>JAHLJT010004567.1:152988170-153197025 GCA_031308135.1 Acheta domesticus
ATAACACGCTTTTACTTCCTAAAAGCTAATTTAGTACCACATTTATTGTTAAAATAAACGCACATGTGTGGAGGATAATCTTCCTTTCCGAACTATGGTTTTACAATTATCTAATGTATTACACTTCTATTACTTTAATTACTCAATTCAACAATATACTATACGTTCGTCAAGGGATATCTGCTGTAGAGACTATTTCTGGGCTGACAGCCATCCGAACAGAGTCGCGGCGACGAATTTTAAGTAAAGAATATTTATTTTTAATCAAATGCTTGGATTTGAGGGATTTTATCTATCATTATGAAATTAAATGATTCATCCTTGAAAACAAACAAAACATTACAATTTGGCTGCTCCTTGGCTTTCAAAACAAATAATACATACATGTTTATAACTATAGCAAAAACAATGACAAAACTAAATCCTTATCAATAATCATATCCCATTTATACCATTATTTTACAAACACACATACTCACTTTATTCTCCCTGTACGCACATGGCTATTTTATCTTAATGTACTAATTTGAATAACTTAATCTCCAAGACATGACTTGGTCTTCCAACAAATTTTACTCTTATCATTGTCTATTCGTCACTTCCCTTTTTTTGAGCCTCTGCGCTCTTGTACGTAGATTTTCGTCGTACTCCCCGGTCATCAGCGGCATGCTCCAACACATCGTCGGTCTTATCCGATTACTGCCTTTTCCTTCCTACCGCCATCATGGTTCCAGAGCTTCTCCTATTATACCGATTGTATTGGTACATTCTACCGCCACCGCAATTCGAGAGCTTGTGCCTCCACATGAATCCACTTTGTCTCCAATCAACACCGCAGTTAGATAGCTTCTGCCCCGGAGGTCATAAAACTCACCGCTCACTGGTTTTCTTCCAAAGCGCAGTATTATTCCCACCTCGTTTCTTGTTCGTACTTCTGCGTCGATTTCGTCCTACGTCCAATGCCTACCCCTCTTCTCGATTAGATACTCGCCCCTCGACGCCTGATACTGTTTACTTCTTGTGACATCCGGTTTCACCATACTCTTCTGATTTTATTTAATTCCATTGAAATTCCTCACCGTGCAATTTATGTGTCCTTTATAAGTTTATTACTAAAACAATTTACACTATTTTCTTCGTCTATTTATTATTTTCCACTTCCCTCAAACTATAGTAGTTTATATATTTATCCTTCCTCTTCTCCGGATAACCATTATTATCATTAAACACATTTTCATTACACGTGTTCTTATTTGTTTCGTTTGGCCCTCTAATTATCCATCACACATATCCAATAGATTTTCCACTATCCTTTGTCTCAGTTGCTCAGAGAAATAGTGTTGACATTAATCAATTAAAACCGTGTTGTCCTTAAATTGAGTTTGAGGACAGGTGTGAGTCACAGAATCAAACAAAGAGCTTATTTCCGAGACATGAAGGATCCCAGTTGGGGTAATGTACTTTAGTAGTTTTCCAGTAGTGTAAGAGGCATGAAGGAGTCAATACTGCATTATGATACGTAGAGACAGAGGACAATGCAGAATCAAGTATGGAGAGAGCACAAACTCTGGAGAAGGATGTAGAGAAATTTCTAATGAAAAATGTACGAAGCAAAGAAAGAATAGAAATAATGATTTTTAAGATTAAATTAAAACATTTATATTTTGAGTTCGTTCTGTTAATGCATTTTTCTGTATGTCTTTATTAATAAAATCAATAATTGCCGAGAAATTCTATTAATTTTGACAATATCGGATATAGTGAATCTGTGAAATTGTCAACCAAAA
The DNA here is from genome assembly GCA_031308135.1 of Acheta domesticus. Classification (NCBI taxonomy): domain Eukaryota; kingdom Metazoa; phylum Arthropoda; class Insecta; order Orthoptera; family Gryllidae; genus Acheta; species Acheta domesticus. The sequence goes on from JAHLJT010004567.1 coordinate 152,989,958, forward strand.
ATGCTAGTCCGATAAGTTAACTAAAACGGAGTCAAATCCATTTTCATTATTAACGTTATTAACCCTATAAACAAAAACTAATAGACGCAGTTGAAATAAATAAACCGAAGCGATAAGACGTCTGATGCAGATTAGCCTACGAAATGTGCGAGGTCGCTGACCGCTGAGCCAGATAACCGCTTAAAAGAGGGAACATTCCAAGTGTCTTTTATGAAAAAGTAGAGTTCCACGAAAAATGGTCGTTAATGAAGGTGGACGCTTAATTTATATGGCGGCTCCAGCAGATTTCTCTGTATTCCTGTTAGCACTGAGATCGGAGTCGGAACTTCGTAGGCTCACTTGTTTAAGTAATTGCCGTTACTGGAAATGACACTATGAGCGGCAGAGTGAACCAACCCACTGTGGAGAAAATGGGAAAAAATCGATTTGAATATTTCGTGAAACTTGTGTTACCTAGAATTACTTTATTGGGGGACATTGCTATCTCAAGTCACTGTGGCATGTTAGAAGGTATCTGAAGTACATAGAAGTGCCAACACATACGCAGAGTACTTTTAATGTGGGTTAGCCCACTTTGCTCTTTTGGGTATTTGATGATATAGCCAGTGGGATATAGTTGTGGCAGTGCATTTTCTGTTGATTTTTTTACTAACATCAAGTGTGAGAAAAATTAACGTTATTGAATCACTACACCTTAATTTTCGATTTAGACTGTTTCCTGTTTGTACTGTTTCATTCAAGCATCGTAGTAGAAACAAAGACAGATGGGGTTATTTAAATCACTGTGAACGGATATTTCTTCTTAGCGTTTTGTCTTGCTGAATGACAATATATTGCCACAAAAATGTGTGGATGATTTTTTTTTCGACTTTTCGATTGGACCAAATGCTTGATCTCAAGGTATGATTGGCTCCTTACTAGAAATGTATGATTTTTTCAACCACACTCAGATTTGGAGATGCACAAATGTAATTACATAGCACCGACAGTTTAACGGACACAATCGACCACTGCTTTCGCTGGCGAATATTACGTTACATACTCTTGTTAGCACCAAAGTGGGACTAACCTCAGGTCAGTCCACTTTGCTTTCAACAGACGAGATGGCAAAAGCTGTGTTGTGGTGCCATTTAGCGATTAATTGCAAAATGTTGCGTTAGTCCAGTGAGCAGTTGATAGGTCTACTTTTAAAGATTGCACTTCTGCAAAACACGTTGCTAACAATTTTGTGAGTTAGTCCACTCTGCCCGCTCGTAGATATAAAGATTTACACTCAAATTCTCAGGTTATACCTCCAAATGAATCATAGAGTATTCAATTTATAAACAATATTAAACAATAGACAACGTTATAGAGTGTTTAAGTCTCCAATTTAGTGGCCAATTTGAAGTAAACTTCATATTAATTTGTTATACATCCACAGCTGCAATGGATTCCAATCTCGCCTAAATGAATCTGCAATACCTTACCGATAGAAATCCTTGTTGTATTTTTTTAATGGAATGTTAATATCACATAATCATGTTGCATTTAAAGTATTTTATCTGTGTCGTTATGGATTTTCGTGAAACGTTAAAATAATTTACCAACACGATTGAGATGACTAACCGCTGATTAACTCTATTTTTTAAATTACATTTTTATTCCGTTGTAATCTTACTTCCTCCAATATTCATACAGAATATTCACTCCGAACGGTCTCGGATTGTAATTATTCCGAGCAAGTGAAGTCTGAACGGCATATGGGGATGGAGGTGGACACCGGTTTTTGGGCTAGTCGTGCGAGATCTAGGTGGAGGGTTGACCCGGTGGAACGAGGGTAAATGGAAAGAGCACTGTGGGATAAGGGCATGGGTGATTGATTATTTCGTTCTTTCGGGCGCGACAACCAGTGGTCATAAGTCACGTAAGTGTAGTACATGTTTTTATCGCGGGATATGGTTGTGTTTCTCCCGCTGGATGGTGAGACCTGTCGCCGTCCTACAAATTGCATTGCGGCGTTTTCCTCACCCAGGTATCACCCCCCAGTCGCGTCAAGTCTAATCTGCGCCTGGTCTCCCGATATGTGTAGTGAAGTGAGTGTATACATGTGTGTATCGATTGGTCGTGAGGAAGGACAAGAAGCGGAAGGAAAAATCGCGCACAGTCCGTGGCCCATTTGTTTGGGTATTACTTCTGCATTCTGTTATATTGATCCGAGAAAACCAAGGAAAACTACACAACAGAGCCGGCCTCTAGAATTCTCCTCCAGACACGATTGAATTCGATCTGGGTAACTGGCTAGTGAAAATCGTGCTACTGTCGGCCCTTGAACCCTAAAACCTCCCAGTCAGAGGCTAGGCGTAGGGGAATGAAAGTGGGACAGTTAGGAAAGAGTGTGTGGAGTGGGGTGGTGTAGGTGTGATGGAGATAATGATTGCAAGGTGACGTTTTGCTCGAGGTAGTGCAGGCGGAAGTGGGTCATTGGTTTCCGGTGCAGTGTAGAGGACTTGTTCAAGGGGAATGCGGCTTGGGTGTTGGATAATGGGATTTTCTGCAGGATAATGTAATTTGATGAAGTGTGAAGCGTGTTGATTTGGGGAGATTCTGGTTGGAGCCGGAGGGTTAGAGTTGATGCAAGAAGTACGAGCATTTTAAGGGGGATTGTCGGTGCCGAGAGATGGTTAGTGCACGTCGATGGGGACTGTGTAAGATAATGCAGAGTGGTACATGGTGGTGCAGCGTGGTTATTGTGGAGACTGGCCCTTGCGGGGAGCCGGGCGCGGTCGAGCGGTACTGGGACGATCCTCAACGCTCGGAGCCATCTGCGCCGGGAGGCAGGCGGAGGCCCGCGAGGCGGTTAGCAGTGCAACGTACGAGTTGACGCGGGCGGACTGGGGCACGCGAGGGCGGGGTGGATAGGAGTGAGGCTGGGTGGGTGGGAGGGAGAGGGATGGAGGGGAGGGCACCGGAAACGCGCGGCGCACCGCTTGGCGCGGGGCCGGAGCGGAAGTGCCGGGCGGGGCTGGGAGTGGCGGGGTGGCAGCATGGGACGGCGAGGGGAGGAGCGGGACGGTGAGAGGGAGCGGCCGTCCGGATTCCGCCTGCCGATGCGGTGCCCGCGCGGATGTTGCGCTGCTCGCGGCCAAATCCGCAGCCAGCGGCGCGGCTAATAGGGCGCGGGCGCTGGGTAAAGGGGATGGCCAGCGAGGCGGCGCTTGTTTGCAGGGCGCCATGCGCTGCGAAAATGTATAAAAACACGAACTATTTTCATCTTTACACTAGACTTTGCTAATTACGAACTAAAAGTATTGTGACGGTCCGGACAGACATGTCACAAAATCAAAAATTTCGATACATTTTTAATAAGTAAATTACGACATATTTGCAGAGACAAATGACCTTTAGTGAGCGTAGTGACATTTATGTATTTATTACGCCGGAGTTGACGAACTAGTGAAACCTAATTAAATCAATATAAATAAAAATTAGATATATTTTGGAATGACAAGTTACAAATGTAAAATGTTTTGCAAAATAAAGAGAACGTAACAAAAACGTAAGTAAGTTAATATGTCTATTTTGATAAACTTATTGGAAAAAGACATTGAAACATAAGTGAATAACGGGAAAAATACGAAGCTAATTTATTTAAAGAGAGTTCAAGGGAGAACTGGAGAGAAAAACGTAATTTTTTGGAGATGCGCAAACGACAAATGAAGAAGGCAGTTGTTTTTCGAGCACTTCAGGGAAGTCAGGAAAAAACGATGGGGAGAATGCTTATGGACTCGCTCGAGGTCGGATGGCAGAAAGGAAGCGATTTTAAAAGTATGGTAAAAACGATTGTAATATGGAAATGATGACATGGAATTGGGAGTAATTAATGGATACGGTAGTTACGGAAGACATCGCAAAGGGAAGTGATCATTTCAGACTTTTGTTTTTCTTCCTATTTGACACTGTGAGAAGGCAAAGACCTGTATTTTTTAAAGGGGAAAGCGTTTCAAAATTCATAATTACATGACCATTAGAACAAATGCGCGCTTGTATGAATGAGTTTTTGCAAATGTTAAGTGTGAGTGTTGTGTAAATATTTATATTTTATGTCAAGGGTATTGAGACGAAATGGACGAAGTCCAGTCGTCCCGTGATAAATCCGTGCTGTATCCGCACGCCATAAGAGCCCATGCAATTTGAAAACCGCGCGCCGTCGACGTCAGAGAGTGACGCAGGCGACGGCTATTTTCAAGATAAGCGACCGGAACGACGGTTGCCAATAAGAGGAAGGCAGATAAACCCACACTAGCCATTGGCCGGTGCAGGTCACGCCAGGGGAGGATGGAAAAGGCATCCTGGCAATCTGCATAGGGAAGAGTCTCGTAAAAATTTACGACGAAGCAAGACGTATGCTAGGAGTATCGTAAGAATTTCTGACGAAGCAAGACGTACGCTAGTACTCACGTAACAATTTCCGACGGGGCTAGACGTATCCTCGTAAGAAGTTTCCAACGGAACAAGATGTCTGAAAGTGCGCGGGAGTAAAGCTACGCGGACCGGATTTCGAGAGAGTTATTCAATGAACTATTAATCGAAGTTAATTCGTGAGGAAGATTCCGGAGAGGACAGGAATTTCGGACTGTGAGACTGGAGTTGTGCCTCACCGGGAAGTTACATAATTCCCGAGGCAGCAAAAGCGTGAAAGCCGACGCCCCACGCCACTGCCTTGTCACCCAGGCTGCCGAAAACTAGTCGCCCGACACCGGAAAGCCTTCGAAGAAACATGAATTACAAAGACTAACGGCGTCCAAATTCTTTGAATTTACAAGTAATTTGCACGTGGGGGAGAAGAAAGAAGACTGGAGGTGCATCCGAGAAGCTGGTCCGGAACGCGGAATCCTGCGAGGACGAGAGGCGCTACGGGACAACTCGCCGTTTGCATCGCAAGGTCGCCATCAGCACCGCCGTTACCCTGCAGGCGCGCCGGGAGCCCATCCCTCCGCGCGGCTGCGAAACCGGCGAGGTCATCCACCCCGCCCGTCCCGACTGCTAGTAGGCGAGCTGACGCCCGCCGGAACGCGAGAGAGGGGAGGTTGGTAGAGGTATTTCGTCGCCCTATGAAGAACGAGCGTGAGTACCCGTAAAATCACATACATTGACGCAAAGGTAGAAACTGTTAATAATTCAGGAGAGACTAATACAGACAATTTTGGGTTTGAAATTAGTTTTTTAATTCAAAGTGTTATTGTAAATGTGATTCAATGTGGAAGGCGATGCTTACTGGCACCCAAATCAGAGTAATGATTAATTTTCTAAGGTAGTAGTCAGATAGCTCCAGCTGGAGGCAGAATTTGTAGAATTAATTTGCATGTAATGTGTATAGTCAGCACGTGGCGAAGCGGTGGTTTGCCCGCGGCGAATTGTAAATTGTGTATAGCTTATTTCAGTCAATGAAGGAAGTTTCAAAGAACTTGTGAACTGTGTTATCCCCTTGTCACTAACCAATTAGGATTTCCTGGAGGGAGAATCCTTGAAAACAATTGATAACCAACCGGTAGGGCCTGGCGACGGAGCGGCGACAGGAGCGCCGCACAGTCCCGGTGACACCCACGCCAGAAACACTTCTCGTGGGGTACAAACGCCCTGACCCGACGAAGGTTGATTAATGCCGGCACGTCGCAAAGACACGACGTGTTCCGTCGCAGTATACATATGTGTTTCTGTGTTACTTTATGTTTGTACCAGACAAAAGAGGCGGCAACAACGTCAGGTAAATTCTTGTTACGAATAAATAAGATTGCACCGGCATTGGCGATGACGATAATTGAAAATACGTAGGTAAGTCAAAAAGTATCTGCAATTTTGCTCTAATTGTCTTATTATACGTCTTGATTATACGGCTTTGTGTGTTGCCTAAAAACGAGATGGGACCGTTGTCTTTGCCTGTACGAGGTTTCAGCGTTATCTGATCAGTCAGTCTTGCGCTGTTGTGGTGTAAAGATGGCTATAGCACACTCTGTTTGCACCAAAGAAGAAGAGCGTTCCGTAATCCGTTTTTTATGGCTTAAATGTGTACTAGGGACGGAAATCCATAGCAGGTTTTCAAAACAATACGGGCACAATGTTCTATCACAGAGAAGTGATTACCAGCTCACGGAACAGTTTAAAAATGGTCGAACGTGCGCCAAGAAAGAGTGAAGAACGGCAGCAACTGAAGAAGAAGAAGAAGAAGAAGAAGAAGAAAGAAGAAGAAGACGAAGAAGAAGAAAGTAGCTATGGGTTCCAAAATAACTCAATGAAGAGCACAAGCGCAATCGTGTGAGAATCGTGTGTTGGAGCATCCTGTGCACAGTCCCAATCTCGGCCCATCGGAATACCATCTGTCTGGTCCGTCGATTCTGCTCCGATTAACAGTTCAAAGAAGTGGTGCATATGCGCCTTGCTGTACAATCGAAAACCTTTTTTTCAGAAGGTATCGGAAAGCTTGTGCAAAGATCTGCCAAGTGTATAGAAAAGAAGGGTGACTAAGTTAAAAAATGATATCAATAAAAATTGTGTGTTCTCCCTGTAATAAATTATAAACATTTATTGCAGATACTTATTGACTTACCCTCGTATTGTTTTGTGTTTTATTTAACTGGGAATGAGGCAAGGGCCCATTACGTATATAATCCAAAACAATCGCTGATAAATACCCGTTTCCTGTTCAGGAAAGGCTTTGCGTTCTCACGACCCAACATACATGTCTTAAACGGTCTCTAGTTCTACCTTGTGTGTGTGTTAATAGATTTTTTTGTTTATAAAGAAGAGGAATTAAGGATCCGTTTCAGTATGCAATTTATCGCCAGCACTGCGCGATACAGTCGCGATCATGCGACTCCTAGCAGCACAGCCGGGAACGACGTGAAATACCATGAGATATTCCGTTTTGATGACACATCCCCACGCGTCAAGAAAGAAAAACCGAAGTATAATATATTGGATGTAGATAATAAAATAAATTTAACTTAATGTTCTGTAAGTGATTTGTTGAAATTTCTTATGTTAATACTTTGTTCCATTCAGAAACAGTATATCAATATAAAAAAACTAGTGGTCCTACAGAATGGCACAGACTTTCCCAATTTAGTTTTCTGTTTCGTTTGGTCTCGGCTAGCTATTCAGACTTGCCAATACTCTTGACAGCTGCCATCTAACGTCGCTCAAACTACATGTTTTTGACATTATATTAATTTGTGGATTTCCCAATAGTAGAACAAAAATATCATTTCAAGGATATTGAAAAACAGTTAAATTTTGTTCTAAATGACAATTTTCGTTGAAAAATTTGGAGCCGTTTTCAAGAAAATGACGTTAAGCGCTACTGTAAATGCGAAATTTGAAGCTCTTTTTCTCAGAAGAGATTTGCATTTTCGAAAAACTTCATTTTAAGTAATTTGAAGCACTTACACTCACAAATTCAATACTGTTTACAAATTGTTGTAAATGTGCATTTTAACCGTATGAGAGAACTTTTAAAAAAATATATTTGTGTAATTTTTGAAAAAACAACAACCAAAATTAACTTTATGCCATATTAAAAAGTGAAATTAGCACTATCCATTCGATAAGTTTGAACATTTTTGATAAAATGGCGTTTGAGCGTTTCTGAAAATACAGAATTTTAAGCAAGTTTTCACAGGAAACTATTCAGTTTTCGAAAAACTTTATTTGACATTATTTAAATCACATGTACTCATTAATGTAATAATGTGAACAAATCGTCGTTAATGTAAATATTCACGTGAGAGAAAGTAAAAATGATTACATTTTTGTAATCTTTGAAAAAACAAAAGAATAGAGCTATATGGCGTTAATGTTATCTCACAGAGCACATATAGCACTTTACCTACAAAAAGTTTAAAGAAAAATTTGGAGCGGTTTTTGAGAAAATCTGGATTTTGTAATTTTTAAAATTTCAAATATTGCGTGCAATATTGCCCCAAAACTAGTAACATTTTCAAAAAAAATGTACATGACTTTAATGAAAGAACTGACTTTAGACAACATATTTTATTTGAATGAAAATCTCTTTCTTCAATTTTGTAGTTCTAGGAAGACGCTGAAAAAAATTCACTTTTGCAATTTTCGAAAATTCAGAGTTAACTGTGAAAATGGGAGCTATTTCACCTTTATAACTGTGTTTTATTCTATTCTTACAAGAAATTCAAAGAAAAAATTTGGAGCCGTTTTTGACGGGTGACACTTTGAAACTTTGAAAATGTCTGGGGAGCTTGATGTAAAGTACCCTCAAATTTTGAAGAAAGTTTTTAAAAATCGCGGCGCATTGTGTGAACGCAAATCGACCAGGGGATATCCATTTTGGAAGAAATTGCACGTATGGTTTAGGCGCTAGTGTTGTTCACAGACAGACAGAGAGACAGACTGACGGACGGACGGACGGACGGACGGTCGTTTTGAAAAAACACACTTTATCGGTATCAGGGGACTTCAAAACCTGTATTTTCATTAAAATCTCCAAATCGATTTTTCCCAACATTACATAACTTTCCGTATACTACGTATATACGTACGTATACGGGAAAGTAAAATTGTAGGAAGACACAGAAAAAATTGTGAACTTTTCCAATTTTCGAAATTTCAAAGATTTCAACGAAAACGATACCTGAGCCATTTTACAGCGTTTTCATCGCTATCCGAGTACAAAAATTAATTAAACAATTTAGAGCCCTTTTTGAGAAAATTTAAAACATGTTGAGGATTCATATAACGTGCCCTCCCTCAAATCCAAATATCAGTTTCAAACATGTAGGGCCGCGAGTGTGCTTGCGTTGATTGGAGAACATCAGTTTTGGAGAAAATCGTTTACCGGGGCTTATTAACATTATATGAGTGACAGGTCCATGTAATTTTTTTTCAAGGGATCGGCATTAAGCTAGATCCGATTTTTATCCCTCAGGGTTATTAGCCCTGAGGGTATGAAAGATGAAATGATGATAATGAGGGGTGAAAGGATGACACATGCATAGAGACATACACAAACAGACCCATGCCCGAGGCGGGACTCGACCCTCGGTCAACCCTCGGCTGACCCTCGGTCGACTTTCCGTCTGAGATCGCCAGATGGCTTAGCTATCTCGGCTATTCGTACCGGCATTATTATTATTATTATTATTATTATTATTATTATTATTATTATTATTATTATTATTATTATTTCCGATTTTTCACACTTTCTCTGCTTTAGCAGGGAAAACTTTCACCTGTCCAATTGATGTTATAGGACTAGGCTCGGACTGCGCAGGAAGGAAATTCATCCTGACCTACATGAATGTCACTCATTTAAAAATTTTCTAACAATATGACATGTTTGAAGGAGGGTGGCTTTCTGGGCTTCGTCAAAGATATTTTTGATACCTAATTTCTCCAGATTTCTTTTAAAGTTCCTGGTGACAACTCCTTCAGCTGATATAACCATGGGGAAATAAGAGACTTCGTGCAACTTCCAAATGTTTTTTAATTCAATTGCCAAGTTCTCATATTTTCTTAATTTTTCCGCTTCGGACTTCCGCAAGTTGCGAGTCAAAGGGATTGCGACATCGATTATAGAAGCTGTTTTCTTTTCTTTGTCTATTATGAGGATATCAGGGCGGTTATGATCAACTGTTTTATCCGTCATAATAGGCCGATCCCAGTATAAGACGTGCGTCTTCGTCTCGAGCACAGCATCTGGTTCATACTTGTAATATGCTGGAACATTATTCTCCAACATTCCAAGTTTCATTCCTACTTCTCGGTGAATGAGTTTTGCCACTTGATTATGTCTGCCTAAATAGGCGCTCTCTGACAAAGTACTGCACCCAGCCATTATGTGTTCAATAGACTCTCCATTGTTACCACATCTTCTACATTTATCGATATCATTTGTTTTTAAAATATATTTTTCATAGTTTTTAGTTCTTATTACTCTGTCCTGAATTGCTGCTACAAAACCTTCAGTTTCCTGGTACAAGAAACCGTTGCTAAACCACTTCAAGGACGCAGATTTGTCAATCATAGGGTCCAACAGAGAGTTCGGAAATTTACCATGAAGTATCACTTGTTGCCAACTTTGTATTTCCTCCTTTAGAGTTGGTACAGTAGTATTCGTGTCTTGGGTGCTTAAATTAAGTGGTGTGTATCCATTGTCAGCACTCACCACCTTCTGCATGACGGAATCCTGAGACCTAAGTATAGCGTCTCTTTTTTTGTTCTTGGGCTCTGCAGAGTTTAAAAATATTGAGTAACCCTCGACCACCTTCTCTTCTAGGTAAATACAAACGGATAACAAGATTTAGGATGCTATTATTATTATTATTATTATTATTATTATTATTATTATTATTATGCTCCATATCACGACTACATATGTTATGAGTTATTCACTACAGATATTATTATTATTATTATTATTATTATTATTGTTCCACTACATCACGACTAAAGATGTTATGAGTCGGCTCAAAATAAAATCTACTCCAGGTTGCAACCAGCTACCTAAAGAGCAGATCTAGAGACTGTCAATGCCTCTACAATACTTTGCGCAAAATGTGGGCTGTTCCAAATAAAGCTATTTCTTGCACTTCCCAGTCCCTTTTGAATTACCTGGGTGTTTAGACAAGTTGTTACTCAAATTTTGCGGAACAAATCCCAGAGCTCCGATAACTATCGGGACGACATGTGCTTTTACGCCCCACATTCGGCTGATCTCGATTTCCAAACTCTTGTATTTAAGACGTTTCTCTGCCTCCTTGGTAACGACGTTTTGATCGCAAGTAGCACAACATCGACAAGTAAACACGATTTGTTCTCCAAATCCCGGATGACTATATCCGGTTTGTTTGCTGTTATCGTGCGATCAGTTTGAATTTGTTGGTCATAAAATATAGTACACAATCCAACAGACGTCACCGGTTTCGGTGAGTGTTCGTACCACTTGGGGCATGTGTTTGGAACTTCGAAGGCGGTACAGATCTGCCAGTGGAGGTAGCTACACACCCTGTCGTGTCTTTTCAAGTATTCGGTCTTTGCTAGGATTGGACAAGCTGAGCCAATATGATCAATGGTTTCTACGTGTTCTTGACAAATGCGGCATTTATCATCTTTGGAGAACCGCTTTATCATAATGTCGTGTTCTCAACGCCCGATCTTGGGCATCTATTATCTCATTCTGGGTGTCTTGCATAGTTTTGTTCGCAATGCTTCTTGCGACACTTACAATGCCTCTGTTTCCCATTCTTCGGTCAGATTTCATGACCTGCCTCATTAGAGGGTCATTTTGATGGCTGACTACATACTTGCCCATCCCGACTATTGCGTTGTGCCAGGTGGCCTCAATTTTTCTGTCTCTTCCTTCCTTACGTGATACATAAAGTCTATTCACATCAGCTCGAGGGTGGGCAACATGATGCATTGTAAGCAGTTTTCTGATTTTTTCGATCCATGATGCGAATTTTCTGCTCAGTCCAGTCCACTAGTTCGAAACTGTTCGGGTACAGGCACCGGCAAACTACCTATTGCTGATATTTTATTCCTTGAGTTCAGAGCGGACTGCAGGACAAGTCTCACTCTTCTATAATACTCCTTGCGAATCCTCTCTTTCATTGTGTCGTTCGAGATGGTCTCACATTCTTCAATGCCCAGATATTTGTAGGTTTTACCTGGCTCAAGATCTTGAATCACAGTGTATCTATCAACTTCAATGTTCTCTGATGTGGTCATTTTGCCTCTTTTTAAGTTGACTTTTGCACACTTGTCAAGACCAAACTTCATGCAGATGTCATTGCTAAAATCAATGATGACAGACAGCATTTGGGAGAGAATCGCTTCATTCTTAGCAAAAACTTTAAGATCATCCATGTAAAATAAATGTGATACAGGCCTTTCATCACCATGGAGCTTGTAACCAATGTCAGAGTGCGACAGCTGTCTCGATAGAGGGATCAAACTAATGCAAAACAGCAGAGTGGATAGTGAATCTCCTTGAAAAATTCCCCTGTTAATCTGAATACTTCTTGTTTCTACTACTCCCTTTCCGCTGTGGATTAGTAACCTGGTGCTCCACGACTTCATACTAGCCTTGCAAAACTCAACAAATCTAGGATGAAATTGATAGATCTCCAGGGTCTTCAAAATCCAATCGTGAGGTACACTGTCAAAGGCCTTCTGGTAGTCAATCCAAGTCATGCTTAATTAACAAACAAATTATGAATTGTTTGGCATAGGTCCTCTTTCGAGAATCCTTGAACATGTTTCACCGTTTCCACGAGTCCATTTGCAGCATCAACTTCAGATTGGAGCCAAGATACGTCTTTGTTGTAGGATCTGGTTTCCTCCCAGATTCCTGCCCAAAATGTTTCAACGTCATCTTTTGAAGAAGGGGCAGCATTGTCATGCGGTTTTTGGGTCAGACTGCGATAGAATCTCTTCGTGTCTGTTTCAAACAACAGGTTCTTCTTCTTGTTCTTGTTCTTCTTCTTCTTCTTCTTATTATTATTATTATTACAATTTTTCCCTCTACATCACGACTAAAGACGTTATGAGTCGGCTGAATATAAAATCTACTCCAGGTTGCAACCAGCTACCTAAGAAGCAGAGCTTCAAACTCGGATAACTATATCCGGTTGGTTTGCCGCTATCGTGCGATCAGTTTGAATTGTTGGTCGTGCAATATTGTGTAGAGTTCAACAGACATCACCTGTTTTGGTGAGTGTTCGTACCACCATTTGGAGCACGTGTTTGGAACTTCGAGAGCGGTACTGATCTGCCAGTGGATGTAACTACACTCCCTGTCGTGTCTTTTCAAGTATTCGGTCATTTCTAGAATTGGACAAGCTGAGACGATATGATCAATGATTTTCTATTTGTTCCTGGCAAATGTACGTACACCCTCATATACTCATACAGAGGCTCTCACGTCTTGGATATCGATGATTTAGATCTCTTGTGGTTTCATCAAATTTATTATTAAGCCTATGCATAAACTTGTTACTTATTCAGTCTTAATTAGCAAATTATTAGAGTCATGTATTAGAGGAACGAGAAAAGTAGACGAAATAAATGAAATACCAAATTAGATGGTGTAATGAAATATCAAATTGTGTGCAGTTAATAAAGTTTGCGAGAAGAAACTGTATTACTAAAGAATAAGCGAGGTAATAAGGGTGCATGAATCTGTACAGTACATTATTAGGAAGACGAAGTGATGTATTATCGATGACTGTCGCTTTATTGACCTCACCGCCAAGACAACACGAATATCTGGTGTTCTCAAAGCGTTTGTTCGGGTGCCAAACCTGGAGCGTCTGTCGGTCCAGGTGCTGCAGTGGAGGTTTGCTCAGCCTACACAAACGGGAAGCGCCCGTTGTGTGTTTTGGAACCGCAACTGACGGAAGTGCGAGTTCAAGTTGTAGGGCAAGTGTTTACTAATTCATCCGCTTGGAGCTCCCACGTCTGTGTTTCCACTTTCGAAACGTTTCTGTAATGACTCTCTGGGTAAATTAACGTACGAATAAAATGGAGTGCTGTTTCTGAAGCCCTCCGTACACGGTCGGTAAAACGCATAGAAAATTCCTATGGAAAGTGGAGCGTAACTTTTAATCAAGGTACAGCAAATAGCACTTTTGCCTAAAATATATTCTGTTTCAATTACGTAAAAAACAAATGGCGCGAGTAAAAAAGAGTAAACTTATTATGCGCGTGAGTGATTCATTACAACAGAAAGTAAAATAAAAGAGCTGTGGGTAAATTAGTGCACTTAGAAATAAAATTATTAGGACAGATTTGATATTAGAATAAATTTAATAAATAGTAAGACTTCATCTAAACGCATATTCCATAAAGTTGTTAGAAAATGCTTAATTATTTTTCCACATTATTTGTTAACTAATTTATTCGTGCGTGACCTCTCGCTCCAATACCTAACACCTTCCTTTCCTCTCATATTCGTATGAAGTGAAAAGATAACAAAACTTACCCACTTGTACTTGTGGGTTGGTTCTTAAGAACCAACCCACAAGTGCCAACAATATGTATAGACGCTCCCGTAGATTTAATTTTGTAAATCTCAGCGCTGGAACACAATTTAAGACCTCCTGCTTCGAAAACTAGGTCTCTGTGTCATCTTTTTTCAAGTTAAGCGAGATAGATATTCAGAGACAGACCGTTAAACCGGCCGTTATTTATATTGTGGGAAGCGTCATTTGCATTTGCACTACCTAATTTAGAATTGTTTGTTTATTAATAGTTTTAAAAGTTAAAGTGCAATTCGTCATCTCTCTTTGAAATGACATTTCTTCTTTACATATCATTGATAAGATTCGTAGTCTGAGAGAACAGCAAAACTTATCTATATTACAGAAATAAAATATATATTAATTTTTTTCTAAATTGTTAGCATTTGTTTCATTTGAGGTGCCGTATAGAATATTTGAATGTAGGAAAGAATGTCAAATTATGAAGTTGTACTATGAAGCTCTTGTTTCATTCAAGATGCAGCAGAAAGATCGATGCTACTTTTCGTAGTGGACTGCGATGTAAACAGAAGAGTGGTTTGAGAAATTGTCTGAGGAAACGTCTTCTCTGAAGTCACTTCGTTTTATCAACAATTTGAAGGTTCTTTGTGGCATTTCTTTTATCCAAATCATGAATTTCTGCGAATTAGGTATAAAAATGTCATAGAAATGGCGCCTAGAGGCATGTGTCTTGTTGATAGGAACATCATCTCAGTTTTAATTGTTTTATTGCAAAAGGTTTTGAGAAGAAATAAAGAATCAGCAACACATTAATAGCAGCAAAAATTGCCGATTAATTGCAATTGAGAATTTTTTATATAATCATCAATATAACAGATTAAGAAAATTGTTAACTGCTAGATCACCGCCCACATCAATTCAATGAGAAAAGACTTTTAATTTTATAGTCTTATATGTCTACTAGTTTTTGTATCTTCGACTTTTTAATTTAATCAATTGTAGGATGTGTATTCAAGGTTCTGTTTCTCCACATTTCAATGTACATATTTGAGTACCCAATATTTTGTTTTTGTTCATTTTTTTTGTTCTAACCATAATGAGTTTTGCGAACAGAAGTGGTAGCAAAAGGTATTTGTAGTAATTTCACTGGGTATGTGGTGGGATCGAATGCAGATCCATAACACTAATCGAAAGCTGGCATTGGATTAGTCTAAAACAAACAGTTTTATTTGTTCCATTCAAGAAGGCATTGAAATACTTTATTTATTTCCTAGTAATCATTACAGATAGTACATTTTTTAGGAAGTTTTTCTCAATTTGGAACAATATTATATACAACAATTTGTGTGTTCCAATATTTCATTGCACACTTTTATAGTTCATCTCTACTTCCCCTCGTGACAATACAAAATTAAATGAAGATTATCGTCATTATTGGCATTAGTTGCCATTTAGAAACAACTGCTTTTGGCATATTCAAAGTCTCTTTCGCTTAGTGCTATAGTGAGGTAAAGTGACTTGAATGGAAGGAACGCGTGTGTTGAAACGGAAAGGGAAAGCTGTAGTGAGTGACCTGTACAAACAGTCGTCCCCGCGTTCCCACAGGGGTTGTAATAAAGTTATTAGATGAAATTACTTCGACAATCAACGCCTCCGCGTGCGTTCTAATATTTGCTCAGTGAGGAAGGAGAGGGCGGCTGTTTCGCCTGCGAACGGCACGCAGCCCCCCCCCCCCTGAAGCGATCTCGCCAATGCTCGCCTCCCTCCCTACCTCCCCCTCAGCTACCAACACTGTCATCCTGCCACCGCCGCCCTCGTCGCCTCACCACCCCGCTGCCCCATCACCCCCGCCGCTACATCCCCCTTCCAACTGACCTCACCCCCTTCTACGCTTCCTTCCCCCAACGTTTCTATACGCATCGTTTCTTCATCCCCATCGCCATCCTCACCCCGCAGCCATCCTACACCCCGTCGCCATCCTCACCCCGCCGCGATCCTCACCCCGCCGCGATCCTCACCCCGTCGCCATCCTCACCCCGTCGCCATCCTCACCCCGTCGCCATCCTCACCCCAGCCCCCTCGTCGTCTCGGTGCCCTGGTCGTCCCGCCGCCCTCACCTCCCCGTTCAATCCCTTCCTTCTGCAATGCGATCCCTGCCGCTTCGCCACCCACACCGCACCGCCAGTGTCGCCTCCACACCACCCGCACCGCCGCTCTGGCCCCAGAACCCTGCCTCCCTCGTCACCCCCGACCCTCCCTCCTGAGCTGCCACCCACCTCTACCCATATTCGCATTAGCTGCCCCGGCTCCTCGCCGTCCGCTCCCGCCCCTTGCAGTCTACTTTTCTCCATCTCCGGCTCACCCGACAAACGTCTCTACTTCACCCCCCCCCCCAACGCCTACGCTCCCACCGCCGAAGATATTCCTTCCATGTATCCTCTCACCGTCCCCATCGCCGATCTCTCTGAGTCACCATCTCCATCTCCTTCTATCGCATCCACTCCCGTTGGCTTCCTGTCCAGTCCTTGTCTCCACATCCCATTTCCCTCGCAACGGGGCACTGTCCTGCGGCTCGACCTCGCCGAACGCCGGGCCTGCGGCGCGGCGGTGCTTTGGCCCGAGTCCCCAGTCGTCTCGCTTTCCGATATCGTTATTCGCCCTGCGATTGGAATGTTTGCCTACGATATCTCGGAAAGGCGAAGCAGGGAGGAACAGCGAATGCAATTACGCGCCTCGGATATTACGTCGTTACGTATTCGAGGAAGATTGGTGTTGTCCGGCTTTAACGGCGGGCGATTCGAAATTTCAGTAAACATTGCTTCTGAGAATTCACATGGGTCTTAGATTTGAATTAAATTACTTTCAATTATTCCATTCATTTATTCCATTAATCGATTTCTATATTTATAGAAGTAAACCTTTTGGCTCTAAAAAGAATGCATTGAGAAGTGCATTCAGGCACGAAATTGAAAATAAAAATGACTGGATGCGTATAATAAAACAGATTTTATTATAATGTTTGGACAAGTTGGAAAGTCTAACGAAAAGGACTAGATGGAAAGTCTAACCACAATTAAATATACAACACATGGTGTTATTTTCATATCAATTTGCATCCCGGATGTTATTTTCCACACCAGCAAAACAATGTCAAAAACGAATCTGTTCTGTAGTAATTTATCCACGATATTTATTTCTCTATATTACGAGTGCCATTTTTTGCGAATGTTGCTCTGTTCGTTTTCGGTTGTGCAGGAGAAATGGACACAGAACATATGGATAGAAGCTCGTTCTAAAGGATTTTTATAATGCATGTATGTTAAGAGGTAGAAAGGCAAAGGTGAGCGGAGTAGTCAGCGGAGGGCTATTAACAATGTATCAATAAAGAGAATGTGCGTGACTATGTAAAGCGCAAAATGCCGATGATCATGAGAAGGGGTAGATGTTTCCTTACATATGTACAAAAGAAGTTTTGTATCTTATTAGAAATATTTTTATAATTGGTTAATTTATTTGGGATCGAATTATCTACGAGAGCATGAGCGATCACTTTATTATGATTCTGTTACGAAGGAAAGGAGAATGATTCATGCATTCTTCACAGAAATTTCTCTTTTACGGAAATTATTTTCCGCGTACTTAAAGTGCAATTTTCGTTGCAATCTCATTGTATTAAGGGTACATATTTTTTTAAATTTAATAGGTAATTATTCCACACATAAATTACATAACTTGATACAATATGGCTAGACCGAAGGCCTATAAACCATTACAACATTTACATCCTATTAGGTTATAACTTTTCAAATTCTGGTACTTACATTTTCTGTTGTATGTGGCATTTTATGTAAGTACAGCTTATAGTGATTTATTGTATGTGTAGGTGTAATTAGTTGTTGTTTTATTTTTTAATTCATATATTTGGAGAGATCCTGTTAATTACTTATATCTATCTCTATACGACATATTTACATTTGAGAATTATTCTACAGGAAATTTGTTTAAATTGTTTCTTCATATTTATTTTTGGTACGCATTTATTATGAAGATAAAAATATTTACATGAGCGTATGATATTATTCTGATTGCAATTAAGCCATTCACAATGTAAGACATATCATGGTATTTTAAACGTGCTTTTTCAATTTATTTTAAAACTTATTATTTGGGACCAGCATTACTGACATGTTGACAACTTTTGCAAATTAGTAGGGGTGTGTTTCTTCCGTGCTTGCAATTACATGCGGCAAAGCGACCGCTTTGAAAGTAAATGAGTTTCGGAAAAGTACTTCCTTATTAATGTGTAGATCTATGAAATTACACTACAATTTTGGAGGTATTTTTGACATCCGGAGATTATGAACTTGTATGTCATTATGTACTCTCTAAATATTTGAAGACAGGAAATCACAAGTTATTTAGAGTTAGAATTTGAATACAAATTCGGAGGCATAGATACCAGTTTAAAGCATGCCATTTTAAGTGGTTATGTACTTGCATGCATACAGATCACTCACTCAACTCATCAATGCACTTTTAAAAACTTATTCATCATAAGTGACTAGTATTCTAGGTTTTTCAAAAAATAACTCATAACTAAGACCCGAATGTTTATGACCTAGGAATGTTAGAAATATGCACGTATTTATGACCTAAAGAATATGAAAATACGAACATAAATATGACAAAAATTGTTTGGTTGCATTTTCGAAGCCTTCAAAAACGTTCCAGTGTTTAAATAACCATTATATTGAAAATATACTTTTAAAATCTAGCTTATTCCCAATTCACATTTTCTCCATTGGCACCCCGTCAAGACAATTCTACTTGCTAAAATTATTAAATAAATTTTGTAGAAGCGGTTGACCTTGGCACGAAATCTGAGAAACGTAAACTAATATTTCCTTCGTATTTGGTGCTTTCTACACTTTCTTTTTCTCCATCTCTATAGCTTACCCTCCTAATCCACGTACATATACTATATTAATGGGAAAGACACATTTATATATAACAAAAAAATGTAAGAAATTAGATAACAATTAGAAGATATGAAAAATCTCTTTGAGACGACGGTAGATAAAATCACTCTAATCTTAGATTTTCATAGGCAATAACGCAAAGAAAACTAGTGGTGCTACAACAGCACTTACTTTCCCGTATTAGAGGAAACAGCTAAATAGTACTGTAATATTGCACTTTATACGCTACGAACATCTTCGCTTGGAACTCACTATTTCCATTGCAGTGTTGTCAGAACTATGTGAATTCTACAACTTCACAAAAATAGAATGCAAAAGTTTTGTAACCCTGTATTGGAAAAAGAAGCCTGATACCCTGGAAATATAGAAATGCCTTCCATTGGGCCATGATTAGGGAAGAGTATTTTAAAACCATGCAACAAATTCTCTACTCACTACTAATGGTACAGCATTTGGTGCAAAACTAAATATTTGCCTGCAAATATCAACATAAATTAGACAATTATAACTCCTTTTCATACAGGTCACAACAATGACACTAATTCACAGATATTCGCGAGCGCAAAGTGAATTCAATTGTTGCAGACCCTGCATTGTCGCTATTCTGAGAGCTATTAATTCTTTTTACTTATTTCGAATATTTCAAAATAAACAATTTCTAAAATATTAATGTGTAAGTCTATAACAAAGTTCGAATGTAAGAAACGAAGAAAGAAATAATATACAAAATTGCACATTCTAATTTACGACGCATCCAGCTGTCCGAAGCGCAGTAAATTTACAGCGGCCTATTACGTTTGTCACAAAATTAAAGAAAAACTACTCGTATTTTGAAAAAATTAAGCATGACCGTATTTATTTTATTTATTTATTTGTCAAAAACAGAAACAGAATGGCACAGACTTTCCCGTATTAGTTTTCTATTTTCCTGGGTCTTCGCTAGCTATTCGGAATTGCCACATACTCTTTCTTGCCAGCTACCATCTATCATCGCCAAAAGTACATTTTTTTGTCATTTTCTTAATTTTTCGGTTTCCTATTGGTAGAACAGAAACATTAATTTTAGAATATTAAAGAACACAAAAACCTAGCCGTAAATGGCAATTTTCTTTTAAAAATGATGTGCCGTTTAAGAGAAAATGGCGTTTTAGCACTACTAAAAATGCGAAATTTGAAGCTCATTTTCACAGAAAATTTTTGAGTTTTCAAAATACTTTATTTGAAGTTATTTGAAGCACTTACACTCACAAATATAATCATCTTTACAAATTGCGGATAATGTGCATATTAAAGATGTGAGAGATCTTTCAAAAAATTTACATTTATATAATTTTTGAAAAAAACAAAAAAAACTCAAAATAAACTTCACGCTATACTAATGAGTGTAATTAGCACTATCCGTTACAAAAGTTTCAAGAAAAAAAATTGCAGCCATATACGAGAAAATGACGTTTGAGCATTTCTGAAAATGCCGAAAATTGAGCTACTTTTCACAGAAAACGGTAGTGTTTTCGAGAAACTTTACTTGACATTATTTAAAGCATATATACTCGTAAATATAATAATGTAAAAAAATAGCTGATAATGTAAATATTAACGACGTAAGAGACAAGTAAAAAACTTTACATTTTGTAATTTTGAAAAAACCAACCGATAGACCAAAATGGCTTTTATGTCATTGATAGAGTACATTTACCACTATCCCTACCAAAAGTTTAAAGAAAAAATTTGGAGCCGTTTTTGAGAAAATTTTGTTTTTGTAATTTTTTAAAATTGCACATATTGCACGCAATATTGCACGAAAACTACCAAAATTGTGAAAAACATTTACATGACCTTTATTAAAGAACTCAATATGCAGAACAACTTTTATTTGAAGAAAAAATCTCTATCTTCAATTTTGTAGTTAGAGAAAGACGCCGAAAAAAATTCAAACTTTCACAATTTTCGAAAATTCAGAGCAGTACGTGAAAATCGGACCTATGCCATGTTAAAAAGTGTATTTTCCTCTATTCATACAAGAAATTTAAAGAAAAAATTTGGAGCCGTTTTTGAGAAAATGTTGAAAATCCCCGGGGGGCTTCGTATAAAGTACCCCCAAATTTTAAAGAATCTTTTTCAAAATCACAAAGCTTCGACTAGAATCAGATCGACTGGGAATATCAATTTTGAGGAAAATCGACCGAACGGTTTAGGCGCTAGCGTTGACCACAGACGGACGGAATGCCGTCAATCGATTTTTAAGTATAAAGAAGCAACAAATCATGGATTTTGACCACACCACGAGATAGAGGATTTTCTTTCTTAATTTAGCAACTGGTTTTATCCACTTGTTCGTTTTCACGGCCCGACAATTAATTTTTTTCCGCCGAAAATTGGCCATTTTTTCGCGCAGCATTACATAACTTTCCCTATTCTACGTATATCACTCCGTGTATACGTACGTATACGGGAAAGTAAAAACTATATGGCATGTCCTAAACATCCGGGCCCTACTCATAACATACATGATACAATTCAATAAGCGAAACATAGTTACACGCCAATTTGAGTGGCAACGTCAACTGGAAGCGCGTCCGATAAGCGGCCCGAAGAAACTGCTAACTAGGAAACTGGCAACGCAGCGGCGGCGGCGGCGGCGCCTCGAGCGACGCGGCGCGGAGCAGCGCGAGCGCCTCCCGCGTGGTAGTTTGCCAGTAAATTTAACTCTGTGGCGCGCGGCGCGGCGCGGCGCGGCGCGGCGCGGCGCGGCGCGGCGCGGCGCGGCGCGGCGCGGCGCGGCGCGGCGCGGCGCGGCGCGGCTCCTCGCAGCGTTGGAGTTGAGCGCAAGAAGGTGTTTGCGCGCGCGGGGCCGAAGGAGCGAAGGCGCTCGCGCTGTTTTGCCGCCGGTGCAGCTAATTAACCTGTTTACTCGCCCGCTCACCCGCTCGCCTGGCGCTCGCGCCTTCCGCCCCTTCCTTCAACTCGCCCGCTCTCACGCTCGCCCGCTCGCCTGCAGGCGACGCTCAGGGAGGGCTCGTGCGTGATAGGAGATGTTGTGGGAGTGAATGGGTTGGGTGTTGTCTGTTAACAGAGTGGGGGGTGCCACTTGAATGGGCAGGCGGAACTGGGTGTGGGTGAGGGGAAGAACGAGTGGGCGCACCGATGAGGGCGGGTAGGCAAGTGATGGGTGCGTGAGTGGCGTGGCGGGCAAATGGGCGGGCAGGCAAGCCGAAGGGCGTACAAGACGGCGGACTGGCAAGGCGGCAGGCGGGCGAGCATGGCGACAAGTCGGTGAGCGGGACAGTCGGTGGGCGGACCAGCCGGTGGGCCGGCAAGGCGGTGGGTGGGCAAGGCAGTGGGCATATAAGGTGGCGGATAGCAAGCTGGGGGGCGGACAAGCAGGCGGGCCGGTTAAGCCGGAGGGCGGTCAAGCCGGAGGGCGGGCAAGCCGGAGGGCGGGCACGCCGTAGGGCGGGCAGGCTGGAGGGCGTGCAAGCTGGAGGACATGCAAGCCGGTGGGCTAGGGGGAAGCAGACGAGTGGGCAATGGGGGCAATTGGCGATTAGGACAAATGGATGAGAGGCAGAATGGGCTCTCCTGTTTTCTATCCCGTATTTCGTGCGGGTTCACTCGTCGTCTACCCGACGCTGCAAGAAGACAGAGCTAGTTGCAGTGGCGTAGCGTCAGGGGACGCTAAGATGCTGAGCATCTCCACGTGAAATATTAATCAAAGAAGACTAAATATTGTATTGCTAATCTTCCAAGTGAGTGAAACACATTCAACGAAACACGTTTTGTATTAATTTTGAAATGATTTCCTATGATTGAATTCCGCGCGTTTATACAAGCTGGCCACTGATTGCTTGGACGCTAAAATGCTTCTAGCGTCTGCCGCGAGATTGCGACGAGAAATGACGCATGCGCAGACGGCGAGGTTCTCCCCTCCCCTCTTCACCCCTGCCCCAGGATTCACCAGTCCCAAAAAGCTAGCATATGGTTACGGGCAGCAACGGCTGGTGAGAAAGCACCGTTTGAGAAAGGCTTATGAGAGCAAGTTGCTCGTTTGTGCACGAGAACGCAGCACACTTGAGGTTGTCAGAGAAATATATTTCTTGTGATTCTTGTGTTCTCACTCGTGATTCCGTGCTTGGTCATGAGCACAAACAGTAGATATAGTGCTTGCCAACTAATTCTCAATTAATATCTAAGAAGTTGAATTCTGACTTAAATATATTAAATTTTATTTTGGTTCGAAATATATCAATTCACAAGTGATCTCATTGTCAATAGCGAGTGAGAACAAAAGCGGAGCTATTTCATAATTTGCTTTCAAGAAGTCTCCTGACATAAATCTGTTGAAGTAGTGTAACATTTCTTTCAATAACTTAGATTCTAAAGAACATTAAGAATCATGATGTACTTCAGTTCGCATTATTGTTGAGCATCCCCAGACACGTGAGACACGCTACGCCACTGGCTAGTTAGCCTGCCGCTGAGCCAGGATTAGGCCGCTACAACTTATACGCATCGATTTCTGAGAATAAAACTAGTCTTGCACCAAAATATCGTATTCGTAACAATAGCAGAATGCGGTAGATGAGATACAAATAAAGATATCAAGAATTTTGCAGATTTCTATTTGAAAGTCATTAGACGCCTTTCAGTGTTTCTTTTCAGAAACTAACTTAAATTGTAACCTTTTCACGGGAATGTGAATTTTGGAATTAAAACACAACTTTAATGCCGCTTTTATTTACCATTTCACAATATTAATATCATTAGAAGGAAATCAGTTTAGAGCTTCAAAGTATTTTGCGAAAATAAACATATTTCTATTAACTTTACGTTTGCTTCCAATTATCGTTGTTTGAATATGGTTATGAAACTCACAAATGCAAAACAAAGCTCAAATATTTTAATTACATCTCAAGGATTTCGGAAATTTAGTTTGGATTTCAAAGAGATATTCTCAGTATTTCACTTATTGTATATTTAATGTAATGCATTTAATATTCTTCCGTAATGATAATATTTAAATTTGTTCTGAGACTGTAATGTAGTTGCTTATTCATATGCCACAACTGGGTTAGGTTAACTTCTGCTCTACCCAAAAGTCCGATTAAAATTTACTTTCAAATTGTTTCGAATTTCTCTTAAAAGTGTGTTCATTTATTCCCTTAAAATCATTATTCAACATTTTCTTTGACAAATTACTTTGACTTCGCATAGAGTCGAAAATCATTATGATTCTAACAAAGACTCACGTAACTCCATTACAGAATTCGTGTGAAGTTATTTTCTTACTTTTTTTTACATGAATTAAGCAGCAAGAATTACGCCCCCTCCGCTGCAAGTGCCCTCGTCACCAGCATTGATGTCCGTCTATCAGAGCTTCCATCTCTTCATTTACTACCTGCACTGATACCACTAAAATCCCCATTCCCCACTGACTACTTATCTATGTATGTATGTATATATGTATATATATATATGTATATATATGTATATATATATGTATATATATGTATATATATATATATATATATATATATATATATATATATATATATATATGAATAAAAGGGAATGTGCGAATGTCTGTCGCACACAGACACAAAAACTACTTGACTGATTTCGCTGAAATTTTCACACCTTGTTCTTATTAGTTCCGTCAGTATTTAAGGAGTGGGTTGAATTAAGTGTGACATGTTCCTGCGTTGACTCGCCTTTACGATGAGTCAAGCGCCCCTGAATAGAACCGCTAGGCAACCAGTCGTACGGTCAAATATTAAGTGCGTGTTTCGCTGCATGTTCTCCCCTGAGATTGTGAAATAACAGCTGGAATTTAACCCCCGGTATTACTTGATCGTTATCACGGACAAGTAAGTCAGATTTCTTTAAGACCGTGATAGCGAACGCATGCCCAAACTGGTTTTGACAATAATACCTGAAACCCATGTCGAAACCAGGACTTAGAACAAATATATTCTCGCAAGAAGGTTTTTCATGTATTAGAATTTTTGTAGAGTGCAGCGGAAAACGTGATTAACAATTAAGTGAACAATTTCATATGAATTGTAACACACTGCACACTGCAGTAGCCAAGCATTGTCGGGTCAGCTAATAACAAGGTATTTCCTTCATTTACCCCTACCGTTAACACTACATCACAGATATCACTACGTTCACTTTAACCGAACTTACTACGTTCACAATGACCACTATTAAAGTACTGATCATATTAATAAAAAAAAGTTCATGAAACAAATAATTCATAATAGTTTTTATTACAACCGCAACAACACAGCCTCACAAATGTGTACCCCATCTTATCACCGTCATTGCTATCGCCAAGTTGCACGGCAATGGCCGCTACCTCCTCTTTCATCACAGTCTTGCATTGCACCGTCGCCTCCCCTATCGTCTGGAGCCCACGCACCTCCACCTTTGACTTACGCCTCCGCCTCGTTGCCCACGAACGCCTCCACCGCCGCCGCCGCCGCTCCCGCCGCTACTGGTGCTGTGCCTCCACTACCATCGCACCTCCATCTGTGACGTACTCTACCTCGTCACCCAAGATACCGCCGCCTCCACCTCCACCTCCGCCGCCGCCTCCGCCGCCTCCCACGCGCCGCCGCCGTCGCCGCCTACGCAGCCGCCGCCTCCATCTCCGCCGCCGCTTCCACCGCCGCCTACACCTCCGCTGCCGCCTACCCCTCCGCCGCCACCTCCACCGCCTTCGCCGCCGCCTCCGTTGCTACTGTTCGTGCTGCTGCCGCAGCCACCGCTACCGTCACACCCCGTATCTATCGCCATCGCCGACGCCGCCCCTCACCCGCCGACGGCCGCCGGCGTAGTCACTGCTGCCACCAGTCGTCTCCACTACCATCGCCTCCTTCCACCACCGACACATCCTCCACCACCACTCACCCGCAGCCACCGCTGCCTCCGCCATCGCTACCGCCACTGCCACCGTTACCGGCGGCAGCGCCGCCGCCACCTCCTACATGGGATCCAATAACGCGCGCGGGATGGGGGAGGGGAGGTTCGCCCTTTGGAGCCGTGATTGAATTAGACGGAGGCCGAGGAATTAATATGTGCACCCGCCTGCGCTGCCGCAGCCGCGCGGTGCCCGTCCCCACGGCCTACTTGGGGGACCTGCCAGCACACGGCGCGGCGCGCCGCGGCGGGCTGCCTTCCCGAGATATCCCACGTGGCACGCCATCGACGCGCCATGAATCATTCCCATGGAAGCCTGCGGAATCTCAGAAATAATTGCTATTATCAAGGAATGAGGAACGTAGTTTCTCACATTTTCAATAAACCGAATAATACACTAATGAACAATTCTGGACTGAAAATACAATTTTCGTAATATATGAGAGGAAATGTTGGCCCAAATGGTTGGATTCTTAGTGTAACCATTCGGTAACAAAAAGTTATGTCCAACCAAATGTTTATACTCGTACCGTTTCTCCTTTTGAATCGTATATTTAGCTTAAAGAGGGTCTCTTGGATGGTTTAAACCAGAACGCAGGAGTTCGCACGTGTATTAGCGTGATTTCAAATCAATTGTTGCTTGGGGACCATTCTTTAGAGTATATTGAACTTCAAGTATTGTCGTGCAAACACTAACCTAAAAAGTTGAATGCAATAGAGGTGAAGTGGGAATAACCGAAGATGTAACCTCTAAGCCTGTACAAAAATTATATCACATTATGCAGCTTGTTTGAGGTAGGATGAAAAATTCAGGCCTGGCATAATATCAATGTGTAAACTACAAAAGATTCCACAAAACAATTCAAAACTTTTGAAGTAAAACTATTCAAGTAACTTTAAGTTTGTTAAATTACATCCTTTTTGTGTTGTATTTTATATAATGTTAATATCTCAAATAATAATTACGTTTATGAAATAACTTCTGTCATTGTAAAAATGAAAATGTATTATTTCTCTGCCAGCTTTTTTGAATATTGATTATTAAATGGTTTAAGAGTTGAAGTTGATACAAACTGTAAAACATATTTTAATATTTCCCTTGTGACAAGACATCATTCTTAAAAATAATACCATTCCAGTAAACTCAACCGCTCAGCTACTTGCCACCATCGACCACTCAGCTCGCGTAGTAGGAGGCGATGCCTTTGTTTCGAGCAGCAGCAGCAGGAAAAAAAGAAGGAACTTGCACACGGATTTCGCGAATGGTGCATGGTCGGTTGGTCGGTGCGTTCCACGCTCCGGGTCGGCGGGGGCGGCGGCGGGGGCGGGTGCGTGGAGAGGCGCAGAGGGGTTGGGGAGGGGGTTGGCGGGCAGAGGCCGCTGACAAGGTCATGAAAAATTAAGCGCCCTGAAGAAAGCAGAGAAATTTCTCGCGTTAAAAATGCATCTCGCGCCTCAGGCGTGTTAACCATAAATTCCCTTTCCATTTTACTTACGGCTCTTTAAAGATGCATGGCGCCGTGCACTCGGGCGCTGCACTCCCCACGCACCGCGCGCGCGCCTCCCACACGCGTGGCCTCGCCAGCCCTTCCGCACGATTGCTTTCTGGAGAAGGGCCATGTTAGGAGGACAAAAATATAAGGTTGCCCCAAGAGTCGAGGGAAGTATTTTCTTTCACCAAAATGCGGAGCCGGCAAGCTATTTTTGCACAGTAGCTACCCTGAAAGGGAATCCTAATTGTATAAAATGAGATGATTGATTACTAGTGTTTCCGGGCGCGTCAACTGCTAGTCATTAATACCGGATGTGTAATGCATGCTTTTCGCCAACTAGTTATCTCGCATCAGCCGTAACAAGCTCTAAGATCCCGGCCGGTCTCCCGGCATGTATGGTAGTGTAGTGCATGTAGTGTGTAAGGGATAGGATAGGATAGGCGAAAGAATGGGAAGAAAAGATCGCGCGAGGACCGTGGCTCTTTTGGTAGGGTACTGCTCCGGCATCGCCTGGTTTTGATCGGAGAAACCACAGAATTCAATCGATCATAGCAGCGGGCCAATAGAATTTCTTCTCCAGATAGCGACAGAACTCGAATTAGATATCTGGCTAGCGTCGAAAATCTTTCCACAGTCGAGACTTCAACCCCAGGACCTCCCAATCAGAGGCACTGCAGTGACATCAGTTGATGCCCTGAGCCACCCCTCCCGTTAAATAAAATGATTGGAATGTTTGTGAATGAGTGTTTTTACTTTCTTGCATAACTAATAACTTACGTAGTAAAGATCAACAAAACTTTATGTATTAATGCTCTTTGTTTAATATTTTTTGGGGGGATAGAGCAAAGGGCGCTTAAGAAATGGTACAGGTCTCATTAATGTTCAACTCTGGATGTTCGGAAACTTCAAAAAAGTTCCAAATAACGCCGAGAAAGTATGTGCTGCAGTAACCCTAGTTTATTTAAACAATTCAACCATTAAAACTGGAGTGATAGCTCTCAAATTTTGCACGAAAGCCTTTAAGCAGACAAGGATGCATATGCCGACACCAGAATGTACCTCCAAATTTGGTCACAGTCACTAATTTGTGTCATTGGAAGCGACGCAATCAGCAGTACACCTAGATGGCATTGGTGCCAAGTGGGAGGGTTCGGTCATAGCGAGCGGGAAATGGTAGGGCATGTGTACAAAGCGAGTGGGACGAACACGATGTTCGTGGTGGTCGGGAAGGGCAGAGCTTTTTGATACATTTTGATTATAGTTAGTAAATAAGGCAACACTTGGTAGTCAGTAAATAGTTTTAAAATATATAGTGGAGACCTGTCACCCATCTATTGGGAGGCTAGTAGAATCTAAAGAGCAGTGAATTGCAAAACATTTAATTGAGAGAAACAGAAATCACTGCGAGTTTATAACTTGTGCAGAAAGAATATGACCTAACAGAACAGCAATCTTGTTTCATATCCTAATCCTTCTGCTCACCTCACAACATTTCCATATAGTAGAGCATCATTCCCTGAGGCTTCCACAAGCTCAGTATGACATTTTTTCACACTCCTTTCACGGAAAATCACTATTTTCTCATAACAAGGGCAGAATAACTCCTATTTCATGTAAGACATATGACATTTATCCTATAGGAGTGTTGAACATGAAATGATTTCTCACTTCCCTCAGTGCAGTGTCTTCGCAGCCTCTTCCTTCTCGGAATAACCCAAGATTGGACGAAGCGAGTTCTACTTAGTTTTATTTTTTGTCTACCCGCATTATCGTGATAAAAAAATCGCCATTGCTTTTGGGGCTAGCTTCATATTTCACTCTAACCCATAGAAGAATCTTATGTTCAATAAACACCGCTTCTTTTCCGGAGTTAAAGCCGTAGGAATATAATCCCTCATCATTTTGACGAAGGGGAGAGACAAGGAATAGTAAAGTCTTGTTTTCAAGAACTCCTTTGGGCTCTTCTGCAGTTGTTGACCTTAATCCAAGGAATGCTTAACGGTACACAGTATTACAATGACACATTTGCTGTGCGAGTGCTGATAAAATGCCTACAGATGTACGTGAACGACTGTAAGCATTATTATTGGTTCTGTCGCTTTTTCTCATGTAGTTTTTTCACAACCATCACGAAGACTTATTTTTCTTGTAACAGTGTCAGCTCTCCTACTTGTTTGTTAAATATACAGGGTGCCCGGGAAGGAAACGTCGAACCTTCGAAAATAAGCTTTTAAGACAATTTTAAACATATTTTGTCGAATAATCTACATGGATATTCCCAATGGATGCGCTGCAATAAGCACTCAAACGTTGGTTTCAAAATGTGCTTTCTAGGCAAAAATGTGCATTGTAGAAGCATAGAAACACTCTATAAATGTTTAAATTGGTTATTATTTACAAAATAAACGAATATATTTGTTTGGAAAGAAAAATTAACCAAGAAATAAAAAAGCAGTCAAATTGTGTAAATTGGGTGCATTTTATTTCTGGGTTAATTATTCTTTTTGGTCAAATACATTAATTTCTTTTGTTAAGAATAAACAATTTACATTTTCTGGAGTGTTTCTATGCTTCTGCAATGCAAATGTTTGCCTAAAAAGCATATTTTCAAACCAACATTTGAGTGCCTATAGCGGCTCAGCCATACGGAATATCCATGTAGTTTATTAGACAAAATGTGCATGAAATTGTCTTAAGAGCTTATTTTCGAAGCTTCGACGTTTCCTTTCCGGACATCCTGTATTATTCTTGCAGTTAACCTTTTTTTCTAACTAGTCGTTTTAATAGCTATAATAGCTAAAATAATTCATTAAAATGTAACTCTGAACAAAAAAAGATCAACGATCAAATGTAATTATTTGAAATGAACAATATACACTCTTTTGATCAAAGTGTCATACTCTGTGTCTATCGAAATGCGGATTTCGTAACACCTAGACTTTGTTTCTACAAAAAGTAGACTACAAAAAGGTTGTTACATATTATGTACTCTAAATAACGACGTGTGCTCGATAATATGAATGTACTTTTGCGCATTTAGCAACTTCATAATAAATGTATTAGATTATACAAAGCCAAACATGTCATCTTCATGGCAATTCGGTTTAGGAGAGCGGATGTGACGGATTCCAAATCCCTATCACTCAAAGTCGTATTTGCTATGGACAGAGATCGCCGCGAACCTACAGATAATCTCCCTCAATTCCTCCCATGTTTCATTCCCAGCTACTTTCATAATCATTTGTCATCATGATTGACAGCAGGTAGTGACGCGACCTTTCTCTATACCCATTTTGATCGCATAAACTCTGCATCGGTAAATTTGCTGTTGCCCTCAAACTCCGTACGTGTACGTATTTGATGCGCAAATATTGTGGCGTTCGTATTAAATGGCTGAACAAGCATCCGTAGTTACACTTATAGATTTTCCTGAATGTGCAAACAAGCAATTAAATAATATATGTAGTTGTAAATAGATATGTATCACGTGAATGCTATTCCTCGCCGGCAAAATGATGTTTTGATGACGTGATTTCAATGGAGGTGTATAGTACTGAGGTGAGCGAAGGCAGCGCTGAAAGCCTTGTGAGCGCGGGGCGCGGCCGCCACGCAGGCAGTCTGTCAAAGGGCCGTCCCCGCGGCGGGGCGCACGCAACCCGCGGCGATTTCCGCAGGCGACCTCTTTATTGCGCGCTTCCGCCGGCGGCGGCGGCCGGCGGCTGGGGATTCGCGCGATAAATCTCCGCTGCCCGTCGGCGGCTATCGGTCGCGCGCCGCCCTCCGCGAGGGCGACGGCCTGCGGCGTCTCTCTTCCCTGCCATTCGCGCGGCCGCCGCCTCCGCGCCCGACCCGGCTCCGCCCCGCCCAACCCCCGGCCCCAACCCTGCACCCACCCCTACCTCACCCCTGCCCCCACCCCCACCATGCCCCCGCCTCCAGCGCCCCCAACCCGCACTCAC
Source organism: Acheta domesticus (assembly GCA_031308135.1). NCBI lineage: Eukaryota > Metazoa > Arthropoda > Insecta > Orthoptera > Gryllidae > Acheta > Acheta domesticus. Next base: position 153,021,298 of record JAHLJT010004567.1, read on the forward strand.
CTCGCACTCACCTCCGCCCCCACCCCGCATTCACCTCTGCCCCTTCCTGCCCTTCTGCCACCGCGCTGCTGGCCTTTCTTTGTTTGCTCTCTCGTTATCCGGCTCTCTTCGCCTCTCCGCGTAACACTTTTTCCGTATATCTCCCCTCTCCCTCTTCCGACTATGTTCTCGACACTTCCTCTGCATTCCTTATGATCTGCAATCGCACTACTGTATTCTCCAACTCTTCCACTCAAGGCATTTACAAACTTTCGATGGCGTCACCGCCCCTTATGGGAATGCTCGCACTTCCAAATGCCATTGTCACGTTTTCCTTGCTATCATGTATTCTCTCGATCCTTTAAGTAGCAAGAATTCACCTGATCTGAATATTTATGTGAATAGTCAAACTTTTGGAAAGTCACAAGGCAAGGTTTTATCAAGTATTCGGTAACTCGATTAGGAATGTGGACGGTATCCTAAGCATGCAAAGCAAACATAAGAGAGGATTCGTTAGGAAAGAGGCGACCATGGTAGGCAACTGAATTTGAGGTTGAAATGAAGATTAGAGATGAACCGAGAAGACATGAAGCGGTGGGCGCGTGTCGTGCTACAGATACGATTGAGCGGCGCAGTGGGATTAGAGCCCACCGTGGAGGGGGGGAAGGGGGTGGGCGCGCGGGATGGAACGGGCGATAACCGAGCGAGCGCACAAAGCGGCCGGCGCGGCGCGGGCGGCGCGGCGCGGCGGGCAGGCGGGCGCGCGCCGCACTCCGCGATGGAGAGCGTCAGCGCCAATGATCCCTCGTCAAAGGCTGCGCGCGCGCGGGGCCTGAATTATCAAACCACCTGGCGGCGCTCGATCGTTCTGGCCATCCACTCGGCAGCCGCCAGCGCCCTAGCCCTCGCCGCCCCACCGCCCCCTCCTTCCCACCTCTCTTCCACTCTCGCTGTCCATCCACCACCGACGTCCCCGCCGCCGCCTTCTCCGCCCCTCGCCGCACCTTTTCTGCCTCTCCACAACTTTTTGTCTCTCCACACTTTTCCTGTTTCTTCACACATTTTCTGCCTCTCATTACCTTTTCTGCTTCTCATTATCTTTTCTGCCTCTCCACACCTTTTCTGTCTCTCCACATATTTTGTTTCTCCACACCTTTTCTGTCTCTCTACACCTTCTCTGTCTCTCCACACCTTTTGTGCCTTTGCACCTCCTCCTCCTATCATGCCTCTCTTCCACCGTCGCTGCCACTGTATCCCCGCTGCCGTCCACCTCAGCCCCTGCTTCTTTCCACCGTTCTTTTTCTTCCTACCACACCTCCAGTTCTGTCGCTCCACCAACCCTGCCGACCGCCCCGCGTCGATGTCTCCCCGACCCGTTTGTCCCTCTGCCGCCTCCCACACATTCCATGCAGAACCCGCCCCACCCCTCTGACCCAGCTGCATCCCTGCCGCCCAGTGTTCTGTTCTACCATCCCGCTGCGTCGTTGCCGTCCCAGTGCCTCTGTTGCCACCCATTTTGTGACCGCCAGCCCCGCGCTCTCAGCGACCCCTGCCATCCGTGCAGTGTCCGCTGCCCTGAGTCCCATGACTCTCCCCCTATACCTTTACCGCTCTGACATATCCTGGTCTTCATCCTGCCGTCCCCATAGCCTCGCAGCCACTCCGCATCTCTGGTCAGTCCTTTCCGTATTCATGGCGAGTATCTCACTCCCCCACCTTCTTCTTTGGCTCTGAGCACATTATCTTCTCTTACGATTCGATTCGTTCTTCTCTTCCCTTGTTATTTTCCATATTCGCTCCCGTCAGTATACGCTATCTCGTCACAATACAAAATAGAGATACAAAATAGTAGAACAGAACGAATAATAAGAATATAAAAGTACAATAAATTATCGTTGAACTAGGGACATCCATTTATATATACGAATATTTTCTCATGAAGATAATACCTCTCTAGCCGCAACGATAGTAGTCATCACTTGATGAACCAAACCCCAATTTTTGTCCGCACCGTCCTCCTTCGTGATCAGAAATGAACATTCATCATGTTGCTTCCACTTCGCCTCGCCCGCTTCATTTCCTACTTCTGTTCGTCCTAACTGATTTAGATTTGTGACTCTCTTGTAATTTTTTTCTATGCCTTTTTTACCTGCTGTCTACTATGCCTTTTAACCGGCTGTCGGCTGGATAAAAATGGCTTAGAAATAAACGGTCAAAGATTTTAATGTATGTTCAAAGATTCGTCCCACTGCAATGGGACGAATCTTTGACCATACATTAAATATTAACACACTTGCAGGCTCCTCTGATCTGGGATCAGCAGAACGCGAGGCCCTCTGCGACAACACATACATGAGAGGCAAGGAACAAACAACCTAAGGTGGGACACGAACCCGCGACCCTTCGGACCGAAGCGCTGAGTCGCTACAAACTCTTAGTCATCTAGGCCATCTAGGTCGGCTCTCCTGATACTGAGTGCTTAATTTAAATTTAGAAATAAAGAAATTAAATAGTGTTTATAATTTATAATGAATTATTAGTATAACAGTTTGATTTCGTCCCGTCATTTTTAACCGATTAAAGCTAGTAATCAGTAAAACTCGAAAGCGAAAATCGCCACAAATTTTCTGTCCTCCGAGTTTACAAAATCCTGTGTCTTGTATGTTTGTACGAGGTATTTTGTGTTAGCAATCGTTCGCGTTTCAATGTAAATGGAATTAGATTACCTTCTAGATAATAATTTTATCTTCTGGAATTAACGTGCTCTGATTCAGAAAGAAAGAATTCACGTGTGAACCGATTGTATGGAAGTACCCAATCATACTATCTGAATTGTTGAAAAAATGTGTTCATTCAGACGTTACTCAATGATGCACTGGAGGTCTGTTATCAGCTCTTTTCAAATTCGCTTTACTGCAGAGAAGAGAGCTTGAAAACTAAAGAATTGAATTCAAACACGTACAGTTCTTATTCAATTTGTACGCACTAATCAAACCTTCAAATGTACTTCTGATTTTTTTCCTGATACATTGTTAATCAAACAGGAGAACATGTTTACTTTTACAGAATTAATTGTCAAAACTGAATTATTTGATAGCACCGAAATGCTCTAAATTTAAATGTAAAAAATCATAATTTTAATCAAACGTCCTATTTAACTTCTTTATTAAAACTGTCTGGTAAAACATGTTTGACAAAATTCAAAATTCTATGGTCCAAAATATCTGCAATAATAGAGGACAAATTTTAAAAATTACAAAAGAGAGGGCTATTAAAAACATTGTTTCATGCTAATAGCCTTCTAATTATATTTTCAAAATTAGGCAATTAATTCTCTTGTGAAAGTGATTGAATTTAACGCACAGTTCACGATGGTATTAATACTTTTAGATAATTGAATTAACTATTAATTTTACTCTTAATATGTCGTGTTTTAAAATATGGTCATAGACTCCTGAAGAAAAAAAATCATATTCAAAATGTGTGACATTGTTGATTTAACTTGAAGGATTCTGTTCAATAAATTTTAACAATTTGTGATATTTCGTAGTTAATAAAGAAGCATTGTAGGATCGATGCATTGTAGTTAGCAGAGTGTACGTGAGATTAATAAATTGCACTATAGCCTTCATCCCCTGGTTGCTACATGGAGGACCACTGGTGAATTGATTCTTGCCACACGAGTCACCATTCTCGCGTTCTTGAAAATACCTTCAGGTGCTGTCATTACCACAAATAAAATTGGAAGCATGTAGAATGAATACACATAATTGCATTAGAATTTGCCATACGAAGAAATTACATGACACCTTGTGAGTGTGGCGTCATAACATTGTACAAAATTATTTACGTTCATTTGAGAGACTAGAAATGCACATGGGAAATAGCTGCCGGTGCGTGCTGAACGGGCGCTTCGCAAAACAAAGGGCTGTATTTGGGCGACGAGGAAACATCCAGACGTGTGCTGCCACGGGGCAGCCTTGTGAACAGTGGCGTAGCGTGTCTTCTGCGTTTGGGGATGCTCAACAATAATTCGAACTGAAGACATCATGATTCTTAATGTTCTCTAGAATATAGGTTATGAAACAAATGTTACACTACTTCAACAGATTTATGTCAGGAGACTTCTTGAAAGCAAATTATGAATAGTTCCCCTTTAGTTTTCACGCCCAATTGACAATGAGATCACTTGTGAATTGATATATTTCGAACCAAAATAAAATTTAATATATTTAAGTCAGAATTCAACTTCTTAGATATTAATTGAGAATTAGTAGGCAAGCACTATATCTACTGTTTGTGCTCATTACCAAGCACAGAATCACGAGTGAGAAAGAAAAATATTTCTCTGACAACCTCAAGTGTGCTGCCTCTTGTGCACAAACGAGCAACTTGCTCTCATAAGCCTTTCTCACCAGCAGTATGCTGCCCATATGCTAGCTTTTCGGGACTCGAGAATCCTGAGGCAGGGGTGAAGAGGGGAGGGGAGAACCTCGCCGTCTGCGCATGCGTCATTGCTCGTCGCAATCTCGCGGCAGACGCTAGAAGCATTTTAGCGTTCAAGCAATCAGAGGCCAGCTTGTATAAACGCGCGAAATTCAATCATAGAAAATCACTTTAAAATTAATACAAAACGTGTTTCGCTGAATGTGTTTTACTCACTTGGAAGGTTATCAATACAATATTAAGGCTTCTTAGATTAATATTTCACGTGGGGATGCTCAGCATCTTAGCGTCCCCTGACGCTACGCCACTGCTTGTGAATCCCGTGGACATGTTGGCCGGAGAAATGCGGCTGGCGGAAGCGGCAATATGACGCAATTCCGGAGCCAGGCCAGAAGGTATATTAGACGGCCCCGGACGAAAACTCTTTCTTCTGTTTCTTGGGCTCGTCCCTAGGTCGTCGTGGGTGGTGCGTCTCGTGGTACGTCCATTTGCTGGCTACGGAGGCAAGGGGATGAAGCCAGCGCGCGTGCGTCGTGACGTGAGGCAAGCGGTCGTGGTAACCGGTAAAGTTCCTTCTAGTAACGATCGGTTATAATATCCATCGTAAAATTTGTAAATAGGGATTTCAGGTGTCGGTGCACATTGTGAATAAATATTCAATATTTTCCAACCGTTCACGACTGTATTTTTTGTAATGGCCCCGGCAATGACACCTCCTAAGGAACTAAATAATATTACACTTCTTAATCATAGAAATACAAATTAGTACAAGTTAAATTAAGCCATTAAATTGTTGATTGAATTTCGTGACACAAATAAGAATAAAATTGAGCTTGAGTGAATAGTGAAGCTCTTGTAATGTAAATAAACATTGTACTGATGATTAAAAACGCTTACACATCGTTGTAGAGCTCAGCTGTTTACTGGCAGAAACAAAAGAGTGCATTGGCAGGGCTGAAGTCATGGAGGGAGCCAGTTGACGTAGTGATGTCGTCACACGTGGCGGATAAGATCACGTATCTTACATACAGGAATCTCGTGATAGAATCCGTAATCACATCGCCGTTATCCACAGCGCAGTTAGTGTGGTGTAGGATTATTATCACACCAGAAATTAAACGTTGAATGGAATGTACAAAACGCAGCTATTTTGTTGAAGGCAAACACGTGAAATAATAGTCACAGCACGAATATTGCACTGCATAGAGGTACTTAGTCACAGTGTGACTGAGTAAGTTCGCTGTTGCGAATAACAGTAGAAGAACATGGATTAAGTAAACTTATTCAGTTTGTGATTTACATACAGCAGTTCACTTGAAATAACAGAGTTCCATTTAGCGTAGCTAATGCTATTTAGTGTAGTCAAATGGTAGAAAATAGGGGAAAGTTTTGGTGTAGTTTCGATTTTTGGGTCCTATATGTTTTTGGGGTCGCTGAACAATTATATCATGTTTGTTAACAAAAAGTTTGCCCGGAAATACGTTTTTTTCGCAAAAAACTTGTTAAAAATCCGACATTTTTCAGTGTTTTCAACATAACTCAAAAAGCATCCACTTTTCGTAAATAAAGGTCATATACATACGTATACACTAATTTGAGCATTTAAGCTCTGCCTTCTGGCAGTTACAATTTTTTTGACAGTTCTTGGTGCATTTGCTTGAAACAAGTTTCAACTAAGCTAAAGGTTCGGATGGAAACAATGTTGTCACAGGCGCAAGGCCTGTTTAGTTCCTTTCCATCACCATTCTTCAGGTAGTTTTTTCGACGCCTAGCCATTGCTCGACCTGATGGTCGACTCTTAAAGAGTGTTATTGTGCTCCACCTGATGATGGTGGTAGTGCAGCAATGATTGGCTTGTACTTGAAGTCATATTTGATGTAAAAAATATGTCTCAATATATGTCAAAAATATTTGTTGAGTGATGACACTTTCTTCCCGCTGTAGCCGTATAATGAAACAAGAAAACATTCATCAGCATCAGAAACCAGCTCCTGAGTCGCATTGCAGCTCTTGAATATTTTTATTGTGTCAACATGATCAGGATTCTTGGTTCTTGTTTTCGGCAATTGGTTCACTTACAGGATCAATTAGAGAAAACATAACTGTAGAAACTTTGTGTTTTCCAGGTTTCAAAAAGAACACGTTTTCATGCTGGCAGAGGCCTATCAAAATGACCAATAGATCTACATCCTCACCAACTACAATTACAGTCTCATTAGTTGCAGCTAAGGACAAAGCTGTGTTAACTATCAGGGTGTCTACGTCTTCCTTCGCTTCCATGCATGTCATTCCCGCTGAAGAAAACATTGTAATCAGCATTGCTAAAAATCGACGTTTGTTGTGATGATTAGCAAGAAAATTTTCTTTTCACGTCTTTGGCGCCATTGTTTCGTCAAACAGAATGTCAGCTGAAGCAAGTTTTCTAGATCTTTTAATTCGCTCTGCACTTTTTGTACCCCCTTTCTCACTATCATGGTAGCCATAAAAAACCACCACAGGTTGCAATTGATATTTTGATTTCAAGTATTCATATAATTATCACAAACACAAGACAATGATTGATTCTTACTCCAAGGAAGCCTATACAATAAAAATCCTCCGTCGGTGACTTATTCAACTTGGCCTCTATTGAATTTGGATTCTGTGGTTTGAATGCTTTAAAGAGAGTTGACTTTGTTCCTTTTCTGAAACCATTGTAGAATAATCACAAGGAATATGGGCCTAAATCATAGCTCAAACACTCTTCAAGCTGGTCATCCGTATTCCTAGCGCTGGTAATTCTTTGACACTCCGCTTGAATTTTACAGTTGCGTTGAATTTTACAGTTGAATTTTATTGTTGCGTTCATCAATAATTCTATTGATGCCCTTATGGCCTAAATCCCAAACCTTATGGCTGTTAATTCTATCGTCAGCAACAATACCAGTGCTGGTTGAAAATAGGTCAGGGGTTTGTGGGAAGGGAAAATGCTGCAGTAACCATTAACACATTTTGGCTCCATCCTTGATGTCTCGTTCTTCTCTGGAGTCCCTCAAACCTATGTGCTGTTCAGAAGAGTGAAATGTAACATCAGAATATTTTTCAATATGTTCACAGACATGTTGTACAGACGTCATTCCCATTGTCCATCTCGCCAATACACTTTCCCCTACCTCACGACCATGTGTAAGTCCAACATGAAGTCTCATGTGCTTCATGAGAAATTGTTCAATGGCCACCATCTACCAAATGTTCAGAAATAGTACAATACACAATGCCGAGAGTAATAAAATTCCATTTCTCTATTTCTATGTAACAGATGACTATGAAAAGCCAGGGCCAGGCTGTCAAACAAAAAGAAGCGTCGATGAAGGTGAGGTGCATCGGGTTCGAAAATATTTAATTTTCGTTTTACCTTGTTTATTACTAACTTTGCTTTTTTCAGTTGGAGTGTTTCAAAAGCCCTCATATTTAGTAACAGGCAACTATATTGCTTGCAAGGGTAAGTGAGGTGCCATTCTCACAGTAACATCCAATTATTTTTTGCCTTTGGGTTCAACGCGCGGTAGCGGCGCAACTGTTTATCAGACAAATAACCTCTAAGTCCTAAAGTGTAGACAATTGTATAATCTTTCATTTCATATAAGGTCAATATTTACGAAAAATGCGTAGTTTCTGAGCTAGATTGTGATAAAATGCGACGAATCCCATTTTCACAATTTTCTTCATAAAAACACGAAAATTCACGTTGCTCTAGCGGCTAAATGGTACGTTGGAGAAAAAAATCTTAAGACATAAAATGTAGGCACTTTTATCTTCTTTAATTTTGTATATGACCTTTATTTACGAAAACTGGATGCTTTTCGAGTTATGTTGAAAAAACTGAAAAATGTCGGATTTTTAACATGTTTTTTGCGAAAAAAAAACGTATTTCCGGGCAAAATATTTGTTAACAAACATGATATTCGTGTTCAGCGACCCCAAAAACATATAGGACCCAAAAATCAAAACTACACCAAAACTTTCCGCTATTTGCCGTTTTTGTGCACCGTTTGACTGGACGAGCGGTTTGTCGTATAAGTTAGCACAATAGATTAGGAACTGAGAGACTTGCACACGAGTATATTGCACCTTACGTGTGGAGAAAGTAACATTTAAATGTTGTAACGACATATAGTACATTGTGTTTGTCGTATGACACTGAACAATAGAGAAAAATCTGAGAATCTTGCATACGCGTATGAATTGCATGTTTCGTATGGAGTGAGCGCGCGCACATACGTGTGTGTCTCGTTGCACTCAACTGACTTGTCCAGGATGCGCCGGCTGGCATGAGAATATGGCGTCCGCGCCAGAACTGGAAAACAGCCTATCGGCGTGCATATTCTATTTCAAGGAAGGTTGTACCTTGAAGTATTAATTAAATGAATTACATAAAAATTCAAGTTATTAAGTGTTAAAAATTGTAGTGTCTTGTGCGGTTAAGTTCATAATGAATGAAAAAACTGCGCAAAATTTAGATTTGCTGAAATAGTTCTCGGAATGAAGTGATGTGGGCAGCGGTGGCGGTCGGTTCTGGGAACTGCGTGGCGTCAACTAACGCTTTCGTAACTGAATAAATACAAAAAAGGAAATAAAAGTTGTACAATTAACGTGATGGGCATAATTAATTAGCAGGTTTTACTTGCTTGTACGAACAAGCATTAAACTATTTTTTATACTTTTCTTATTTCCTATACGCCAATGTTGAAAGTTGAGTAACATTTTAATAAACTCTTTAAGAAATCTTAAGTTGTCTATAGTGTAATAATTTACACGATTAAAATACGAAACTAAAAAGCGCTTAAGTACTTAAGTCATCATGCCTAAGTACTTATACCAATATAAATATAGATTTGAAACTTGGACACTATTAGTCTTTGCAAAGGAACGTGCCACACGCGGCTGGATATATTTAATACTAGATAAGGTAACAAGATTTCATAATATAAGAGTGGAATAGAAGGAATATGATATGGTGAATAACAGTATTTAGTAAAACGATTCTAGATGTGCTGATTCGGAGACCTCATTTCAGCGACGCGAAATGTGTGATCCAATAAGACTGCCGGATCATTGCATGAATAATTTAATCCGAACGTTTTATGGAACTTACAAAGTTAAAAATAATAAGGTTCCGTATGTGTTTATAGACAGTCAATATTTATTACACTAAAAAACACATCATTCTTCATGTTACATCACAAAATTTTCACTGATGACTACGTTTCGGAGGTCAGTTACTCCTGTCATCAGGCTACCCTTATAATCAGGCTTAGGCAATGAAGTATGTACACTAATAAAGAATATTATAAACATGGGATCAGTAAACATGTGTCTACAAGAGATACAATAAAATGATAAATATAAAGATTAAACTTTCAATTGTCGAATAGATGAACTGAAGGTTGTTATGGTATATGCTATTAAAATATTAGGAAATTAAAGGTGAAGCCTTGGGATAACGAGTGGAAGATCAAAGTAATTAATAGCTCAGTTAGTTGAACATTCAACATGTACAAAGTATAAAACGTCTTAAACATAAATCAACTAAAATAAATAATATTGAATAAATTACAAAAGATTAAAACACAATAAATTAAAGATGGAAACTTGCATTAAAATGTCATGAACACGGAAGAAGATTACAAATAGTATCTTACAGAAGTGGTATATTCCCCGGAAGACATTAAGTTAGGTTACAAAAATCCATGAAAAGATCCTAGAGTTGCAAAAGGAGAATGGAAAACGCCCAATACAAGATAAAAGATTCACGCAAGCAAGTAAATCGCTGCAATCGCTGCAAATATTTAGGAATACAGTTGGACAGTAAATTAATCTGGGAAAATCAAGTAAATTTCGTTGTAGGGAAAGCCTCGAGATCTTTGCATTATGTTATGTAGATTCTGAAAAAGAGTACAGTGAGAGCCAAAGAACTAGCATTTATGTCTTTAGTGCGACCCATATTAGAATATGGCGCGATTTTTTGGGATCCATACAGAATTTTGAAGCAAAGGAATCTAGAAAAGGTCGAGCAGAGAGCATCAAAATTTACTTTCATGGGTACAAAGAATAAAGGAGTGTGGGAGTCACTCGAAAGAAGGAGAATTAGGTCGCGTCTCTGTGCTATGTAAAAAGCATACACAGGCTTTCCAGCGTGGAAAGAAATTCAAAGTCGATTAGGGAAACCTACATATTTCGGCAGAGCTGATCACATGCACAAAATTCAGTCAAGAACTCAGAAAACGAAGGTTGTGAAATATTCATTCGTGAATAGAACTATTAGAGACTGGAATGGTTTGCCTGCGACAATCTTTGATCCCTTTCTTCCGAGCCTGAGTAAATTTAAAAATAAATTAGTTTCCTAGATGTTGATATGTGTATTACAAATATGTTTAATATTATTAATTTACTAGTCTGTTATATAAAGTAAGTTTTATTATTATTATTATTATTATTATTATTATTATTATTATTATTATTCCATTACATCACGACTAAAGATGTTATGAGTCGGCTGAATATAAAATCTACTCCAGGTTGCAACTAAGCTACCTAAGGAGCAGATCCGGTGACTATCAGTGCCTCTACAATACTTTACGCAAAATGTGGGCTGTTCCAAATAAAGCAATTTCTTGCACTTCCCAGTCTTTGAATTACCTGGGAGTTTAGACAAGTTCTTAAATTTTGCGGAACAAATCCCAGAGCTCCGATAACTATCGGAACGACCTGTGCTTTTACGCCCCACATTCGGCTGATCTCGATTTCCAAACTCTTGTATTTAAGACGTTTCTCTACCTCCTTGGTAACGACGTTTTGATCGCAAGGTACAGCAACATCGATAAGTAAACACGATTTTTTCGACAAATCCCGGATAACTATATCCGGTTTGTTTGCCGCTATCGTGCGATCAGTTTGAATTTGTTGGTCGTACAATATCGTACACAATCCAACAGACGTCACCGGTTTCGGTGAGTGTTCGTACCACTTGGGGCATGTGTTTGGAACTTCGAGGGCGGTACAGATCTGCCAGTGGAGGTAGCTACATACCCTGTCATGTCTTTTCAGGTATTCCGTCTTTGCTAGGATTGGACAAGCTGAGACAATATGATCAATGGTTTCAACTTGCTCCAGGCAAATGCGGCATTTATCATCTTGGGAAATTTTGAGAACCGCTTTATCATAATGTCGTGTTCTCAAGGCCTGATCTTGGGCAGCTATTACAAGTGCTTCCTATTCTGGCTTCATTCTTCCCCTTTTAAGCCACATAAATGATTGATCTTTATTGATCTGCACCTTGTCCATTCTTTTTAGGTATTGTACCGTGGAATGGTTTGTCTCTCCACGATTTCTTTAACATTTTTTGTGTTTCACACTTCATGTTTAGCAGCATCAGAAGTTCAGTGTCTGTGTTATTCGACGTGTCTTGCCTAGTTTTCTTCGCAATTCTTCTAGCTACACTAACAATGCCTCTGTTTCCCATTCTTCGGTCAGATTTCATGACCTGCATCATTAGAGGGTCATCTTGATGGCTGACTACATACTTTCCCATCCCGACTATTGCGTTGTGCCAGGAGGCCTCAATTTGTCTGAGGCCTCTTCCTCCTTCCTTACGTGACACATAAAGTCTATGTATATCAGCTCGAGGGTGGGCAACATGATGCATTGTAAGCAGTTTTCTAGGTTTTTCGATCCATGGTGCGAATTTCCTGCTCAGTCCAGTCCACTAGTCCAAAACTGTATTCGGCTACAGGTACCGTCCAAACTACCTATTGCAGAAATTTTATTCCTGGAATTCAGAGTGGACTGCAGGACAGTCTCACTCTTGTATAATACTCCCTACGAATTCTCTCTTTCATTCTGTCATTCGAGATGGTTTCACATTCTTCTAATGCCCAGATATTTGTAAGTTTTACCTGGCTCAAGATCTTGAATCACAGTGTGCGTATCAATTTCAATGTTCTCAGACGTTGTGAGTTTCCCTCTTTTTAAATTGATTTTTGCACACTTGTCAAGACCAAACTTCATGCAGATGTCATTGCTAAAGTCATTCACGACAGACAGCATTTGGGAGAGAATCGCTTCATTCTTAGCAAACAGTTTAAGATCATCCATGTAAAACAAATGTGATACTGGCCTTTCATCACCATGGAGCTTAAAACCAAAGTCAGCTTGCGACAACTGTCTCGATAGTGGGATCAAACTAATGCAAAACAGCAGAGGGGATAGTGAATCTCCTTGAAAAATTCCCCTGTTAATCTGAATACTTCTGGTTTCTACTGCTTCCTTTCCGCTGTGTATTAGTAACCTGGTACTCCACGACTTCATACTAGCCTTGCAAAATTCAACAAGTCTAGGATGAAATCGATAGATCTCCAGGGTCTTCAAAATCCAATCGTGTGGTACACTATCAAAGGCCTTTTGGTAGTCAATCCAAGCCATGCTCAAATTACGTTTGCGTTTCTTTACATCATTCAAGATGACTTTATTCAGGAGCAAGATTTCCTTACAGCCATAAGAGCCTTTACGACATCCTTTTTGTTCAGCTGGCATTAGATGATTCTTATCTAGATGTCTGTACATTTTGTCAGCTATGGCTGAAGTTATAACTTTGTTACAGTACTGGCAGACAAGTAATTGGCCTGTAGTTCTTCGCCAAAGAGCTGTCTCCCGCTTTGGGTAGCAAATACGTGATGCCGCGTGTGAGCCATTCCGGGATTTCCTTTGGGTTTTCAAAAATTTTATTAACAGCCTTTGCTAGATGAGAATGTATTGCTGTTAATTTCTTAATCCAATAAATCTGGATCTTATCAATACCGGGGGACTTCCAGTTTCCCATGTTCTTAATTGCTTGGAAGAGGTCCTCTTCCGAGAATTGGTGAACATCTTCCACTGTTTCTACAAGTTCATCGGCAGCATCAACTTCAGATTGAAGCCAAGATGCGTCTTTGTTGTAGGATCTGCTCTCCTCCCAGATTCCTGCCCAAAACGCTTCGACGTCTTCTTTTGAAGGAGTGACAGCTTTGCCATTCGGTTTTTGAGTCAGATTGCGATAGAATCTCTTCGCGTCTGTTTCAAACAACCGGTTCTGTACACGGAAATCTATTCTACGTTTGTAACGTCTAATTCTTTGTGCCCATGCTTGAATTTTCTCTTTTAACTTTTCAACTACCATTAGCCTGCTGGTGTCATTTTCAATTTGGTATTTTTGTTCAACATTGAATATTTTTCTTTGAACTTTAGAGGTGTGCATTGATTTAGAAGATGCCTCAGCTAAGAGTGATATTTCGCGCCGGGTGTCGGCTATCCGTTTCCTAATTCTGTTCAACCATGGGGGTACAGAGCTGTTTACTCTGTTTTGCTGTCGGCCGTCGGTGTTCTTGGCTGGCCCCAAAATTATCTGAGATACTAGATATCCAGTTGCATATATGATGTGATTGATTTCAGTAATATCTAGATCTCTGCCTGGGGTCTCCACCACCTCATTTAAGACAGAATTCACTGTTTCTATCACTCTTTTAGCTTTGGCAGTTTCGTACATTCTCCTCAACGGTTCGCGAGATTCAAACGGAAGTTGACTAACTCTTTCTATCTCGCGCCGAAGGAGATTTCGCATTATGTCCTTATCGTGTAATTCATTGCCAGATGAATTTTCACCACTGACGTGTGTTTCACTGGAAAGAGATGAACCTTCCACGGGATCATCATTTCAAGTTCTACATGTTCGTCATGTGGGCTGTTCGAGCGAAGTACATACTCCGCATTTCTCTCAATGTCAGCAAGTGGTTCTGCTGTGAATTTTCCACTGCTGAGTATGTATCGTCGTTGACTGGCAAGCTTCTTTGAGTCTAGGGTAGGTCTGATATCTGGGTTCCGCTCTCTCCATACCTTGAAAACTTCTATTTCTGAGCCCCCCATTTTTCGCTTTTGCATAGTAAAAGCACCACATCACCTCCTTTAATTCATCCCGGGTCCATCTCTGACGATGGCTTCGAGCTACTGCCGGCTCTCTGGTCCCTGGGACTAACATCCGTGGGATGGCCAGACGTCGACAAGGTGACATTAGCTCGGTTTCTGAGCAGGTATGGGACATTGGTAGAACAAGGCACGTTAAGGTTCATTACATTGCTTGTTCTATCCATTTTGCTCATTGGTTTGAATTGAAGATTCGCAGGATGCAAGTTCGAGTTCACAGATCACACTTAACCTTCGGGTTGTTTCCTGCCATCCGTTACTGCGACCCACAGTGGCCTCGGGGCATCCCCTCGCAGGGTCCAAGCAAGGGGTCCCTCCGATCGCCAGTCGGCATTACTAAACCCTACGGGATTTTCAGTGACTGCTGAAGGCAGCCTCCTTCGCTGGCTAATGCAAGGTTCGGGCCTCCACTCTAATCAGTGGACTGGTGTGCCAACCCAGTTTCTCTCCTGTACCCTCTATGGGCCGACAACAGGAAGTCCAAAGGTTCATGACCTTCCCTCTCTACTTACTTCCCACTCTCCTCAAAATGGAGTACTTCTTCGTCTGACCCCTCACCTTCAACCTATTCAGCAAGGGAGGCCCTACCGGTAGCTAGGCTACCACTGACATAGCTTTAAGGCTCATGGGGGTACTCAAGCCCCACCACCAACTGCAAGGTCGTGTACTCCCTAAGTGGAGTTATTATTATTATTATTATTATTATTATTATTATTATTATATTATTATTTATGCGCAGTGACGTGCAGTGAAGTGAAGTGTGGTGAAGTTGAGTGCTACCAAAGTTCGCACCGTGAAATGTTTGCGTTAATTTGTAAAGTTTGTAAATTTTGTGAAATTGTTAAGTTATGTAATGTTAAATGAGTGTATTCTGCCACCAAGTCTTCAAACTTAATTGCAGAATAAGTAATAAATTTAATCTAATCTAAAAACCAGGAATGTATGGCATTATTGTGTCAGTTTCAATTATGAGGTTGCTTTCTGCTGCGCAGGGCATAGAAACACGAATGATTCGGGCGGTGTTGTATGTGAATGAGTAAAGTTGATTGGAGGGGGAGGCGGTGGAGGGAGGGAAGGCAGTTCTGATTGGACCGTTCACGAGCCTGACGTCTAAGAAAATGTGGATGGATGTGGATTATCATTTACCAAATTACCAACTTCAATATTGGAAACAAAAAAAATTTCATGTGAATTATTTGTAGGTTCTAGGAGGTAGGATCCAAAACCTTCTCTGAAACAATGCTAAGATGATCTTGTAGTTGTTCTTGGTTCTGTAAATATTGTTGGACATTCAGACGAGTACTGTACAACAAATTACTGTGATCAGGTTCCTCACTATATTTCTCAAATTGGACCAGAAGAGGATCATAACTTTTGGGAAGACTGTTGCACTCTAAATTAGTGTTAATTGTAGGATTAATTTTGATAAAGAGAGATTCAAGAACCAATGTGGCATGGAAGTCAGGTTCAACTGTGTCAGGCTCAACATGTTTATAATATTCTCTTTTAGTGTACATACTTATCATTAGTCTGATGATGTGGGAAACTAACCTCTGAAACATAACCATCAATGAAAGTTTTATGATGGAACTTGAAGAATGTGTTTTTAGTGTAATAAATATTGACTGTCTGGAACACATACGGAACCTGATCAACTTTGTAATCAGCAACAGACAGTCATTAGGTTTTACCATTTATACCCTTTTCTCGGACTTCTTTGTTAAATGGTAGACTTTTGTGCCCTTATTATTAGATTACTAGAAAATATAATTTTACTGGGTCTGAACTCATACCTGTTCTAAAGATCTTGACAGTAATCAATCGCTTTCAGATTTCTTGACGAAGTTGCAAACCAGGGACGTCCCTGGGGGATGTGAATGCGGACAGTACATCCCAGACCGACAAGCGGTGGTGGGAGGGAGGAGAGAACGGAGATGCCGCAGGGTTCGTCTCCCCGCCTCGGGAGGGGGGGGGTCGTTCGGATTACCAACTTTTGTCTAGATGTAATCGAGACTCAGGTCCAACCACCTGAAAGATGGTAAATTTACGAAAATTAAAGGCAAAATAATGCAATTTCAGGCATTTTCTTTGCCTTAAGCTTCGAATAAAACTAAACTTAAAATTATTATAAAAATAACTTTTATGAACAAAAATTAACTTTTTAAAGTCTAAAATATCGGGACAATTGCCGTCCTGTCTAGGTTACTGCCGGGACGTGAGACAAATTCAAATAACCGGGACTGTCTCTACGAAATCGGATCGGTTGGCAACTCTGGGGTCGATGGAGCGCGGGGCGACCGCCTGGTGAGGAGCCGTGGGGATGGGTGTAGCGATGGGGCGGGAGACACGTTCACCGCCGCTGTCCGCGCGTCGCGCATTGCCGCGCGTGTAATGAAGCAGGCTGTCGGGAGCTCCATCAGCAGCCACCTCCCTCCTCTAATCCCCTCCCGCTGCCGACTCGCAGTGGTCGCGGCCCTGACGTGCCGCAGGGAGAGAGCGAAAGAGAGGAGGAAGGGAATGGAAGATATGGTGGACTATTCCTCTCGTGTAATTAAAACCAGTAGTGTTGAACTATACCAAAACGTTCCAATCAGGGCTGTGTATCTCAAAAAGTTTATGGCTTTTTCTATCCGAATTTTCTTACCTATTCTTCCGTTTGGCCAGTCATAAACTAACTCATCTATCTTAGGAAGCGGTATACATCGATCGCTATGCCGATGCCCCATAAACTGCAAATGTACTTATCATAACTTTTTTTGATTTTAACACAGCTTTCAGTTATTTGCGATATGTGCCGCATTTTGGAACTCTGTTGGACATAATTTCACTCGTGGAATAGTGCTAGTAAATACCACTCGTTCTTTGGAAATTCTCAGATAAATCCCCTTTTCGCTTCGTGAGACGGTAATTTATCAACAATATCCAAACACTCGTGGTATTACGTACAAAAAGATAGTGTATATGCGTATGTATTCTAGAGGTATCTTTTCCTCCAGCTTATGTTTGTGAATTTTACCATTGGCAGGGTACAATCGCGGTGGCTACTGGTGTTCCTTCACAATAGCGCTTGCAGTTTAATCGAAATGTAAATAATTTATGACGGAAATGTACATAATTTAGAAAAATTGTTAGTTCGTTATTTGTATGCTATTCTCAAAGTGCGAAATAATGGTAGCTGCAAACCGTTTAATGTGTCGTCCAAAAGCGTCATGTTTTTTCGAACTTTCTACTCTATGGTATAAATCTTTAAACATATCGAACAGAGGAGTGTCCTCAGTGTTTTTCGTTAGTGTTAGGAGTGTTCTCAGTGTTTTGTCTCAGTCTTAGATCATGAATCATCATCTTTAAAAAAAATTACTGGGAAAACTACTGGCTTTGAGTCACATCCAGATTACCATGTGCATTTAAAACAAAAAATCATTTTTGAAGTTTCGATCAAATCCTATTTTTTAAAAATTATTTTACATTTTCAACACATTTTTAAGGCATTCTAGGTCTCGTAATATTTAGTGTTTCTTCAACAGGGTAAGAACCAATTTTTTTTTAAATTTCTGTTGAACTCATTATCAAATTCGAGGTAAATAAATATTTAATATTTTCAAAGGCATCGTTTAGGCATTCTAGGTCTCGTAATATTTAGTGTTTCTTCAACAGGGTAAGAACCAAAATGATATTTTTTAAAAATTTCTGTTGAACTCATTATCAAATTCGAGGTAAATAAATATTTAACATTTTTACAATCACACAGTCACAAAAATCACACAAAAATTCATGGACAAAATCGGAAAATTTTCTTACTTTGTTTCAAAAGATTTCTCAGTTCCAGTTCATAGATACAGGTAGCCGGAGCGTCATCGTTAACAATACCAATGAAAGTAATCCCAATAAATAATTGTGGTTAGAATTCTTATACTCACTTGTAGGCGTAACGAAAACAAAATGACTATATATGGAAAAGAACTGCACACAATCACGAGTATTATCAACAGCTGATCAACAGACCGTTCCACAAAAGTAATTGCGCTCATCAAATGCACATTTTAAATCTATAAACGTTATATAAAATGACAATATTCGCCAAACATGATAAATAAAATACTCAATATAGTCAAAAATTCATCAAACTTGTTGACCTTAAATAACGCACAAATTAATAAAACAATATACATGTATACAATTGTATTAGACGAAGACAGACAACTGACATTCTCCAAGTTTTCCAGTGTAGCCAGCGACCAGTTCCTAGCACTTCACAGCAAGTTGTGGCGCTTTTGTAGTGGCGTGACGATACTAAAACGCTCGAGGAATGACCGCCTGCTCGCCTAAAGACGCCGAATGAAACCGGGGGACTGGTGCTTCGCAATGCTAAAGCATGACCGCTCTTTAGAGCACTATATAAGAGTGTGACGTGACGTCACACATCAGTGCGTTGCTTGGCTTGCAACGAGACGGCCAGATGTTTTTTTCTTTCAAAATGATTACCATAAATATTGCTGAAATATCTCGCTTATTGATAGCATTAAACTGAAAAAAATTTTTGTAACAATGCATCTTTCACGAATATCTGAGGGTTGTGCAACATCGCAACGTAAGCACAAACCCCGCGAATGTTCAATCAGAGATGTTATGAATGAGTAGTTTTGGTATAGATGATATAGGGGTTTGTTTACGTATTTCATTTTTTTAATTAAAAAAATATCGTCGAATTTTAAATCATTTCGTAACTATTTTTAACGTTATCTTATCATCACTGTCATGAGTAACTCAGATTGCTGTTAGTCGAGGGGCCTTTTTCTTTGATTTTCAACCTGCCTGTGGGCGAGCAGCCAGACATTTTCTTGCTCCTTTTCCAATCAGATAAATTGAATCTACGGAGTGTCTCGAGTCTTCTTCAACAACTCTTCTTCAGTTGTAAAGAAGGAAAGATTGCACTACTTTTAAAGTTGGCCAATTACTGTTGAAAACTTGCTACATTCAAGGAATTTCGTCTTGTCTTTCATTTTCCTTCGTTGCTCAACTTGAAGACGCACTCTCGACACACGACGTTTTGTAACTACTGTTGTTTGAAGGCTAGGATGGAGGGAGAGGTGTAACCAACGATGCAAAATAATCCACTGGGAAACATGGCCTTAAGAGGCTTTAAAGAGAATAGATTGAGATGAAAAATGACATTTCAAAATGTATTACTTTAATATTTCTTTGCATTTCTAAAATTGTGGTTAGAAGCTAAAGAGTGTAGTTTCATTTTGTTAATTTTGTAACTTCAAGCCTACTTATTTTAAGATTGAGTGTAGCAACATCACGTGGGCCAGAGAAACTCTCCAGTATTTTATCGTTAAAAGTTATGAATATTGCATTCTTTTTTACCCAATTTATGTTTTACCCCCAAACTGAACAAATTTTAAACTCTCTTTAAAACTCTCTGAGGGACGGCTAAAAAATTAATATTTACACAAGTTCGAATTCAATTTTTGCGTATGAGACAAATTTCAGAAAAATCACATCCTTTGATTCATCTTGTAATACATATTTAAATAAACCTCCATACACACCATGAGATTTCATCCAAGGCCTTCAATTATTTTAAATTCAAAACATGTGTACACCGATTAAAATTCTGTGAACTCATTTACATTTTCAAAATACCAAGTCACTGATTTGAGAATCTTTGAAGATGATTTTAAAAGAACAGCAAATCATTATTTTCAGGTGTAAAAGGGATTAGGGGCACTCATATTGATTAATATAATTCTGGAACGGAAGGACGACTGAACTTTAACAACAGTACCTCCTTTAAATTTGTATTTCCGCCAACAGTAATGTCATGTTACACGTCTTAAATATTTAGTGGCCACGAGAAGCAGGCGGGGAGATGTGTGTCCTCTACCTCCCTTCCATCATGTCGCGCAAATATAGGTCCAAGTGCGTAAATATGTACCTGTCGATCATTCGATAATGTAGACACCTCCATCGATTTGCACACATCAGATAAGAATCCTAAACCGACAACTTAAAAAAAGTCAACGGATTTTCATCATTGCACTATAGAGACATCAAATTTTACTGACGATTATATTAGTAAAAATATACCACCCTTCTTCCATGATTATTTCAATTACTATTTACTTTTTAATAACTATCCGTAGTACTTCAGGTTTGACAAGATTTTGATATTGAAGGAATGGTTACTTTTAATTCTTAGTTTTGCAAGCAATTATTTGTCTTTGTTAGTGTAAATTTTGTGTTTTTTTTTCATAGGAAGGATAACGAAAAAGTATAACATTAAAATTCATGAATGTAGAATATTTATATAGGTAAACGAAAAATACGCATTGTTGTATTATAAATGCAACTATTCATCACTTCAAAAAGTTTGCTAGATAGCTCGGTAGCTTGGTCGAATTCAGCATCTGCGTGAATAGATCTAGCAGCCGGTTCCTCTGATCGGTACCTTTCCATGCTTTCTCCGATAATACCAGTCGAATGCCGGAGCAGTATCCGGCTAAGAACCTCGTGCGATCTTTCCTTCCTCTTCCTTGTCCTATCCTTTTCCCTTACTTACTTTTACACGTGCAGTACACTACCACACGTGTGGGGCCTTAGAGCTTGTCCCGTCTGAGGCGGTGCCTCGCTAGTGGGAGATTCCTGTTTAAGGAAAAACCCTCAAACCGACGTGTAGGACGGCGCTGGATCGCTCCCCTCTACGAGGAAAGATCACCGCCACTACACTTACGTATTTCACTACATCTTAGGGGGCTAATGGCCATACGGGGTTATGGAGCCCGGAAACAAGAAAAAATCAATCAACTTCGTAACTGTTTTATTTTATTAACTACTTATATTATCCCAAAGGTTCTGACTATAGTTAACCTTACACTACGAAACACTATTAACACTACGAAATTAATCCTAATTGCTTTATAATATGACATTTGCTTTAAATGGTTTTTAGAACAAATACAGATGACTTTTCAAACGCGCTTAACACGCCACTCCATACATTTCTTCCCGTACATGGTTAAGTGAGTGTCATTTAAAACGAGACACATTTCAATATTATTCAATATTACTGCCGTAATCACCTTTTAATTGCTACATCGGAATACAGTGCACAGCATGAACAATTCCACTTGCAGGGATGTTTCCCAGTCCTTGAACCCAATGCGTGTTCCCCACCTCCGACTGTGCTCACGGCCCCCTGTGCACCGCGGGCGCCCGTTGGGCCTCTGTCATCACGGCCGCGTGATTTATGGCCATCATCTGCCTGGCTGTTGTTGCGGCCGCCGCTGCAATAATTGACGCAATGTAATGCCGTATTAATAATGTACTCATAAATAGTAATATAGTGCTCTGATGAAACTGCGGTCGCTGTGACGAGAGGATTATGCGTGTTTACGTTTCTCGCGAAATTGTGCGTCATTCGGAAGATTTTTTTTGTCTAATATGCAAATGTCACTTAAAGGAGTGGTGATGCTGCAATGTACCACTTAACCCATTTTTCAGTTTGGCTGAATAGATTCAGATAATTTTAATGTAGATGGTGAATTTTTTAGTTGCATGTCTGAATCATTGCGCGTTGCATCAATCACCAACACTTTCTTCTACTCAATTGCGAGCTTCGCTTAATCGTCAAATAACTTGTATGCTACTGAGGTCAATAAATTATATATTAATATCTTTATCTTTTTACTTTCTCGTATACGTGCGTATATACAGAGTAAGATATGTAGTGTAGAGAAAGTTATGTAATTCTGCTGAATTTCGATTTCGAGACCCCAAAACGGAAATACACGTTTTGGGGTCCTCTGAAAGCAAAAATGTTTTTTTGGTACGTCCATCCGTATGTCTGTTCGTCTATCCTCTGCCCGTCTATCCGTCTGTCTGTCGTATGTGAATAACCCTAGCGCCTAAATATACGTATGCTTTTTTCCACACTGAATAAACCCCTGTCAAACGGGCTAGACTCGAGGCTCTGCGACATTGAAAAACATTCAATAATTTTTGGGGGCACTGCACATGAAGCCCCATCAATTTTTGTTCAAAAATGTCTCCAATTTTTTTTTCTTTAAATTCCTTGTAAGAAAAGAGGGAAATACACTTATAACGGTGACGTTCCTCCGATTTTCAAACTCTGAATTTTCCAAAAGTGCAAAAGTTTTAAAATTTTTCGGTGTCTTCCTGTTACAAAATTGAAGATAGAAATTTTTAGTTGAAGTAAATTTTTTTCTCCAAAGTTAATTCTTTCAGTAAGGTCATGTACATTTTTTAAAAATTGTAGTAGTTTTCGCGCAATATTGCAACATAAAAAACAAGTTTTTCTTTAATCTTTTGCTAGGGACAATGCTCAATATATAGTATAAGATAACTTAAATGCCATTTTATAACATCATTTTGTTTTGTCAAAATTACAAAAATTTAATTATTTTTACTTTTCTTACCTCGTTAATATTTACATTAGCAGCGATTTGTTTCAAATTATTGCATTTTTGAGTACATCTTCTTCCGGAAACGCTATTTTCTGAAAAACGGCTCCGAATGTTCCAAACTTTTCGTACGCATATTGCTAAGTGCACTGTTTAAGATGACTTTTCATTTCTTTTTGTTGTATTTTTTTTCAAACATTACGCAAATACATTTTTTGAAATATCTCTCACTCTTTAATATGCATATTTCCTGCAATTTGTATACATTATTGCATTTGTGAGTGGAAGTGCTTCAAATGACTTCCAATGAAGTTTTTCGAAAACTCAAATACTTTTGTGAAAAAGAGCTTCAATTTTGGCATTTACAGTAACTCTTAAAGAACGTTCTCTTAATAACTGCTCCAAAGTTTTCAATGAAGATTTTCTGATATGACGAATTTTCACTCTTCTATTATCTTATTAAAGTAATATTTTGGTGCTACTATTACAAACCTGAAAAATTGAGAATTTTTTAAAAAATTGCACTTTTGGCGGCGATAGATGGAAATGACACAACTAGTTAGTACGAGAAAGGCTGTGTCATTCTGTAAGGTTACTAGTTAAAGAAATCAGATATTACAGAAATTCTATTATTTGTTCCAATTTTTTTCACGAGTAAAATCTAAACTAGAATTAAAGTAAGTGATAATTTTCTCCAGTAGTATAAAATATTAAAGCACCCATATAGTAAATAAATACGAGTATCGATAAACTTTTTCAAGTAAAATATGCAGAATTATTAAAAATTTGCTAAAATATTATGCTTCTTGAGCAAACACGTAAAATATGCAAAATATTCATCGTAGAATCATGTTTTGTTAATTATAAATTGAATGATTCACGCACTTTACAAGTGAGTATACTTTCTGACTGCAAGGGGGAGGGGAATTGCATTAAAATGAAGTCGCTGCTCTACAATTAACGAGAGCAATTAATGAGATTTTCACGGTGGAATTCATTAAATAATATTTATTTATTTTGTTTAATATCGATCTGAAAATGTCTCAATTTTGTTAACAGAGAACACGTTTTCTAAAGAAAATGTATTTTCTTGGCATTAATATGAAACCCCAAGTATTAAAAACAATAAATGTCACTTCGTTTTAAACAAGAAGTGATCGTTCTAACCCATCAACCATAGTAAAACATAGAGAACCAAAAAAACTTTAAACTTGTGTGAATCAACAATGGCGCCTTGTGGTATGCCAGCGTACCACAAGAAAAGACATCGTGAAGAGCTGTAAGAATAAACCATGTCCATTGGAAAAGAAGAGATCATGAAGAGATGATCCTCCGCCTCTTTGCAGGAGCACTGTGACAGCTCGAGAGCACGGTCAGACTGTCGACAATTGCAGCGGCGGCGTGGTGGTGGTGGAAGGGGAGGAGGCCGAGACGGCCTCAGAGCCTGATTCACGGGCGGATCGAACGGTCACCGGACAAAGCCCTTCGCTCGGCGCCCAGCCGCGCCGCGCCGCGAGCTTTGGCCTCAGACTCCGTCGGTTTCCCCTCTCCAAGTGGCTGGCCTCTTCTTGTGGAAAAATGGCTCAGCAGCCGTCACATTCACTTGATGAATGAGTAATTTTCTAATTGTAGGGCCCTTGATATTGCCTTAAATTTTAGCTAGTGACCTGAAACTACTTCTGAATACCATTTCGACATTATTTTACTTTTTGTCAGGAGGAAAGGCTTTTTTTAGATACTCTGCCAAGCTCCGTCATAGACTTAACACTGTGGCCGAACAGGCGATAGTGAAATAGCAACTATTATGGTAATGCAACAGGAGGTTGGGAAGCTTTTTATTTATTTATTTATTTTCAATTTTTTTCCTTATAACCTTTATCCGCTCGCGTGGCGGCAATCTTCCGCCCAACACTTTTCGTTCATTTTTATGAGTTCTTGACTGCTTAATCGCATCACTGATAACATTCTGGAGTGATGTCTCCCCCAAAACGTCAAGAATACGATTTCTACCAAAACTTTTCCAATACAAATCATAAAAGAAAATACAGTGTATATTTGTAAATAGACATTATGAAATCGGTACAAAGCAATTAATGTTTCATCAATGGTCGTGAATTCTTCTGGGTTGTAAGACTTTTTGCACCTCAAAACAAAGTTAGAGAGCCGATCCCCGGTGGCCGAGATCGCTGAGCGTGTAGTGTCGTAGCGATCTCCGCCTCGGGCATGGTTGTATTCGTGTTCGTCCTTTCACTCCCTGTCATCACCATATTATGTCATCTTCACAGTTACCATAACGTTAAACCCAACAGTGGTCGCTAATGACCTAGATGTTGATGCGAACTTAAATAAAAAAGAAAAGTTAGAGAGAACTGCTCGAATAGTTGCCAATTTGTCATTGTGTCAAGTCTAAGGGATGCCATCAGAAGTAGGAAACGATTTTCGCTAAAATTTGCTTGCAGAATCGTCTGACCAGTTTCACGTTTGTTGAAATGTTTACTTTAAGGACGAAGGAAAGTTAATACGTAAGGTATACATGATGGAATGACATCAAATTGAATACAATAACGAAAACACGCCGGCATGTAGGGCCGAGGTCGCTAAAGCTGAAGGGCCATGGTTGCCTCAGCTCCAAGAGTCGCGAGTTCGAATCCCGCCCCAGGCATGGATGTTTGTGTGTTCATGTTGTCCATATGTGTTCCCCTTACAGTTACCCCAATGTTAAAAATAACAGCGTTCTCTGTATGACCTAGCAGTTAAAATCAACCTTAAATAAAAGAATAAAAAATAAAAACAAAGACACGAGATAAATTGGAAGGAAAGACAAACTAGACTGCTACTCTGGATTATCTGTGCTAAAAGATAAACATTTCTCAATTATATGTGAAATGCTAACTGAAATCTTAGGAATAATTAATTGCATATTTTCAAAAGAGACTGAAAAGAATTCTGCTCTCTCTGAAGTCGTCCGTTCACGCTATGTCAACCTAGGAAGTGAAGTGAGTCGAAAAGGAAAGGCGAGAATAAATCGAGACGATTGCTGTCTGTGGAAGCGAGAGTAGTTAAGGAACACATCAGCTTCCAGCATTTCCAGTCAAAACCGTCTGTAAAATATCCGCCATTACTTATGAAGGGCACCAATCTGTCGCCAGCGTGAGCAATTGAGGAATAAGTGTTTTCGAATAATAAAGCTGTTATATATTTGACATATTATGGATAAAATAAATTATAATTTGATGTATTGACGAAACAATTACTATACGAGAAGAAGCGCAGAAATCCTATGCTATGAAGAGATAGAACATCTATCAATTTAATGATGAGATCTTAAAAATGTGGAACTTTAACTTAATGTGAAAATATGGTTTCATTTTGGTTACTACGATATATTCACTTTATTGCCAAGTTTGTAAATTTATTCCATTTTAAATATGGTAGAAATAAGAGTTAGAATTTCGAATATGTTCCTGAAAACACAGTTTGCAGGCAAAATTAGGGACGAACGCAACATATTTGTTAGATAACTGAAATTGTTATTTAAAATGCAGTAAGATGATAAATCTGTTCCTGTGACGGGGATTATTGCACACATCACACTTACAGAGAATGTTTTTCTGTGATACCTACAGATTTATGACGTAGAGATTAGCTGATTCCTAATGCCTACGCCCAATTGTCTCCTACATATAAAACATTTTTACTCCTTTTATCCACTCAGTATCGTGCCTGAAATGACCGGAATTACTGAAGAGAAACACCATATTTCATGAACAAGCAATTAAAAAGATTCTAAAGCAGTTTTATGTGGGGATTACCCTTGATTTTGCTCTTAAATTTGCTGTATGTATCAAAAGTGTGTGTCATCCAAAGCCTGGTCAATTTTTAAAGTATAAATTATGAAATGATGGCTAGTTTTTCGATGGGAGTAATATATTATGTCTTATTTATCACCTGAAAACTCTATAGAGGAAAAAAAACACATTTAGGTTTTCAAATATCGAAAAGGCAACAATTTTTAACTGATACATTATTGCTTGTTATTGCCTTCGATACGGAGCTCAGTATATGCTGCATGACTTATCTGGATCGAGAGGATCGTGGTTACGAGCGAAAAGAGAAAACAGTTGAATGACCTTACATGTTCTCTTATGGAGGTAATTATAAGAGGGAATAACGAAAGGAATTATGGGAGAGAAATGCGAAAAGTCAGATAAAAATCAAGATATAATCAACCGAGTCAAGTTAACACCCAGGTAATTTGTAAATAAGTAAATTTGAATCATTAAAATAAGGAAAAAAATACTATGTGCGTATCACGAGCGTTAACTGGTCCCTATGATCTCGAGTAACAAAAAGTATTTTCGCCAAAGGCCCTTGAACTTTTTGCCGCCGCTCGATCATGAGGGCTCCTTGGTGGATACATAATTACCTTGATGAGTAAATAACTAATCGACAATTGTTTGCCCTCTCTTCTTTTATGCCATCTCTCTCCTTCTTTTGATTTCCAATCTTATTTTTACGATGGTATCACACTTCGTAGTTTCTCTGACTTTTGCTCCTGCAGTTTATGTTCTTATCCATCTTCTTTGTTCGTATCCGTAGCCCGTTCCCGCGCAGTGCCTGAATCGTTCCCTCTCACCATCGTCCTCGCCGGCCCTTTAAGCCCGTGCTATCGCGGTCACGGCCTCGCGCTCTCCTTCTGTTCAAGTGCCGTTGACCGTCACATCGTCGAGCCGCGCTGCGAGCGTCACAGAGGCTACGGCGACGTCACTGACGCTTGGCCTGCGTCACCCCCGCCGCCCGCACCTCTCCGTCACCATCGTCCAGTGCTCCCCTTTGTGCCACCCTCCATCCCCGCTCACCCAGCCCCGCCACCACTCCTTTCCTACCTTCTTCGTCCTCGTCTTCCCTTCTGTGGCCACCTCTCTCTTTTGGTCCCCCCCTCTCTCTCGCCCTCGGTATTGTCCTTTCCCTGCCCTACTTTCTCTCTGTTCCATTTCACCCCAGCCTTACCACTCCCGCCGCCTGCATGAACCCTGCCATCACCACTCCTCCAGATCTTGCTGCCGAGCTTTCCATTCCCTTCCCCCTGCAGCTCTGGCTTTTCCACTGCTTCCACTCACCCCTTTGATACCCCTTCCACTCTCCTCACTCACGGCGTCCCTACCCACACCCTCACTGATCCCGTGGCACCCCTCCGCCGCATCGTCGCTCCTCGCGGCTCACCCAGCCCCTGGCACCACTCCTTTCCTACCTTCTTTGTGTTCATCTTCCCCTCTATGGTCACCTCTCTCTCTCTCTCTTCGTCCCTTTCTCCGTATCGCCCTCGGTATTGTCCTTCCTTGCCCAACTTTCCTTCTGTTTCATTTCACCTCCGCCTTACCCCTCCCGCCGCCTGCATGAACCCTGCCATCACAGCCCTTCAGGACCCTGCTGCCAAGCTCTCCATTCCCTTCCCCCTCCAGCTCTGGCTTTTCCACTGCTTCCACTCACCCCTCTGACACCCCCTCCACTCCCTCTCACTCACGCCCTCACTGACCCCGTGGCGCCCTTCGCCGCATCGTCGCTCCCCGCGGCTTCTGCCCTTTCCCTGCGGCGACAGTTCGGTCGCCCACGTGCCACGCCCTCCCCCACCGCCTTTGCGACTGAAGCTGCCTCCGTCCGCGCCGCCGCGCCGTCGCCGCTGCGCTCATCTGCCTAAAACCCGGATGAGCCCTGGGCGCGCCTCCCCGCCCTTTCAATCGGCCGTCGGCCGCGGATGACGCGCCCTGCGGCTCGGAGGCTCGCAAATTCCTCCGCCCAAGGAGCTGGACGGCGCTCGCACACGGACGGCGGCATCAGCATTTCATTCGCCAATCGCCCACTCAAAGAGGCGTTTTGGCCTGGCCTGATTTAATCTCTGAAAGCAAATCACAAAGTGGTTGTGAATTGAAAATTTAAGAAATAAATTAATTAAAAGTTTATCAGTTTATAGTTTATATTTTTGAAAAGAAAATTATTTGTATGAACACACAATATTTCTATTAAAAGTTATCACTAATAATTTTTATTCTTTCCATCATTTGAGATCCCTGAAAATATTTCAAACTCAAAAAGAATGATTAGTGTAATTTACAACTACAAACAGAAATGTTCATTGAGAGAAATGGCCACATTTTCTTAGACTGAAAGTAGGTTAGAAATGTTTTTGTGTATGTAGTACAAGTCTAAATCTGTAAGATCTTCCAGGATTTTCGAAACTTTAAGAAACCAAAATTTTACAAAAAGCAAAATATGTAAAAAAAAACAATATCAGTCGCATCAGTTTGTTAATTATTGTTTTCCTGGTGATGAATAGTCTCTCGTGAAGAAGACGCAGATATTAAAGAAATGTAAATAGAATGAGAATTATTAGTTTTATAAGATAAAAAACAAAATACTTTGGTATGTTGGAGAAATACTACTTTCCACGTAACAATATAAACAAGTATTACTTTCCTATTACATCAGCAAACGTTCTCACAAGCTGTTTAGATCCCCCATGTAATTCTACTTTTTCTCGTTTGAAAAGCTCATATTAAAACGGTTTTTATGTACACCACCTTATTTACCACTTCAGGAAATCAACATTCTTATTTTTCTTCATTCTCATTACTTTCCTTCTTTCTTTTTAATAGTTATTCTCTTTCATTGCTATGTAGTATTTTACGACAGTTTCATCATTGACAAAATAAATTCAAAGATAGAAAAAAGGGTCCAAACATTCCCCTTGGACACTATTATAATTTTAGGTAAATCAGTTTCCGTAAACAGACTGTATCAATTACGTATTTATCTGTACCTAGTTAATGAAATACATATTTACTATTTTTGATAACATCCCTTTTATCTAAGAATGAAGATAAATGATGTATGTCTTGATATGGTGATGTAAGTGTAATATATCTAAAACGCGCCCTTCATGTGCTCTTACATCGACAGTCAAAGCGTACGTTGATAATGACGCTCATCCATTGCCACGAGACTTAAACCTCCATTTACTTAGGCGCGCGCCGCCGGGCCCAAATAGTGTCTTCCAATCTCGTCGTGCTCCTCCTTCGCCCCACTTGCCTCTGCGCCTCGCCCCCTTCCCGCGCCGCTCCTCGCGCACTATTTACTCTGGGACGGGCGCGGCGTCGCGGAGGCTTAGGAGAGTCGTCCGCGACGGGGCCCCGGGAAGGACGGGCGGGACGGCGGGAGTGGGCTAAGTCCCCATCTCGTTGAAAGACCGCAGGAGCCCTGAATTCTGCCTTTCAGCTTTAATTGATGGTCCCGCGCCCGTCTTTCACCGCGCGGTGCGACCTCCAGCTCTGTCCTCACGGCGCAGCTCTGCGCTCCGTCCGCTCCGTCCAGTCCGCCCGTTCCTTTCGCAAAAAGAACCGGTTTTGATTTTTCCGTTTTTTTTTGTTTCATTTTCAGTGCTTATAATAGCTTAAAATAACATGTTAATGACATAAAAGGTTTTTCGTTTCTGTGCAAAAGCAGTTGTACACAAAAATGAATGTTTATATTATCACAGGAGCAATATTACGACTACAAACTACTAAAATGTAACACAAATATTCACATACAAATGTTTATGTGAACGATTATATTTACTAATGATCAGCAGCATCAAATGTAGACCTGATCTATATTATCATAGGTTGTCCACTTGCACCAATTCTTTTGAAGACCTTGGGGCAATAACTTGCTATGCCACAATACGTAAGTTCTGAGAAAAAGGAGAATAAAGATTTAAACATTGCAATCTACTCATTGGAATAAAAAGCATTAATTTATGAATTGCTCTACCAGCTTGCGGAGATCTTTAAAATAAAAACAACATCTAGATACATATATGGGGCATCGAAAAACACTAATATCTCAATTTCATCAGAAATGTGACATATCATGTTATTGCCCTAACAACTTCTATTGTATCTGTGATTTCTGGACAGATCGGATAGTAAAATTAGCTGAAAAATATTTTCCTCATAGCAACAGGACACGGCATAATAAGTAATAATGCACCGATTTAACGTTTAAATGTTATGTTTAAAAAAATTAAAAATACAAATGAAATGTATGAAGATCGATCTCTAAATTGATTGTAATTCAACGGAGCTGGAATCAAATTTTTAAATTCTATTCCTGCGCCTTCTCACTCCGTCTCGTCGTCAACTACTTATTTCGTTTCCGGCCCCTCCCTCCCTCGCGTCCCCCGTGGGCAGCGGCCATCATCGCTATCCCCGCGCTCGGGTGCGCGCGCGCCCTTCCGCTCCGGTGGCGCGGCGCCCCGCGCGCGCCCTCGCCCCGACCTCGTTCCGGCGCGCGGGGCCCTCGTCGGGGCAGCTGCCCGGCAAATGGGGCGGCATGCGCGCGCGGGCGCGGGCGTGGGCGGGCGGGCCATCGGGCGCGCGCAAATGAGATCAGGTTCGCCAGCGCGAGCGCCGGCCGGCGCGGCGGGGGCGCACCCGGGGATTGGGGCGGCGCGGCGCGGCGTGGCGTGGCGTGGCGTGGCGTGGCGTGGCGTGGCGTAGCGGTGAACCGGTGCGGTGGAGGGGTGCGCGGGGTGCGCGGGATGGCGTGGCGGGGAAGAGCGAGACTGGGTAGGGCGTGGCAGGGCGTGTTGTGACGGGGCGGGGCGGGTTAGTGCGTGATGTGGCGGGGCAGGGCGGGTACGTGCGTGGCGGGGCAAGGTGAAACGGTGCGGTGGAGGTGGGCGCGGGATGGCGTGGCGGGGAAGAGGAGGCGGGGTAGGGCGTGGCAGGGCGTGTTGTGGCGGGGCGGGGCGGGGCGGGTACGTGCGTGGCGTGGCGGGGTGGCGAGGCGTGGCGGGGCGCGACGGGGCGTGGCGCGGCATGGTGAGGCGAGGTGTGGCGGGGGTGGGGCGTGGCGGTAAGTGGCGTGGTGGTGAGTAGCAGAATGGGATGGGGCGGGGCGGAGCGAGGGCGAAGCAGGGCTGGGCGAGGCGAGGGTGTCGGTGCTTGGCGGGGAGTGGCATGGCGCGGCAGGGCGCGACGGGACGGTACATGAAGGGGAGGAGCAGGGTGGGGTGTGGCGAGGGCCGAGCGGGCAGGGAATGGCGGGGCGTTCGGGGCGTACGTGAGTAGGCGGCGGTAGCGGAGAGTCGAATGGGGCGATAGGACTGCTCGCGTGGATTTGCAGTGTTTTCCATTAGGGTTTCGGGCACCGTTAGATCGCCTAACAGGCCTGCACTGATTTTGCTTCCGGCGTCCGCGAGAGCAAGCAAGTAGTGTTTTAAAATAACAACGTGATTGACACTGGTTCCACGAAAACCGCCTACCTTCCATTGCCGCTAGGTCTGTCATTGGCGGTCAGATTGGTTCGGCGTAATAATATCCCTCATATAATCGAAGAACACGTACAAACTTGTGCTGTACTTTTCAGGGGTTTTGAAATAATGCAAGGGAAAAGTGGGAAATAAAATTGCTTCTTTCAGTGTAACGTATTTATATGTTTCTCTGTTTTGTCCGACTCCAATAACTGATAATTTATTTACGTTACAGACGTCTGGGATGAACAGCCCAGATCTGACGATGTTTGATGCAGTGGAACGCAATGTTATACAGGTACTGACATTTATTCAGTATAATTTAGTTTCATCTAGTAGCAATTACACGATATATTCTAATAATACAAATATTTCATTTTTTATTTTCCCGTATACGTACGTATACACGGAGTGATATACGTAGTATAGGGAAAGTTATGTAATGCTGCGCGAAAAAAATGGCCAATTTTCGGCGGAAAAAAATTAATTGCCGGGCCGTGAAAACGAATAAGTGGATAAAACCAGTTGCTAAATTAAGAAAAAATATCCCCTTAACACGTGGTGTAGCCAGAAACCCTGTTTTCTAGGTCCTTGATACCGAAAACCCAATTGAAAGGAAATCGTCCGTGTCCGTCTGTCCGTCTGTCCGTTTGTCCGTTTGTCCGTTTGTCCGTTTGTCCGTTTGTCCGTTTGTCTGTCTGTCCGTCTGTGAACACTGCTAGCGCCTAAACCATACGTACGATTTCTTCCAAAATGGATATTCCCCAGTTGATCTGATTCTAGTCGCAGCTTTGAGATTTTGAAAAAGATTCTTCAAAATTTGGGGGTACTTAATATGAAGCCCCCCGGGGCATTTTCAAAATTTTCTCAAAAACGGCTCCGAATTTTTTCTTTACATTTCTTGTATGAATAGAGTAAAATACATTTATTAACATGGCATAGGTCCGAATTTCGCGGATAACTCTGAATGTTCGAAAATTGCGAAAGTTTGAAATTTTTTCGGCGTCTTTCTCCAACTGCAAAATTGGAGATAGATATTTTTCCTTCAAATAATATGGGCTCTCCAAAGTGAGTTCTTTGTTTAAGGTCATGTACATTGTTCTGAAAATTTTAGTAGTTTTCTCGCAATATTGCGTGCAATATGTGCAATTTTAAAAAATTACAAAAACAAGATTTTCTCAAAAACGGGTCCATATTTTTTCTTTAAACTTTTGGTAGGGATAGTGGTAAATGTACTCCATCAATGACATAAAAGCCATATTGGTCTATCGGTTGGTTTTTTCAAAAATTACCAAAATGTAATTTTGTTACTTGTCTCTCACGTCGTTAATATTTACATTATCGGCGATTTTTTTACATTATTATATTTACGAGTATATATGCTCTAAATAATGTCAAGTAAAGTTTCTCGAAAACACTACCGTTTTCTGTGAAAATAGCTCAAATTTCGGCATTTTCAGAAATGCTCAAATGCCATTTTCTCATATATGGCTGCAAATTTTTTCTTGAAACTTTTGTAACAGATAATGATAATTACACTATTTAATATGACGTAATGTTTATTTTGAGTTATTTTTTAAGTTTTTTCAAAAATTTTATAAATGTAATTTTTTTTAAAGATCTCTCACATCTTTAATATGCACATTACCAGCAATTTGTAAACATTATTATATTTGTGAGTGTAAGTGCTTCAAATAACTTCAAATAAAGTATTTTGAAAACTCAAAAATTTTCTGTGAAAATGAGCTTCAAATTTCGCATTTTTAGTAGTGCTAAAACGCCATTTTCTCTTAAACGGCACATAATTTTTAAAAGAAAATTGCCATTTACGGCTAAGTTTTTGTGTTCTTTAACATTCTTAAATTAATATTTTCGTTCTATCAATAGGAAACCGAAAAATTAAGAAAATGACAAAAAATCTACCTTTGGCGTTGATAGATGGTAGCTGGCAAGAAAGAGTATGTGGCAATTCCGAATAGCTAGCGAAGACCCAAGAAAATAGAAAACTAATACGGGAAAGTCTGTGCCATTCTGTAGCACCACTAGTTATACATTAATTTTCATAGGGCTGTATTGTTAATGCATTACCATTCGTTTCCATACCAAGCTTTTGGAATAATTGTACTAGTGTATTTTTACTTGTGTTAAGTGCCATTAACATATTATGTCTATTGCATCTTGATACGTTGTAACATCACTCTTTATTTGTTTCTTCCTTTTTATTTCCTTTTCTTATTGGTTGATTCCTTTGCTTTTGCTTAAATTCTTGTTTTCTTTTCTTAAAAACAAACGATAAGATCTTTTTTTATTCGATTATTTTTAGATGCTCGTTTTAGATTATAGATTTTGCTGATTCTCATAATCGCAATGTTTCTTTACTACTACTACTACTACTACTACTACTACTACTACTACTACTACTGCTACTACTACTACTATACTACTACTATTATTATTATTATTATTATTATTATTATTATTATTATTATTGTTGTGTTGTGCTCAGTTTCACAACTTGTTATTACTTCTGTATTAATTTTAAGGAAAGATTAGGTTTGGTTAGGATCAAAACGTCAAAATGTTAATAAAATATTTGAAAAAATAAATTGTAGTGTCTGTTTTCGACATGAGGACAGGATAATTTTTCAAACAATTGTATTAAATTATCTCCCCGCTATCCTGAGATCGACTGGATCTCCCGAGAACTGTGACGAAACGCGGTGCGTCGCCTGTCACCGGAGCTGGTGCTCCGTTGTATGCCCGGCAAGAAAATACAAAAATGTCGCCTCGGCGCCGCGGCTTCAGCGAGAAAGAGGGCGGGCGTGCGCGCGCGCGGCCGTGGTCCGGAGGGGGGGGGCGGGGCCGGGGCCGAAGGGTCTTCTTCGCCATCAGCGGCTTCTGCGTCTCCGCTTCCGCCGGCGAGAGCCGTCTTAAAATAAAATATTAACGAGCGGGGAGACCCCTTGAAAGCAGACGGCCTGAGAGAGCTGTTTTTTGCCGGTAGACGCAACGCCCCATCGCGCGAGGACACTGTAAACACGGCGACGGCGGTTGCGGGGGCGACGGGGGAAGCAAGCGGAGAAGGACGCAAGGGGGAGGACGCGGCAGAGCGGCGTAGGAGGAGACGGCAGATTGACGGTGGTGAAGGCCACGGAGGACGAGGAAGCGAAGCGTGGACGCGAAGGAGGAGGAGAAGGCGTTGGCGGACGCGGCGGAGGAGGAGACGAAGGCTTTAGAGGAGGAGGCGAAGCCGCCAATGGACGCGGCGGAGGAGGAGAAGGCGAAGGCGACGGAGAAGGAAGAGACGAAGGCGTCAGTGGACGCGGAGGAGGAGAAAGAAGGCAAAAGCGAAGGCGACGGAGGAGGGAGAGGCGAAGGCGTCAGCGGACGCGGAGGAGGACGAGGAGAAGGGAAGGCAACGGAGGAGGAAGAGGCGAAGGCGTCAGTGGATGCGGAGGAAATTGGAGAAGGCAAAGGCGACCGAGGAGGAGGCGTAGGCGACGGAGGAGGAGGAGACGGCGAAGGTGACGGAGAAAAGAGGCGAAGGTGACGGAGGTGGCGAAGGCGATGACGGAGACGAGGACACCGAACGGTTTCCGCGATATGGGTGCAGCGAGGCAGGTCTCGCCCACTCTTCGCCTCCGTTAATGGCGGCTGTTTGTGCAGGGCTTCCGCGATACACCAAACTGTTTTCCTTCTCGGGGAATAATGGATTCTTGTCGAGGAATAATGGAGGTCACTTGTTCATAGTGCCTTAAGAAACTGAAAATGTTTTGAATTTCTGCCAATATTTTTATGAGTATCCGTTCTTAGAGTATTAATATCAAAGTGATTTTAGAAGTATTATTAAAGTTTTTGTGAGTTTCTTTTTTGTTTTCTGTAAGTACATGCGTATTCCGGTGGTGTGGTGATTACCACATTAGCTTCCAAAAGCGACGTTAGTGGATTCAATTTATGCTGGGAGCAGTTAATTTTCAAAGGCTTGGAAAATCTTCAATGTGGCTTGTAAAGACATATAGTGGATTCAATTTATGCTGGGGGCAGTTAATTATCAAAGGCTGGAAAATCTTCAATGTTGCTTGTAAAGACATATCTGGCAGATAGGCGACAAAACTAATTTCCTCCCTTCGGTACTATTCCACCCAAACGCAATGTCACCCTTCCCCGAACGGGTAGCTCGGAAGTGTTTAACTGAGTCGGACATCTGGCAGAGGATGTGAGAATCACATCCGGTCGTTTCAAGGGACGCCCAGGAGGTGCGACTGCGCGAAAGACCTGTGCCAGGGGAAGGCTTCAAAGGAGGCCTGAGACGAAAGGGCAGCTGAGAAATCAGCGACCAATCACTGCAAACTACACCGCGACACTTCACTGCAAACTATACCGCGCTAAATAAAAATAATACTGGTTTAAAAAATGCTTGCCTTACAACATTTCTGTTGAATTCTGTTTTATTAAATAGTAATCCTAGAACACTCGGATATGTTTCGCGAAATATTCTATGAGTGGTTTTTCATTTGCCCTATAAAGGGAACAGTAGTGACCACTACATACACGTACGAAAAAGTGTTTTCAAGTTGTGTACAGGATATAAATATTTAGTTGTTCTTCGTAGACTGCTCAGAGTACAAACAGGGAGAGAAAAGACTTCAAGGGACTGGTGATCATCGAATGCATTATTGTATATCCCGTTTGAATATCAATTAACGTCCTCAACCTGTCGTCCTTTGATCACCAAAAATCATCAATGATAAGGCTGGTGGTTCTAGATTACATGTTCAAGTAGACAATAATTTTTTACTAAAAATTGAAGGATATTATTACGATTTACTCAACAGGGGTGTACCTCAAACACTATGTCCTTAAAATTCTCTTAAATTACACATGTCTACAAAAGAAAACTTTTCGAAATTTGATTTGATAATATCATCTGATCTGTATGATTTTTGGTGTGCTGAAACCGAAAGTGAGATCAGTTTTTCTCTATCACGTACAGATTTTTTTCAATCTCAAGTTCATTCTCTAAAGATTGTAAGGTAGTAGTTATAACGGCATAAGAAAACAGAATCGGCTGACAGTTTTTATTGATTTACAAGTTATTAACAATACCAAATGCACTATTTCGTACTGATATAAGCTTACCGGAATAAACAATGATGCATGTTTAATTGTAATTTTTGTGAAAATGTGTTCTTTTCCCCTGGAAATTTCGTATGCGCATCCGGGAATATGACTCTTCAGGTGTTTGACGATGTAACATCCAGCAACAATCCGCCACCATGTTCACGTTCCACTTACCCTGATACCTAGGTTTCATCTCCTTGATGTTCTGGTGGAACATTTCCCCTTGTTCATCAATGACGTTCCCCAAGTTTTCCGGAAAATAGTCTACATGCGAGTGTAGGAAGAGAGCCTTCAAACTCATGTGGCAACCTAGTATTTGGAA
This sequence comes from Acheta domesticus, assembly GCA_031308135.1. NCBI lineage: Eukaryota > Metazoa > Arthropoda > Insecta > Orthoptera > Gryllidae > Acheta > Acheta domesticus. Next base: position 153,058,874 of record JAHLJT010004567.1, read on the forward strand.
AGTCTTCAGCATGCGTTCCACGATACATCTGTAGTTAGAATCATTTACGTTACCAAGGAACTAGTCAACAACATCTTCCAGGCTTCCTTATCCTTCTCATCCATGGTCTGAGCAAAATGTGGATCTTAAAAAAGTTTTCTTATGTCTGGGCCTACAAAGATACCTTCTTTTATCTTAGCATCACTTAATTCAGGAAACATGGAGCATAAGTACTTGAAACATTCACTTTCTTTATTGTGATGAAATCTGTTATATTTCTTTGATCCTTCATGATTGTGTACTCACCAATGATAATACAGAAGTAGTGTGGACTGGTAACACAACGCCGATGAGACATTTTTTCAAAATGCACTTTCAAACTTCAGAAAACCTTTTTAATCACTTTGAAGCAACTAGATAAGTGAATGTATTTATTCCAATTGACACCACTGGACTGAAAGAATGAGCAAGAAAATGGGCTCCAATTTCCATATATAACCAGTTAAGATATATCTTAATTAACTTCAGAAGGGGACTACCGAGAAAATAACAATTACCTTCCTACCTGAACAGAACCTTCATGACCACACCACTTATTCAGTCAGAGTGTTATTACAACTTAATAAGTATTTAGAATGTTAGAAATCGTTTAAGAAAAAATATTGATTATAAATGTAAATATGTGCACATGCTACAAAATGGGAATTATGTTTCATGGATTTGAAAAAAATCTGATGAAATTGATTTGAAAAAAACGTGATGGAGAAGAACGGACTTCATATTCGTTTTCAGTACACCAAAAACATATGGATTTGCCAAAATTATCAAATCAAACTTTTGGTTGTAGACTTGTGTTATTAATGACTTGTTTTTAGCTTATTAGTAGGTATACAAAAATATTAAGTATACATTACAGTTGACACAAGCAACAAAATTGCAATATGAGAAGGGCTAATTTCATAAACATTTCATCTAATAATAATACAATCCTGAGATAGTGATCCTCTGGAGTTGCGAGGAGGTTACTAGAGTGAAAAAGTGTTAGTAACGCTGCTCTAGATGAAGTGATAGATGAGTTGTTCATGTGAAATGTAGTTCAAAATTTCTTGTGGGAAGTGAAATGTCGATATAGTATCCTCCACCAAACAAAGCAATTTAATTTTTAGAATAAAAATAATTTATTAATTTCTGTTTAGGCAGCGAAACAGTTTCGTGTGATTGACTGGGAGAGCTGCTGACGGCGGATGGGATACATAATTGTGTTTTTAATTCTCTCGCAGAAGTTCTGAAAAAGAGGAGAAATTACCACACTTAAAATATTTATACGAAAGAATCAGTGATTATTGAATAAATTGTCAAGTTTTACCTGTTCTTAACCCGGGGAAAGCTGTTTTTTGCACTTATTAGATTAACAGACCCTGGGGCACTGTACAACGCAACATTTTAGAGGGAAGCAGCTGTAACTTCTTAGAAATTATTGCTCGTTGCCAACTTTCTCGAGTTTAAATCCAATTTTTACGGCACTGAAAATTGGCGCGACGTACACGCAAGTATGCTTGCTTCCATATGCTGAGAAGACGACGGCTGGAAAATCATTGTTGTGGAGTTTTGAATTTTATAACAATGGTCGCGTCTGAGCGGAACTCAGCGCCTTTCTAAGAATTTTCGATACCATTTTCCAGTGTCGAGGAGCTGCTGCACTCTTGCGGTCGTGTTTGAAAGCATTTGACAGTTGAAAAGCTAACGACAAAGAATTTGCCTCCCAAAGCACATCGTTGAAAGAAGTGACTCTGCTCTTTTTTTTGGAAATAATCGCCCAGAATGTGGGAGGAAATATTCTAAGTCGAACGCGCCACGTTTGAAATGTATGTTCTGCGCTGGTAATTAGTGCCAAAGTTTGTTATAAATAATTGAATTACTCTAACGGTGCCAAATTTGAATCAAGTTTGGCCATTCATGTGCCAACATAATTCCCGCCCGGGAAAAGGGCTCGAACCGGACCCCACTGGACAGCGCCGGTGAGGGAGCAACAGCTAATGCTTGGAAGCCGTGAAGAGTTCTGCCATTTGTATTGGTTTGTCAGCTTTCTTTGACACTTCGAATGAGCCCGGGATGTAGGGATTAAATTCTGTTGTCAGCACTGGTTAAAATGAACAATTGCGTTGTTTGAACCTAATGTTTATTTCACTTGCAGTCAGAGGCGATAGGAACTCGATATAATCACGTTCTCATTGCCGTATCGGCGCGTTAGCCGAGAAAAAGCTAATGACCTGTGTCTGAAATAACATTATGTGAGGCGAAATGCACGATCTCACCTTCAAAGTCTAGGCCAGAAGCCTTGTCAATACATTAGAGAGCAAATCTCGAAAGTAACGCTAAAAGGAAAACACAAAAAAACAAAGTTTGAAAATAGAAGAAAGCACGTGTAAAAGACTTTTTTAAACTGTGCTTGTGCCCGCGAATTTTTTCGGGCGATGCGCTTCGGCAATCCGAATCAGAGAGAAAAATTTCCTTTAGAAAATTTATCCATAATTTAATTTGCAAAATTATTTTCTGCAATGTTGAGAGAAAGCAATCTCCTCAAATGAGTTTGAACGTAATTTTCTTGCAAAAATGGGAAATGTTTTTCAGTAACTGCCTTATTTATTCTACAAAGGTCCATTACATTGATTGATCAATTAAAACAAGTGCCTCAGTATTAAAGTTGTTTTTACAATTGATAGATTATAAAAATATTGCAAACGAAATCATTTTTATTGGAAATCATATTTAATTGAATAGATTAATTTTTTTCAACGCATTTCGCCAAATGACGGTACTTTTCAAATTGATAAACGAAATAATATTTTCAGATCGAGAGCGATATTTTCATCTACCCTACACCTACAGTCGAGTTGCTGAAAACGTTATCGTAAAAAAATGAAAGCCAAGAAACGTGCGTAAATAGTAGTTTATGCAATTAGTTTATAATGTTGACCTTTTTTTGCAGGAATAAGAAAATAGTCTATTACTAAACGAACGACGAAGGAGTGAGTTTAGTAATAGACTATTTTCTTATGAGTGCAAAAAATGAACATTATAAACGAGTTGCATACGCTATTTTTTTGTATAACATCATTATAAAGTTATAAATGAAACGAAGTAAGTGTAAGTAAAGTTTTATAGTTGGCAACATGGACGTTCGTATTATGACGTCACAACTGTGACAGCGGAGAGCCGATTCACGTGCGCATTCAAATGAAAGATGGCGTCGTTACCAATGGTAGTTTTAGAAAAAGCCTCGAAGGCAGAAGAAAGTTTAATACCTAAAAAGTCGAGTGCATTGTATGGAAGGAATATATAATAGTTAGGAAGTGGATGGAAACAAATAATGTAAATATTATATGCGAGACAGTGGTTCTGGCATATATATCTGAGTTGGTAAGTTTGTCATACTTTTTATGATTAATACTAGTGTCGAGTTCTCATTTTCTAATTTATGTTATTTTGAAGTCTGCAGTATGTAAGGCATCATCTTTGTGGTGCAGTCATTCAAAATTGAAGACTATGCGAAAAATTAAAGATGGAATTGACATCTCTGCTTATTACAAAGTTCAGTTATATATGAAACAAGCTAATGTCGGCTATGAAGCTGAAAAATCTATGATATTTTCGAAAGATGATGTGAGAAAATTTTTAGTGGAAGCAGATGATGAGAAATATCTCTTAATGAAGGTAGAGTAATAATATTTTGTCTACTTTCTGAAACCAGTTCTACAGATCTGTCTTTCTGTGAACAGTAGAAGTTCGTCATGACGTCATGTCGCGTTTAATAATGGCGATGACGTCATGTAGCGTGCGATAAAATACTGGATTATGTACGATTCGGGGTATCGAAAAGGGTCGTTTATAATGATGGTATACAAAAAAAATTGTTATTTATGCTCTAAGAACATTACAAGTGTTTTAATGTTCAAACGGCGTGAAAAAGTCGGAGGGTCTTTGGCCCAGTTTTACTAATTAGCTAATTGCTAATTTGACTCAGTTTGTCTTTTCATATTCCTTCCATAATACCTTTTCATAATTCCCTCCATAAGAAAACACTTCGTAACCACGATCGTCCCGATTCAGGTAAGTTTTTTCGAACTCCGTATCGATAGCAATAACAAGCAATAAAGTATCATTAAAAAATAAAATAAATATTTTCATTCTATCTTCAATAATACCAAAATATAGGAATGTGTAGAGAGGGAAAGAAGAAGGAAGAAAATTCCCAAATATTGAGGGGGAGTTACAGCGATTAGGGGAGGAAGAGGATCTGAAAGAATCAATGGAAGAATATGTTGATCATGACGTTATTTCTATTAACAATATTTTGTTGTTTTTATATTTGATTTATCATAGTTAGAACCACAGATGTTTGTTCGCTTTACATGAAATAATGATCCATTGCGTAGTTCATTGGCATTGGTCCAATAAATTAAATTTAATTTTAAGATGAAGTTATGATTATGATGATGATAATGATAATGATAATAATAATGATAATAATAATAATAATAATAATAATAATAATAGTTATTGTATTACATGATAACCTGATGAATGTTTATTAATTGCCAAAATGTATGTGATTTAAATAATGTTTCAATTGACGCATACTCTAGAACTTTTGTTCTATATATTTAAAATGGCGTCACTCCTTCGGGAGATTGAAAATTGAATGTCCAATCCGCTTCCTTGTTGGCGGGCTGCGCCGATGGATGCGGGCCCTGCAAGGAGCGCCGCCCGCGCGCCCCGTCCGAGGAGCGGTCGTTCGATCGCCGGCTGCAACGACTGAATGCGAGTGCGAAATCGCGCGCCCGCCCCGCCCCCGCAGCGGTCGCCGGTTCGCGTCTCGGGGGAGTCCCCGCGGCGGCGGTTGCGCGGGCCCGGGGGCGGGGCCGGGGGCGGGGCGGTGGGCAAGCGCTGCCCGGAGGCCGCCCGGGGCCGTCGTTGACCTCAATTCCCAGCCGAAGCCCGAGTTAACCTCCGACCCCTGGACGGCGCGCGGCGAGGGGGCGGGAGGGGCGAGGTGTCGCCGGACGCGGTAGTCGCTGAAGGCGGCGCGCGAGTTGATGCGCTGGACGGAAAGGAGAAGGCGCGCGGGGACGGAGGCGGACGATCCGATTCGTTCGGTGCGTTCGACTCAGCTCGTGCGGTTTGGCTAGCTGCTACGTGACAACTGCAAGACCGAACGACTAAGTTACCAACGCGGTTAATATGCCCATCTTTTTGGGTGCCACATAATAATGAGTACTTACGTGGTTTTCGAGGACAAACACTTTCACAGGCCGAACACGCATTCATCTCACGAACGTATATAAAAGCGTTGTGATTTTTCCCAGACATTTCTTAAATTCTTTTTAACACAGCAAACATTTCATATTGCATGATTTTATTCGAAGTGTCCCTGCTTCATTTTCATTTCCAATGACATTCGATGACATTCTGCTAACGTCCTTCTAATGATTAATAAATGGAGAGGCGAGTGATATTAGTTCATTTCCTGCAAAAATTTCTTCGTCTTATGTTTTCTTTGAATTTATTCCTTTGTAATGCGAGATCTTCGCATTGTTATAAGTTTTGTACAAAAATCAATGCATATTCCCAGCAAAAAAATCTAGTAGTAATATTTTCCTACTAATTAACTACCCTTTAAGAACATATTAAAAACTTGCTTTCATTCCTCAATTTCGAACAAAAACTGTTTGTTTTAATTTTGTCATAAACTATTTACGTAGTGTAGAGAAAATACTGCGAAGGTGCGACCAAAAGCGGCGATTTTAAACTTGTATTGTGAGGCCGTGACACCTATAATAGGAACTGCATACATATGCAACGAACTTGCAATATGTAGCGAATTACTTCCTCTAGCACGTTTTAAGTCAGATTACACATTTTTTGGATGCTTGACATCGAAACGAATTGGGTTTTATATGTAGTATTTTCAAAAACGAACGTAAAAGAGCATATTAACGTAAAAGAGCATATTGCTTCGTATCTTCTTAAGATTTATCTAATTGCCATCAGTGGCGTGCACAAGCGCATAATGATGCGGTCTTTGTTCTACTTTCCAAAGGAGTCTAATCCTTTTTAACGTCCACAGGAAAGGCAAAATACAATAATTTTTCTACTTTTTCATGTAGCATTTGTTCACACTATGTTTTCATGTTTGAGCATTGAGAAATAATAGTTTGAAGCAATGGTGTTTATTCCGTTAATGTCTCTTTAAGATACGTTAATTTTGATAATTTTGTTTTGTTATCCTCGTTTCATTCCAACGGGGCGCGTTCTAACCCCAACAGCTTCCCCTTCGACCCCCGTGGGGATAACATATCGAATGCTTCTTGCTGTTATTTCCACATACTTTACCATTCATTCTGTAATATTTACGGTATGTAATTACAATTCACTTCTAAGGGTAGAGAAACTCGTCCAGTTATGAGCAACAATTGATACAGTGTCAACATATCTTTCCTTTTTGTATTGATCGAAACATTTTAGTCGCCTTAATATCTTTTTCGTTTAGCAAACTAAATATGCTCATTAATTCCATGAAAAATAGTCTATTATCTCTATGTATATAGCATGTGTGCAATTAAAATTCCACCGTGCAATTAAAACTTCATATCTACCATTCAGAATTCAGAAAAAGGGGCCAAATCGTTTATTTAAGAAACTATAATACAGGCATAACCAAGATATTTCCAGTCGGCCATGAAACATGACCAAAAATGCATATCACAGTTTACATACTTACAACAACTGTGCATAAACAAAGAATGAATAATACTAAATTGGCGAAGTAAACGTTAATCTAGCTGACTAATGGAACAAAATAAAATATTTAACGTGTATAAATTGAATGTTGTACATGTAAAACATTTGGTCTTAGGATTACAAATGTACCAAATGTACACATCAGTTGTGTTTACACGTTCTAAAACGTACACTATAACAAATCTGTGTCACAAGTCAGTAGTAGTTTTTACTTCCTAATATTTATCTGTACATGTAGTCTCTCATACCTGTCTTTACTTTTTGTGAGAAGTAATGTACAGCGCTTTAAGGTTGGTTATTCGTGATTCCGGGCGCGTCAACTACTGGGGGGGGGGGGTCATTAGTCCCGTAAGTATAGTGCATGCTTTCTCGGGAGGTGACGGTGATCTTTCCCCGCTGGATGACGAGATCAGGTGCCGATCTACCGTTGACTAACGGGGTTTCCCCAACCAGGTATCTCCCACCAGCGAGGCGTGGCCCCAGCCGGGACAAGCTCTAAGCTCCCGACCGGTCTCCCGGAATGTGTGGTAGTGTGGTGCACGCTAGTGTGTGTGTGTGTGTGTAAGGGGTGAGGATAGGACAAGGAAGAAGAGGGAAAGGCCGCGCGCGGTCCATGGTCTGTTTGTTAGGATACTGCTCCGGCATTCACCTGGTGTTGATCGGAGAAAACACGGGAAACTACCGATCAGAGCAGCAGCTGGCCGCTAGAATTCTCCTCCAGACAGCGACTGAATTCGACCTAGCTGACAAGCTAGTGTCGAAAATCCTGCCGCCGTCGGGACTCGAACATAGGATCTCCCGGTCAGAGGAAGTTGACATCATTTGATGCCCTCTGCCATTTCTCCCGGTATAGCGCTTTGAATATGCAATTGGTTTATGCTTGCAATTTAATGCAATATTAACTTTCCTTTCGAATTTAAACTCTTTCTTGCACATACAGCTATATATTAGTGTATCATTTACTTATATTTGTATATCATTATTTGTGCATATAGTGTATAATTTATTTATATTTGTTGTTATACACAGAACAACATGTTTCCACCTTTGCATGCCAATGTGTGTTTGAGTGCGTCGTCAGAGGGTGCGGGGGTGGGATTGAAGCGGTACGCAGGAGAGGAGTGACGAGGCGAGGAGAGCTCGAGGACGGTTGGGTGGAAGGGAGGGGTGGGGGAGGGCGGGGTTCGGCCTTTCGCCACCAGGAGGCGCCGCGCCGCCCAAGAGCGATTGCCCATCAAACGCGCCGAAATATAGCCTCGGCGCGACAAGGCGACCTGAGGGCCTCTGCGCAGTGCTCGTGGGATGAGAATGTTTCCGAGGTTAGAGTTTCAGAAGTTCGCCTACTTTGTCTGATATAGGAGTTTCTCTTTTCACCTTCATGGTTCTTTGGTCATTTGACGTAAAGGTCAATCACCTAGGACACTATGTTGTATTATTGATAACAGGTTGCTTGTTTATATAACCCGTATGATAACCTATCGCATGCTTCTTGCTGTCATTTCCACATACTTTGCCATTCATTTTGTAATCTTTAAGGCAGGCACGTCAAACCGCGCCCGCATGAGCTACTTGCCCTCCTGGGGAACCCATCTCTCCTAGGGCACGGGCAACTTCTCCTGACTTCGCACTCATTTCCCTTTAAAAAACAGAAAGGGATGTACATGCGTAAGCTGGAGAGGCGCAAGGCGGTGAATAGTGTATTCATACGAAAATGTGTTAGCCAGATTTTTTCTGACAAATAATCGAGAATTATATTATATTTATATTCGTCACTATTGATTACTATTTATGTATATTTCTTACTAAATTTTCCCTTATATGAACATTTTTTTAGTGATAGGAATATGAATTACGACTTCTTTCCTTTTTTCATTTTGCGTTGAGTTATTACATCATTCAGTTATTAATTGTATTAGCAATAATGTGAAATAGGCTAACAAGTCTCTATAAGTTAACAATTCTCGCTTACGGACGGACAGTGCTTTTAAAAGGCAAGAATATTGTCTATTAAACCTTCTTAACTGAACGTAGAAAGTTCGCGCTTTTAAATCACTCTTAAGTAAACAGGATCACAAAATCAAGATACTTTTGATTCAGGTTTTTGAATTTTACTTTCAGTCGATAATTTAAAACCAGACCCATGTTTTATTTCATTTTAATGGATCATTTCTTTGCCTTAAACAAAAATGGAGATAAATATTGCTAAATTTGGGACTGTAACTGTCAAGTAACGACTACCAATGTCTGTCATGGGCCAGGTATTCAGTGACATACCGACATTCCTTATCATTTGTACAATTCTTACTTTCAAATCTCGCGCCAATTTCTCCGTACACAGTGCCTATGAGCTCTAGTAAGCTCATCCGCGACCTTGATATGCCTGCTTGAATGTTTCTAAATACAAGTGACCTCTAAGAGTAGAGAAACTTGTCCAGTTAGGAGCAACAATTGATATCCTGTCAACATATCTTTGCTTTTATATTCGAAACATTTTAGTCTTAATGTTCTTATCTACAGTGCTTTATATAGTGCTTATACAGTTGGGTTATGCTTGCATTTTAATGAAATATTAAATTTCCTTTTAAATTTAAACTCCTGCACGTACACCTATATTTTAGTGTATCATTTACTTACATATATAACGACCACCTTTGCATGGCAATGAAGATTACATGATGGTATATTAAATGATGGTTACATTATAGTTGTTTTAAATTCCACGAAGGAGTATTCTTATCTCCATTGGACAAATGATCCACTGTTAACGCATTTTATTATTTTGTTGAGTTTTGTTTAAACTTTTGGATATCAAGCTTGTAAAAGTGTTCACGACCTATGAAGGTGATATTTGAGGTTTTGTTTCTGGAAAATAATAAGGCATTAGCATAGTTTTTACAATCTTCAAATGCTATTATTTACTAGTTTTCGATTAACTATTACTAAGAATGTTGTCCGGATCATCACTGTCCTTATACAAAAGGACACGAATCGTTGTTTCTGTCACCACCAATTTTGGGCTACTGGGCCAAAAAAGTCGCTCAGAGAATGACTGGCAGAAGCGCAGATCGGAAAACGAGTTTCGCGAAGTCCGTCTTCGAGGGAAGAAATTTCTCGCTTGTTCTGCGGGGTTCGTTGCACTGGAAATCGGCGGACGGAGGCGGGGCGGGAGCGGAACGGGGATTGAGGGTGAAGCGGAGAGGGGCGGGGGTGGGGCGGGACCCCGCGGGAGCGTCCCGACGACCCGGCCGCGCCGCCATTCGGGTGCAAATCAGGGCAGGCGGAGCGGCGCAGGGGAGCGTCCTTTCTCCCTGCACATATGTATGCGGCAGGCGCCCCCGGGCTCCGAGCCTGCGCCCCGCCCTCCGAGCCCCGCCCCAACCCTCCACCCCAATCCTCCACCCCAACCCTCCACCCCAACCCTCCACCACAACCCTCCACCACAACCCTCCACCACAACCCTCTACCCCAACCCTCCACCACAATCCTCCACGCCAACCCTCCGTCCCAAACCTCCACCCAACCCTCTACCCCAACCCTCTACCCCAACTCTCCACCCCAACCCTCCACCCCAACCCTCCACTCCAACCCTCCACGTCAACCCTCCACCTCAACTCTCCACCTCAACCCTCCACCCCAACCCACCAACCCAATCTTCCACCTCAACCGTCTGCCAGTGCCCCGCTCCTGCTTAGCGCCCTCAAACTCCGTCCCCGCACCACTCCTCCTTTCCCTCTGATCCCCCTTCCGCCCTTTCCCCCGCCCTTACCCTTCACTTTAACCCTCCGGCTGCGCCCCGCGCCTGCCTTCCGCCCCCTCGCGCCCTTGCTTCCACCCTCACCCTCTGCCACGGCACCGCTTCTCTCCTTCGACACAGCCTCCGCCCTTTCCCCGTCATCCACCCCGTCAACCATCCGCCCGCGCCTACCTCACCCCCCCCATCCACCCCGCTGCGCTTCTGCTCTCCGACCCCGCCACCCGTCCCCGCCCATCACTCCGTCTTCGCCTCCGCCCCGCCTCTTTCCAGCTTGAGCTTAGCCCCGTCTGTTTGTCCAGTGAAAGGGGAGAAACTTCTCCTGAATCCAGTCGTCGAGATCCGCGCGGGGCGGCGCGCGGGCGCCGAGCGAAGTGAGCCGCGCGAGGGGGTCGGCTGCGGGAACGGAACGTCGAGTGGGCGGCGCGGAATAGAACTGGTGAATCTAAGAAAGGGGTCGCGGTGTGGGCTGATGCGTCAAAGGAGCGAGGGCGCTGGGCGGAGCGAGGTGGCAGCCCGGGGCGGCGGAGGGCGGGGCGCGCGGGATGTGGAGCAGTGCGGCGGGAGAGCTGCGCTAGAGAGTCGCGCGGAGGTGGTATTGAAGGATCGAAGGGACGTACGTGATTTGTAGATAAGAAATACGGTGGATTGCGCTTGTTAATTTGATATTGAATGACTCTTATCTCCCTTTTGTACTAAAATTTAGTAATAGATTAAAATTACAAGCACTTAACGCTAGTGTCTCATTGGAATCGTTATTAACTAATGATCTAAGGGAAAACAAGTTCTATGAAATCTTCCACTGCTAAGTAGTGACCATAAATTTTGCAGAGAACACAAGTAAAGAAGCCCGCAAATATGTGGGTACCTCTTGCAAATGATTCTTCCATGACATAAACAATAGGATTTCAAGAACATGAAAGGGGATCATACTCTCCTTTTAATACTTTCACTAAATGGCACTATCGGTAAATGTTTTAGTCGTTTCTCTTTCAAATTTATGCAGTGATTCTTTCAGTTCTAGAGGATAGCTCCACCATACGAAGAAACTCATAACTAGTTCTTTTCTATAAACTCGTTCATGAAGCCCGAAAAAGAATTTTGAAAGAGCTCTTGATCTCCGAGCGGTCCATCGCACAGCGTCGACGCGCAAGCGAGTGCAGCAGGCGGCGGCGCCTGGCCCGGGGTACAGGCGCCGGCAGCGGCGCGACGCTGTGCCCCGGGTGCCCTCGCCGAGCTGCGAGGAATTCCCTTCCGCAGGTTAAGAGGCCCTTCCAGGCGGATCGCCTGTCGCTGGCCAGCGCCGCCGCCGCCGCCGCCACCGCAGCGACAGCCTTTGGGCGGCCTTTGGCGGCGCGCGCCTTTGAACTCCGCTGCACGCCGCCGCCCCGGTGACCCTCGACCCCTCGCACTGCCCGCCGGCCCGGTCACTGGGCGCCTCGGTGGCCGGAGGTCGCGCTGTTGCATTGCCTCCCCACCCAACAGCCTGCACGGTGCGTTGTGTTACGCCCACTTCTAGCCTTAATATTCCTATACTTCGATTTATTTGGAGCTGCTCTTGACGTAAATCAGCTGTTACGGTGTCGTACAATCAGGATCTTGGACCTCACCGTTGTGACGTTTAAGCCATCAATTGGATGACACCGTAACAGCCGAAGACCTGTCGAAAGACACTATAAATTGTCACCACATTGTCACCTTTTTGGATGCTCGGAAATATGTTCCGCGGACATACAGAATACCATTGTAAACGTGAAGAATACCATACCGTATTCTCGGTAGCTAAGTAGTTAGAGCAACTGGGAGTAAACCAGGAGACCTGGATTCGAATCCCGTTTGTGGTGACAATTCTTTAAACAAATGTGACACTATAAATAAATCCAAGTATATACGCATGTAGCTCCTTAATGGGTAGCTGTGCTAGTGTGTTGTTCCCAATATTGCAAGTTCGTTTTATGATAAACTGATGGATTCTGCCGATTCATCGGGCTCGATCGAAAAAAAAATGAATCGCATTCATCATCGGGACAACGGCGTCCCGTGAGGACCTCGTTGGCCGGAGCACACGCTGTTGCACCGCCATCACTCCGCTCAGCAGCCTAGTTCCTCGCGTAGCCACTGGGCGCTCATTAGCGTTAACATTCCTACATACTTAAGGTCCCGTACATTGGCGTTGTTGACAAGTAATCTCGTTCCCCAATTCGGTGGCTGTTCCATTCCCGTTGCTTGCCATCTACTTGCTTCGCCCCTGCCCACTCCCCACACGCTTTCGTCCTGCCGTTGCCGTCTATTCCTTCTGACGTCCTCTCCATCCCCTGTTGCCCGAACGACGTACTGTTCCTTGGTTACCCGGCTATACCTCCCCTCCCATGCGTCTTCACAACCTTCCTACTAGCCGTAATATTTTTAGACACATGCTACCCGCCTCACTGGAATTTCTGTCAGATTGCTCCGCTGTATTACGCCACCGCTAAATCGCCTCCATTCCTTGCCATTGAACAGTGCACCTCCCGAAAAGCCCATTTCTCTCACAACGTCCTCTTAACTACCCACTGCCGTTGCTTATGCATCCTGGCGGTCTCGTTACCCATCGTGAATCAGAGAACGCCGTGTTTCATCGTCGCCCCGCCTTGCTACCACTCCTTCCTCCCTCGATTAACGCTAGCATTCCCAAGACTCCACAAATGTCTTTTGCAACGTTACATCTTACGCCTTTTGCATGGTTTGCAAACTTACATCGCAGATAGCACATGCAAATGTGAATAGTTGAGAGATAAACGTTTGATTTTATTACCAGTTATTTCTGAGCAATATTTTCATTACATACATCTGACAATAATTAGAGACTAACATGTAACATTAATCAATGAGCGAAAGATGCGTTGTATTGGATTTTAAAACTAAAAGTGATTAATATTTATGTGATAGTAATCACAGTTCAGTCCTCCGCGCCCCTTTCTTGCCACAGCGTCACTCCCTTGTTGGAACCATCTAATTCACTATGTCCTTCGCAACGACACATCTCTATTGCCCCACTGGTTTTCCCTTCTTGTCTACCAACCAGCTTCTAGCCTTAACCCAATTTAAAGGCCTTGATCGTTTATACTTCTCCCAACTCCTGACATATCTTGATTTTCTAATCATATTTGACGGTCATCAGCGCCTCAATCATCCAGGTCCCTTTTCACCCCAAATGTAGTACGTCTTGCTGCGCTGACCTAAGAGGCGACCTCTTCCACTTCTGGTTCATCACAACTCATTTCCGATTCCAACGATAATTATCGTTGCGTCGAAATCTTACCACACACTACTCCTCTGGCCCTCGCTGGGCTTGTATTCAGGGTCTTCTTCTTTAATTTTTCGATGCATCTTTCACCACGGTTTTTTTTGCCTTGTCCCTCATTCCCCAAAGTCCTCCCCACCCCTCTATTGGCATAGGTGAGATTGATGCCTTGCTTTTTCTTCATCCTGTATCATCGAACCTACAATCGTGCCACCAAATCGCCCCTCCCCCTGTCAAATCCGCTCTCTTTGCTCTCTCTCTTCAAATTTCCATAACGTCTTAGCACCCGAGCCTAAGTTATCGTACTAGAGGGGTTCACCTTACGTCTCTGCTGCATCACTCACTTGTCATTGATGCACCAACAGTACACGTCTCGTCCCTGCCTGCCCCGCCCCCAGCTCTGAGACACTCCCGCTTCCTTCAAAACCTTGACCCCTTGCTGCCCTCGTCGCCACCCTCGCCCTGTGCTCCCGTTTGTGCACCCCGCCGTTCAGGTGTCTCTCGACGAGGGCCTGCTAATGAGGCTATACATCCAGGCGCTGCGGACGAAGCGAGCCTTGTGATGGGACGGGAGCACCGGCGAGGAGCAGAGGTGTTTGGTGTCGAGAGGGATAGACGGGAAGACGTCGACGCAAGAGGGCAGGTGTAAAAGCAAAGCCTCAAATAAGGCCAAAAGAGGAAGCAAGGGCTGCACCGAACCTGCAGAATGGGCCCGGGTGGAAAACCTGAACAAGCGATAGTAATGACGGCGAGGTGTAAGCCCGAGTGGGGGGAAGGGGGCAATTCAGGAGATGCATGCCTGGAGAAGCAAGGATGGAGAGATCGGGGAGAGAGGCAAGGGCGAAAAGGGCGTAGGGAGGACGAGGGTGGCGAAGACTGAAAGGGTGGCAAGGATTGAAAGAGCGGCGAGGTCCCCGAGATCGAGGCAGAAGGGTGGAAAGGGAGAAAAAGGGCGGGGATGACGGGGTGGGCGGCGAGGACGGACTGAGGTGTGGCTGCGGAGTACGGAAGAAGGAGCTCGGGGCGAAATTAAAGCAGTTCTCTCAGCGCAAGGTCGAGATGCCCTTTTGGATTTATGCCCGCAATATGCCCGCGGCCGCCTAGTTAAGCGCAGATGAGTGCGTATACCTTGAGTAGTCATTAAATTCACAGCCGCTAATATACTGCTCCCTGAAAATATTCGGTGCGACCGTTCGCTACCTGAAGATGCACAGTGCAAAATTTTCCCCATCGCAGAGGTCGAAAATCTATACCCCCTTATGGAAGTATTCAAACAGAAATGCAAATCCAGTATACAATTGGGGTAACACTTTGAAACATTCTTATAGTGCAGGTTCCAGTTTCAACCGAAAACTTAAAAATAAATAAAATAAAATGAATCTGTGTAGATTCAGAATTAGTTCTCTCAAAAATAGCCATATCTTCAAATGCTTAGGCCCATAGATTGTTATTTACATTATTGATTGTTTAAAATATTTCAGTTTGCTTTGTACACTTTTAATAATATTAATTCTTAGAACCGTAAACTTCCTTTGGAAAATTCAAAAGAAAGGAAAGCTATTCCTATCTCAGAACGTTTCTGTATCTACACGTTACACCCACATCTTTTACATTGGTACTGTTATTTTCCATACATCTACAAGAGCACCTTATTGCACAAAGCTAACTCAAAAGTAGTTTTTTGCTCCTTTTATATCCTTGTTTGCAAATCTTTAGTTTAGAAGAATATGAAATAAAAATTCAATCACGCTTTCCCAAACACAAATTCAGGCCTCCTTCAAATAATATAAATTGTTTTTGTCATCTTTTCTTTACTGTAATTATTTATTCATTAATAGAAAAAATATAAAAACAAAAGCAAAAACGACAATATGCATATTATTCTACAGTGCGCTGCATAACTAATGTGATAGGTTCTTCAAGTTTTAATCTTCTGAAAAAGCATGTAAGCTGAGCATCAAAATAAACTAAAAACAATCTTCCATATTACCATTTAGCGTCCTTAATGATAATATAACTTTAGAAATGGTGTTTGGGATGCGACGCTTTTTACCTTACATTCGATCCCACCTTATTCAAATTCTGGTATTCACCTTTTGACCTTCAGAGCTATCTAGATAAATGTGTCATTAATATTTCACCTCCCAGCAATTGTTAGTTCGACCACTTCAGTTGTTGAATTGCGCACTGTGTTTGCTGCTGCGCAAGGGGAGTCACCACAGCGACACCGTTCCTTAGGCCCCTGAGGACATTGCAGGAGAGGAACGTCTCCTTACTGCAATACAGAAGCTACATCCTTCTTTAGAAAGACATTTATTATTTCCTTTGTTATCATTCTACGATATGCGCCACCCAAAATGTAAGTTAACTAGTTTATTACTCGCCGTTGCCTGGATATTTATCATATTCATCTATTAAACACCATGGCGCTCTGCCCCTCCTTTGAGTCCCCCTCCCCTCAACTAACCCCCCCCCGTCCACGAAATTAGGACAATAATTTGGGTCGCGAAATCCCGTTCTTTTTTTTTTTTTTTTTTTTTTTTTTTTTTTTTTTTTTTTTTTTTTTTGGCTTCACTAAATTGATCGTGCTGAATTTGAGAGAAAAAGCTTCAAAACAGATATAAGCAATGTCTAGCAATCGTCTGTCACATGTTCCTTTCACAAAAAAAGTCACTGATTATAATTAGGTGGTGCATTCCTTTTTAAGGTAAAGTGGACAGCAGGATTTATTAGCCGTATTTCCCTACATCATACTAATACATATATTGGTAAATAGAAAATATTTTCATTACATTTTCAGAAAGATGTGGAATTGTTTTCACAGTGCATAGAGACTGTCTTGTTCCAGAACGTGTAAACCTCCCTTATTTCATTAGTCTTCGAGACTTAATACGTTGTGAAAAAATATTTTGGGCATTTCCTATTTTCAATACAGTGAAAATGCGGCAATTTTTTTTACTTTTCTACAGTAACATCCCACACATGTTTTTTCGGCATCTATGCTGCTCGAAATTTTAAGATGTAACCCAACTTTCGAAATTATTTTTCAACTGTATTGATTCTTGTGGCTTGGATGTTTTTTGCGTAAATTTGTTCAATTGTACATATTTAAATGATGTCATTCACTTTCTTTAAAACATGAAAGTAACTGCAGACTAATGACACTAAGAGAAGGAAAAATGTCAACATGCCGTATTCCCACTAGTCTCTGCATAGTAATCGGGTCACTAGCGAACTCTCAGACCAATTCCGGTGATACCGTTACGCCGACCACGCCAGTGCTCCGTTTATTCTTTTTTATTATTGTGAATTAGGCTAAGAACTGGAACATCTTCTAGTGATAGGGTCTGAGCTAAGGACTTGGTACTTTCTTTTCTGGCAAGGGGTAAACCTGGCATTGTTTATTACATAATTTGAATTGTGGCTGAAAAAGCTGAAAAATCACAATAAATCGAAACGCGTCTTCCAACATTTTCATACATTTCAGTTTTAATGCACCTGCGACCACACTGGTGAAACGAAATTACTTAACTCTCTTTCCGATATTTACATGATTCATTAGAACTTGATACATCAGATTGAGGATAATTAAAGTTAATTTTGAATTGAACAAAAATTTAAGTATTTTAATCTATAGATTTGCGTGTAACTTTCTGTGCCTGGAAGTAGACTAGCTCGGTAACGGCAATATCTTTAAAATGTTTATGTACTACGAATTTGCAAAGCACAAATTAAACTTTCAAACATGAAAATACTGGCTGTAGGCGCCACGTCAAACTAGTATATAGATAGAGAAAAATGTTTATATTAAGGCAATGAATTGTATCTTACGTTATTAGTATTAAACGTTCTAAAAGACCACTAATGAAGTTAACGAACATTTTACGCGATTTTAATTCATCTCTTAACTGCTGTTTGTGACGGATACTTAAAAAAGAATAACTTCCTTTAACTCATTTTTATCTAACTGAGCGAATGCAAAAAGGGAAATGTGGAACTTATGTATTAGTTCGTTTACTTTAGAGCTCAAAATATTTGACCATTAATGTTTGGGTAAAGCCAAAAATATTCCATAGCATGTTGGGAGAGTCCTAGGCGGGATGTTATCGTTTACAATTTCGAAATTGATTTTATTTCAAAGAGAATTACAAATGAGTTGTGAGTTGCGAACATTTTGGCAAGAAGTTTGTCGCAATGTCGCCCGATCATAGGTCACTAGCTATATGCTCTCTTCACATCCAGTTTTGCTATTGTAGCAGTGAGTAGAATGTAGAAAATCCACAACTCTGTAACGACCAAGACGGCGACCGTCGACTCGCGATGATCTGCGTTTTTACCGTCTGGAATGACTGTTCAATAATATAAAATTGAAGTAAAATATTGTATTAAAGTTTATAAAAGCATTTTCAAGTGCGCTAATAAAACTTAATTAATAGAGATATAGAAATATGATTTCTAGCAGTCGTTTTTGTTTGTTGGTTTGTTTTTGTTTCTTTGTTCAGCAAATTCAAAAATTCGATACGGTTAAAAATCAAAGAAATTTAATATTTTCAGTCCCGAATTAGTTAAATTCACCGTAAAACCAAAAATAACTGACTCCAAATTTCGAACTTCTGAGAAATAATATAAAATATTCTCAGACTTACAAGAGTCAAATGTTTTAGAGTAAACACTTCACACCTGAAGACCGTAAACCCACAGTGAGATATTAACCGCATCTGATGTATGTTGCTTAATTTTATGTTATCTGTTCTAAAAGCATTAACACTATTTATTTAATCAATTCTTGCACCTACACTAGAAGCACTAATACAATGCATAATTGCTCTTTATTGTTGTCAAGCATGGCTTGTGGAGTTTTTTCTTTATAATTAATTACGCCTATGAATTTCCGTATAAACTCAGATTCATTCAATGGCTATAAAAGATTGCTAATTTTAAACCAATGATTTAAATTTAGTTAATAAAACCCTTTCATTCGTGTGAAGGATTTACATTAGCCACAATGCATTCCTCATTGTAGATTTACATTAGCTACAATGCATTCCTCATTGTTGCACACATTCATCACATCTAATTCATAACCAGCTTATATCCACGGACGATACATTCTGTGCCCTTGCCGCCTGCAGCACCTCTGGCGGCCGTCGGGTTAATTAGTCTCCCTCCAACATCGAACGCCCGCCGCGTGAATAAGGGATGGCCGCAGGGGCCTGGTCCCCATCAAACATGTACTGTGACTGCGCCCTCTGTTGACCGGACGCAAAATGTTTGATGACAAATATCCCTGTACTACGCGCGTTCTTCTCTTTGTTGCTGTGAGAGGGACGTCTTTGTTCAGAATATACTAATCTCTTGCGAATATACACGTTTTAAAATAGTGTAAAGTCAAATTTATCATACAACTAAAAGGAGACATTTGTCTGAATTTGGAATTGAAATGCATTTTTGAAGAAAACTTTAATGCAACATATGTCAGTCAGATATTAATTTCTGTTATCACGGCATGTTATCCTCTATACCATAAAACTTAATTGTTGCATGAAATAATAAAGTTACACTGCGGGAACTTGCACTGTTATGATCAGTCAACAAGTAAATCATAATTGCGTTCAAACATTATAATGTGCTCTCCACTGAAAACGCTTTAAATAATCAGCGGGTTAAAACAGCTCGTACTTCCTCGCCCGTATTTTCACCCAAAATTGCACGAAAACTACACAAATTGTCGAAAAATTTTACAGGAACTTATTTCAAAATCTATTTTTATGAAACAGATTTCATTAAAGGAAAAATCTTTATCTTTAATTTTTTAGTTGTAGAAAGACTCCCAAAAGTTTTTGAACTTTTACAATTTACGAAAAATCATGGAACATGAAACCTACACCATGCTCTTAAACGTCCTTCACACTATCCAACAAAAAATAATAAAAGACGGTGGAGCCATTTTTTTTAGAAATTTTGAAAATGTCCCAGGGCCTCCTATAAAGTACCCCCCAAAGTTAAAATACCATTTTCAACATCAAGGGGTCGCAACAACACCCAGATCGATTGGGAATACCAATTTTGGAGAAAATCGGCTGAACATTTTAGCCGTTAGTAACCTCTTGTTCACAGATGGACAGACGAACTCACAGATAGACGTTTTGCCGTCATTCGATTTTTCGGTATCAAGGACCCACAAACCATGGATTCTGGCTGCACCACGTGTTAGATGATAGACCAGGGCCCTGTAAGAAGAGGTTTTCTCGCAGCATTTCATAACTTTCTTTCTACTGCATAAGCGATAGCGAGAAAGGAAAAATTAAATGCACACTTTTCTATGACTTTACAGTACAAGAACAATTTATTTCCAGGTGAAAATTCACATTTATGTGGCGCTCAGTCAATATTACGAGACGATATACACCTACCTGAAATAATTTGAAAATAAATACAAAATTCGCGAAAGGGAACAAATATGGATACGCGGCATTTCTACGCTAAGTTCCAAATTATATTGCGTAAATTGTGTAAATGTTCGTGATTACCGTGAGGAATTCACTCGTAATAGATGGACTGATATTGAAGGAATTAATTAATACGAAACAGTTCGGTGAAATATAATCCTAAAAAAACGAGATAACGTAGATTGTATTAAGTATCTCATTTAGTTTTCTCATTGCTTTAGATAAGCGCATTTACGAAGAAGAGATTCAGGATTCGTGGAAGGTCCATTGAAACGAAAGTTCCTCCTCTTTCATTTTCTGCGCAACAAAACAGAATTATGTGTATGCGTACAGACCTAAAACTAAAATGGAATGGAATGTGTTCCTGGAAACTCGGTAGTAGGAAAAAATTTCAAGATCTTTTCCAAGAATTCAATAATTAAATTTCCGGAATTTTTCTTTTTTCTTTCTCCTTCACCTACCTCAGGGCAATTAAAATATCTAATGGGTCTGGTGATTAAATAAGAAATCAACTTATTCTCGTATTTGAAGAAGGAATTGTTTTAAATGCGGCACATATCGTATCTTAAGAGATCAATTACGCTTATTTTGTTGTTCACGATGAACATACGTAAGACTTGAGAAGAATTGAAGGGGTCTGTGCGACATAGAGATAACGACAATTTGATTTTTTCCAAATTAAGCATTTCACGACGTTTTCTAAGCCTTATCACTAGGTACTATAGGATTCCATTTCATTGGTTCTGCAACCTGCCCAATGATGATTTATGTAATTTCACTGTCATAAGAGACATAAGATTTCATGCAGACACTATTTCCGTAGAACGTGCCTCCATTTAAAACACTGTTTACTTTTACAGTAGCTTGCCTTTACAATAGAGACAGAAAGGTGATTAACACTAACTTTAGCAATAATGGTGAATATTCGTAACATTCGCCAACTAGTGGTACAAATACAAAGAATATAGCCGAATAAATAGGTGAAAAGTTCCCCCCCCAAACAAATCGATAATCGCGATTCTCTTATGAAAGATAATATAAAATGCGATAAATTCCCACAAAATTATCCACCTAGGAAAATTTATTGCAGAGATACAATGAGAAACGTGTTTTCATGTTTTACTTTTTTCTCAACTTCTATTGCATGTATCACGCTGAAACAAATTGCAGAGACGGACAAAATAGTTGAGTTGGAAGATTTTTGTCGACCAATTTTGGCACCAAATGCAAATAGAAGAAATAAATTTTTTGAAATTGATTTTAGAGGTGTTAACGTTGGAGTAGTGCTTCAGTTTTTTTCCTAGAATTCGTCTCACAACATTCTATAACACATTTTTTCAGATTTCCAAAAAATGTAAACAATGGTAAAGAAATGAAAACCAATTTTATGAGTTTAAAAATTTGATATTCGCTCCTAAATGTGACTGGAAAAATGTTGTAACGGCAGAGAGATGCATGACATATGGAAACTTTTGTCAGGGTATTCGCAAGTCCCCGTAGTGTGGTGGTTACGGAGACACCCGTAAGCTGCGAGGCGGCGGATTCGAATCTCGCCTTGGATTTGGATATTTGGTGTAGTGTTGAGGTATGGAGGGGCCTATTCCAACCATCTTGCAGTACTGTCAGTATCCCATTCGTCTCCGACCTCCTCATGCCCGAATGTTGTATGAATGAGACATGTTGTATGAATGAGGTATGTTGTATGAATGAGGTCACTCTGCAGTGGGACTGCAGAGTGACTACATGCCTGCATATGTGTGACTACATGCATGCTAAGAGGAACAAGCACCATCATGAGTCTTAAAATCGTTTATTCGTATGAATATATATTGTAAATAGAATAAACGTACAGTTTAAGAATGAGCACGAGCACATGATGGTAAATTTAGCATTATAAATGCAATGTAACTACTTTATATACTTACAACATAATATTAAAATTAATTTAAAGAATTTTTGCAATATAAAAATATTTATAAATCATTTATTGCTGATGATATTGAAAAAGACAATAACCGGAACTGAGGAATTAACTTCATTAAAAATGTAACTTCATCCATCTTTTTATCAATTTGTATTGGTTATCTGTATTTCACGGGTAGCTGAAACGGGACAGGTTTTCTGATGCGACATTTTCGATTGATTTTTATGTCATCAAAGAGTTGTCTCATTGTCCCTTAAGGTCTTTTGCACACAGATCGGAAGATATTCACCAACTTACTGACACTAAACCTCCATCAATGTAATAAGTTGTAAGCGCTACCTTGAGCTTACAAGCGCTAGCGGCAGGATACAGCATTCAGCCGCAATGTGCTTACGAGAGACTGCGGAGGTACGAAGTGGAGGCTAGGTTCCAGTCTTCCTAGGGAGTTAAAAGCAGAGGTTTTAAGTGAGGGGAAAAAGCGACAATGTACCCGAAAGGTTAAGTAGTCGTTAAACGACCCGATGATGTCAAGGTTTACATGAACACTCTCGAGAGTATTATTTAATTATTTATGTACAATATTTATTAGAACAGAAGTATTTTACGTCTTGTCAACTTTCATTCAAAAAGTAACAGACTGACGTTTAATAATCTCACTGCCTCCTCCACTGTAGGTTAGGATTAATTTTACTGTTTTTGGCTCTTTTTGTTTTTTGATATTATTATTACCTCATAAATTGAAATGATGTAATTTTTAATGACCTGGGTATGTGTGTGATGAGATTTGAAGTTAAGGGGTCCGACCAAAGCACTTTATCTAATTGTCCCAGCTATCTTTTTCAATGTCGTCAGCAAAAACTGATTTATAATTACTTTATACTGCAAAAATATTTTTAATTATTTTAAAGCTTATTTTGTAAGTTTATTTATTTATCTTATGGCAAGCGCATACGGTCCAGAATTCAACTGATGCAGTCCAGTACATTTTGAAAGTACATGCATTGCATTTGTAATACTAAATTACCTTTATTTGTCGTACTAATTCTTAAATGGTAATTTATTCTGTTTGCAATATTTATCTACGCGAATAAACAATTTCAACAAAATGGTATAATTTATGATATGAACACTGCTTACATAAAAATATAAACCTATCGAATTTCCAAACTTTTCCTAAAACTCCCAAATCAGTTTAGCGAGAGAAAAACGTGTTTATTTTCAAGATATTACCTCAAAACTAGGTGAAAGTAGGTTTTTACTTATTTTCATATAAGTTTAATATGCATAATAAATTATATATAGTAGTAAAGTAGAACCCCTCTTCTAAATTGAAATGCCAATTTACAGGTTCTCGCCAAAATTTAAATTAGCTGCATCTCAAATTACTTTAGTGAGGCATATCTATCATTGACCTGACTTTAATTAAAAAGGAAAACCAATTGCAACTTTTTTTCTTCGTTCTTAATCCATTAACGATCAGCGTGCTCATTTGAGGACGCACATTTCTGGCCAATTAAAATTTACTTCTTTTGCAGTACTTTGTGAATTATATTTCTACAATAGACGTAGACATCCTAAACGGAAAGATATAAGCAATTTTTTTCTTTACTTAATGCCAGATGTAGTAAGGCTTCAAGGAGTCCGCCTGTTATTAAATATATTCACATGTTTGCGTTGTGGAACTGAACTTTTTTGTATTCTTGGATTCCAAATAAATGTGTTATTGTACACTCTACTCTTAATCGTAGTATTCGTAAAGACTGCTTTTGTTAAAATATTTTTTATTATTTACGTCGTTAAACACGCGCTTAGCTTCTTAGCAACCAACCATCTAAACAACGCTTTAAGAACGCGTCCATAGCAACGGCCACTAAAATGTTTCCAGAGTTCGTTAAAATATTTTAGCGGACTCTCAGGTTAGATTTTTCCAGTATTCATAAATCTTTGCATAAATATGTCTCTTTTGTCCCACTTGCCTTGTTGTTTTGTCCCTATTCGTTCATTTTGTCCTCCATGTCACATTGGTCCCACTTGCCCCGTTTCTCCTCCTTTTCCGTTATCTCATTGTTCTATTTGTTCCGACATCCATCGTGTCCCCTTGTGACCCCATAGTCTAATTTGTTGTCAAGCACCATCTTGTCCCTTGTCCCACTTGGCCCCCATTCCCCTTGTCCGACTTGGTCCTCATTTGTCTCACTTGGTTCCGTTTGTCCCCTTGTTCCATTTTGTCCCCTTACCCCATTTTGCCATCTTGTCCCGTTTTTGTCACCTTGTCCCATTTTGTCCCATTGGATCATTTTGTCCCCGTAAACCATTTGTCCCCCTGTACCATTTGTCCCCTTGTCCCATATGTCCCCTGGTTCCTTTTTCCCTTTGCCCCTTGTCCTATTTTGTACCATTGTCTCATTTTGGCACCCTTATCCTGTTTTGCATCATTGGTCCCATTTCCCCGTGCCCCACTTGCTCCTTTGTCCCATTATCCCCATTTCCCCCTTAGTCCCGTTTATCATATTCGGTCCCATTGTCATTTACCTTGTCCCATTTTGTCCCTTATTCCATTTGCTCCCTTGTCTCACTTTGTACTCTTGCTCCATTGTGTTTCATTGTCCCATTTGTCCCTTGGCACTTTGGCCCTTGTGTCCCATTTCCCATTTTGTTCCCTTGTCCTCTTCATCCTTCTTTCCCCCACTTTGTCACACTTGTCCCCCCTTCTTTTGGTCCTTACCCGCAATGCGATTGTTATTTAAAAACTACCAAGAACCTGTAACAACAACACCCTAGCTACAGAACATGGAGAATACTGGCAATTTTTAACTCATTATAGTTTTAAATGTTTATTTTGAATAACTAGAAACATTTGAAATAATAACAAGCTTTGTATGTAACTCTTCCTCTATTGGTCTTTAAGGATTCGTGACATAAATAACTATACTTGTCGCAATGTTACAAGAGTGCATTTTTTAATTTAATCTTGTTGAGTCTGTGTGCCAGACATATATTATGGAAAATCATTTGTATATTTTATTCACCGGCATTTCTGTATCTGCCGCCTACTGTTCTGCTTATTTTTGACAAAACTTTTAAATTTGTACGTGGATACGGATTTTCTGAACGTTACTTCCCAGTACCGTTTGGTGTTAGTATAGTTTTGCGGGTTCCTGTTATGTCTGCAAACAAGTATTAAATAAGTATTGGTTCCTTCTAATACTACTACAAACATATAATCTTTGTTTAAATTATCTGTTTGGTAAATTTCCCTGGTTTCACTGAGGTTATTATTTTTTAGAAGTACAATGCAATGTCTGAGAACAAACATTGAATAACTTTGTAAACTTGTACTTTGCAAACAAGTAAAAGTATTATCAACAATTTCAGTACAAAACTTCTGAATTCTAATAATTTGTAGGAGCATTGAATTAAGAACAGTTATTTGAAAACGTGCGCATGAAACGTTTGCGACTGTGACAAGAAATATTTTGTACATATTACTTCGTGAAAATATAATATTAAATTGTTGTATTTATCATTTTAAAGCGCTAACATTCCTAGACTGTTACTTGCGTGTCACCTCACAAATTTTCCATATATTGCTGGATGCTGTTTTATTTTACTGGTCCTCGCTTATTGATGACATGTGAGGAAATTCTATTAACTGTATATTATAATTTATTTTTAAAACATTGACAAAAAGCGAAACAATACGTTCATTATACGATTCATTACTTGACATATTATTTGCTTTGAGTAATAACATGGAAATACACTTTTAATTACTTGTTTGATATTAAACTTATAATGGAAATTAATTAAAATATAAAATTAAATTTTAATTAAATCCCAAAGTAATTATTTCCGTTTTAGTAAAAAAGAATTGCGTGATTTATTTGCTTTTTGGCAGGGTGTACTCTTTTGGGATTATTTAGCATCAATATTCCAATGCGATCACTTACTTTGAGTACTAAACTAAATGGATTTCATGCGTTTTATTGCATTGTTCTTTCAACATCTTGAATCTGAAGAATGTAAACCGTAGTTGCTCCTTTTACTTTCTCGTGTACGTATATACGGACTAATAAACGTAGTGTATTGCCTATGTAAAGAAAATAATTCTTTACTATCAGTGTCGTAAAAAATTGCTAATTTTGAGATTCATTTTCGATTCATACGTAACAGAAACCTCTTTTTTTCTTTCGAAAACGGCCAATATTAACACATGAATGAATCGCTAACTCAAAACTTGCTAAGACTACACGATTTTTTGTTATTCTACAGAATAATGTTTGTAATGGTATTCTTCTACTTGTCATAGATGCGAGTGCTTTGGAAATTATCGATAAATACTTGACTCGCGAAGCGAAGGGAGGATTTACCTGAGAATTTCCAAAGCACGAGTGCTATTTAATATGACTATTCCACGAATGAAATTACGTCGAACAGAGTTCCAAAATGCGCCAAGTATTGAAAATAACTGAAAGCTATGAAAAATCAAAGAGGTTATGTTACTGTACATACGCGGGTTATTGGTCATCAACATAGCGATCGATGTATAGCGCCTCTTAAGATAGATGAGACACAGTTTACGATTGCCCAGTAGGGAGAAGCGGTAAAAAAAATCGGATAGAAAAAGCGATAAACACCGCCCTGATTGGGGCTTTTTGTATGTTTATTTAAACATTGGTTTTAATTTCACGAGTGGAGTAGTCAAATAAATTCACTTTAGTTAATCTTTAACTTCGCTTTAAGTTGCAGGATGTCTTTCATTAGTGATAAAGACACTGCAGGAACACGAGTGTTTTGAAAACATTATTAAAAACCCGAAACACATCCTACTGCAGCACTTGCCTTTGACGTCAGAAAACGCCCTTCAGGAAGACGCATTTCCCTCGCACAGAACGAATTACGCCGAGGGGGAAAAAATCTCTTCCCGCGGCCGCAGCCATCATTTCATCTCTCGGTTTTGAACTCCGCGACCGCGAGGGGGCGGGAGGGCGACGGGGGGGGGGGGGAGCGCAACTTTCGCTCGCGCAGGCTCCCTCGCACCTGGGCCCTCGCGGGACGGCGCGGGCGGCAGGGCCGGAGGGCGCGCGGCGCGTGGGGGAGAAGCGTAATTTGCGGCACTTTGTTTTTGTTCCCGCGGAGGCGAGGGCGGCGGCCCGGCGGGGGCGGCGGCGAGGGCGAGGACTGAGGGCGGAGGTGACGTCACGAGCCCTCCGCGAGAGAGGACCCCGCGAGAGTAGGCAGTTGCGCAACTAATTACCGCGGAAGTGCTAATTAGAAGCGTCTCAACTTAAAGTGCCGCGTTTCTAATGAACAGTGCTGCCAACGGCTCTCGTTACCAACTTCTTCAGCCCGCAGGTGCGATCTCTGTGATCGGACGCGGCAGCGCGAGTGCGTCGCTGCCAGGGAGGGAGCCGGGAAGAGCGCTTCACGGCGCGGGGAGGCGGTTCAATGGCAACGATTATTGGCGGGGGGGGGGCGGGGCGGGAAGGGGTCTGTCATTGTGGCATTTAATTCTCGTAGGTTTTCATTTGGAAACCTTCCCCCGCAACTTTCACCTTTAAACTAAAAGAAAAACCTAAAACCAACGCCGAAGAATAAAATCTGGATTCCCAAAAGATAAATCTAAACCGCCCTAAAGAGAAACGCATGATTTCCCAAAATTACTTTCTGTAACTTTTTCTTCCAGTAATTGTAATCTATACCCCTAGACAGTAATATAACACAATAACGATTGATTATTGAGGTATCCAGTGGGAGTATCCTCGCTCTCCTGTATGTGACTATTAGTGCGTAGCAATGCGTACTGTTTGTTAGTTAGTTGCAATTCCCGTTTTAATTATTCTTATAAAGCGCTTGCCTTGCAGTATGAGAAAATGTAAAATTAAAAAATTTGGAAAGGAGTATTCATTGATGGCACTAGTCATCTCTACAGTGTTCTTTAGTGCTTATTTTTGTTACTTGCAGCGGAATCAGAGCTTACGATAGATCTGACAAACGTAAGGCAATTCTGCAGTTGATTTACTTTGGCATTATTTATTTGCAGTTACACACTGAATGGATTAGATCACTATACGATGGTTGAATCTTGAATTATTGTTCGTTATTTATGGAAGCCAGTAGAGGGATATTTTGGGGGATATACTAATAAAGGATCGCTTGTCAGTGCAGCATTTTAAATTTTTGTTTGGGTGATTTCTTGGAAGAGCTCGTTCCAAGCGCACAGCATCTTACCTATATTGAGGCACCTATTTTAAGAAGTACTTTTTCGATTTTCAACAAATAGTGATTGGGGTAAAGCTTCCTTCGGGGGGAAGTTTTATCTAAGGTAAATGAAGCATACAGATGGACCTAAGAATTACAGAAGGTGATAATGATGAATTTATAGCTCTGCAAATTGTAATAACCTTACAGAATACATGAACTGGAGGAATTGAATGAGCTTCACAATACCCTGTCTTATTGCCAAGTAACAGAACAGTGTTTCTCTTGAATAGTTTTCGTTACATCTTTTCTACATTGGTTGATTACACAGAATTACAAAATGAAATTGTTTTGGAAGGTTTTCTGTTTTGATGGGTGATTTTAATCTATTTTTCCTCCTGTTTATTAATCTGTAAGCAGATTTTTTTCTAACACGTAAGGATTTTGAGACATTCAATTGACAGTTTTACTGAACATATTATATCATTTATTGTGAAGTTTAGGAAATTAACTGCAGGAAGGTAACACAAAACAAAATGCAGCTAATTCAGAAAATAGGTTAGTTTATTTGTCAACATGTAATACTAATCGCAAGTGAGCCATACACGTTTCAATACTCAATTTTGTTTATTTTTGCTGTAGAAGTGTGATCTTCGTGATTGTCGAACATGTTGCGAGTCCACGCTGTCTTCTGAGACCAGCAATAGTCCGCTATCATAACAGCATTCCGCCTACCCTGATAACGCCTTTCTATGTCCTTCTTATCTTGATGATATCGTTCCCCATGTTCTTCACTAAAATCTCCCAAGTTATCTGGGAAAAAATCGATATGGTTATGAAGCAAATGCAACTTGACACTCAATTGCAACCTAAATTTTCCATAGCCAGCAGCATATTTTACACAATATTCTTGAAATCTGGCCTTTCCTATTTCCCTAAAATCAATTTACTACACGTAAATCCTGACCAGGCGAATTTTTCCTCACAAGTCACAACATTATCGAAGCCTGCGTCAGTCATTGGATTCCTAATCTGGGGACACACAAATATTCCATCTTTTATTTTAGCGTCAGACAGAAAGGAAAATGTGTGACTGATATACTTAAACTCCATCTTTATTCAGTCTCTTAAAGAACTGTTTCATTATCCCAAGTTTAATATGGAGAGGTGGGAGAATGATTTTATCCCGCTTTACCAAACTTGCTCTTATTACATTCCAGTCTCCTGGATCCATTGTTGCTCTGACAGGCCAACCCTTTCACCCAGTGTAGAAGACGTGCATGACTATCTCGTTTGCATAGGAAGCAGGAAACTTTTTTGAAGCCTGACTGATGTCCAAGCAGCAGTCCTATAACGTTTAGATCACCACATACAACCCATTCGTACTCTGAATAGTTTATTGCCGTTAATACCATTGCAAGGGTTTTCTTTCATTGCTAGGCTTTCCTTCAAGAGGTGCGAAGGTAATGTGTAGAAGAACAGCCTTCAGATTGCTTTTGATTGCTTCAATAAATAATTCGTTCTTATTGTATGTAACTCCATATTTTGATATTACTCTTCCAATGTTATTACATAAACAAGACGGCCATCTTCAGTAAAATACTCCCGAAACTCTTCTTCCCTTGTTAGATACCATCAGAATGTTGTACCAAGAGCTAGCATTCTTTTCTCCTTCAAACAAGAACCCAAAATTTATGATGATTCCTTTGAAAAACCCACGTATCTTACTAAGTCATTTAGTTCACCTTGGGTTAATAACTCAGGGTTTAATTCGTCTGTGGGGTATGTCATTTCATCACAGTCCTCAGAATATGCTAGGTAAGCCGTTTTTACGAATGAGATTGGTTCTGTCTTTTAGTTTTCAAAGTCAGTGATCAACAAATGTAACAAAACCTGTTAGGATCATTTACACCCAATCGTCTTGACGAGCAAGCCATTTTTAAACTGTCTTGATATATAACTTAGTTATACTTACTGATAACTTAAGCACACTCACGAAAGAGACCAAAACGGCTATATCAAACAAAGACATTGATCAATATAGATCTTCTCCCAAGTGACTGTTTTAGATTGCTCCGTATGTTACTTCGACCGCTGTTACCCGCGAAATTTAAAAAAAGGAAAATACGTGTTTATGGAAAATCTGTGGGTGTTACAGAAAATCTGATTCTATATTCCCAAACAGGCTTAAGAAAAACACCAACTTTCATGCAAAATGATGTTACTCTGTGTTATCGAAGTCAAGGATTGGTTGGTAATCGAAGAATTCGTTACAAAAAGTAGCAAAGTAATACACTGAGGTAACAAAAGTCATGGAATAGCAATATGAAAATATACAAAAAGCAGTAGTTTTGGCTACAAAAGGTATAAAAGGACAGTGTATTGGTAGACCTTTTAATTTGTACTTAAGTCATTCATGTGAAAAGGTTTCTGAAGTGTTTATGGCTGCACAACGGAAATGAACAGACTTTGAACACGGAATGGTTATTTGAGCTAGACCTATGGAACATTCCATTTCGAAATTGTTAGAGAATTCAATAGCTCAGAAATCATCATTTCAGGCAAAACCTCTCACTAGTGACAACGCAGCGGCTGACAGCCTTCACTTAATGACCGGCAGCAGCGGTGTTTGCATAGAGCAGCGATAACAGACAAGCAACACTGCGTGAAATAACAGCAGAAATCAGTGTGGGACGTACGATGAAGCTATAAGTTAGGACAGTGCGGCAAATTTGTCTTTAATGGGCATGTCACTAGACAACCGATTCGAGTGCCTTTGCTAACAGTACATCTCCTGCTGCGCCTCTCTTCTCCTCATGACCGTGTCGATTGGAACCTAGACGACTGGAAAACTGGCTTGGTCAGATGAGTCCCGATTTCAATTGGCAAGAGCTAATGGTAGGGTAGTGTGGCGCAGACCCCACGAAGTCATTGACTCAAGTTGCCAACAAGTCACTATGCAAGTTGGTGGTGGCTCCATAATGGTGTGGGCTGTTTTTACATGAACTGGACTGGGTGCTCTGGTCCAATTGAATCGGTCTTTGTCTGGAAATAGTTATGTTCAGCTACTTGGAGACCGTTCATGGAAATCATGTTCCCCCAAACAATGACGGAATATTAGTGGATGACATGCCACCATGTTGCCGGACTGCAGTTGTTTGCGACTGGGTTGAAGAATATTCTGGGCAATTCGAGCGAATGATTTGACCACCCAGATCGCCCGACATCAATCCCGTCTAACATTTATGGGACATAATCGAGAATCTGTGCAAAAAAGTTGGCACCCGCAACACTTTCTAAATTATGGACGGCTATAGAGGCGAAAGTAGTCGAAATTTGGTCCGACACGATATTAGGAGGTATCTCATGACATTTGTCACGCTAGTTTAGATCCCCTGTGTACGAGTTTATACAAAAATATTTTCAAGTATACAATGGCCGGCACCCCAATGGAATACAATGGAATTTGAAAATTAAACAACCTTGGGAAAAGAGTGGAAGACTTGTTTAAATGTAAATCCGAGATTAGAAGCCGAGTCCAAACATGAATCAATTGAAGCAAATATATGTCGATAGCTTGGTGACATTACTTTGAGTGGCAATAGTAGTCGAGCGCTCAAGGAAAAAGTATCTTTCTCCTAAGACAGGAAATTTGTGTGGTTTACTTAATAGGAAGTTGCCTCGGCTGTTGTTGCTGGTAAGCTCACCTGACCCCATCGTCACACAAAGTGGTGGTTACAATGAGCTTGTTACGCGCTCCCTTGCAGTCACCCTTCCTACTCATAAAGTGTTCAGTTATCTTTTTATGTCATCGGAAGGAGGACAGAGAAGTAAGTGGTAGGAAAGATTGCATATTTGAGATAAAGAGGGTAAAGTGATAATAAATAATTGAGAAAATTATTTTTCCACATTTAAAATAAAGGGAAAACGAGAAATTTACAAGACATGCATGATCATGCAGTATTACACTCGCGCAGTACGTCACCTACAAAAGACATCGACCAATACTATTGTGCAACATATCCTGTTTCATTTCCTCTACCTGTTTTTCCACCATTTAATGCCTACCAACGTCCCCTCTCTCTCCCTTCCCAATTTCTCCCTCTTTTTTTCTTTCTCTGACGTATGTCTCAGTGAGAGAGGAAGCTAATTTAAAGAATATGAGAAAGAAACTCGATGATAATGCTAAAACTGCAACATTGATGCTAATTTGCTAAACCTGAGACATTGAAAATACACATTTGGGTCTTTTAATTAATAAATTCATTAATAAATATTAACTATAGGTTTCTCTACGTTTTGATTTGTTGTTTTTAGATTGGTCACATCATTTCCTCGGTGGCTGTGTTACTCACCGTTTTTGTTCATCGAATCTTCTTCATTTATGTCAAGCCACCATTTTACTCGTGTGCATGCAACGTATGGCTAATTCGGTGCTACACGGGCCAAGAACAGAATTCGATCACCTTAATAGAATGCGTCTATCATCGAGTCACTTAGTTTCACATCTCCGCAGCACCTCCTGCCGCCAGTGGGCCCCACCAAGGGGTGGCAGCGGTGGCGGCGCCGCGGGAGAAGCGATGCGCACCCCCACGCACCGCGCACGCCTTGGGGAGCGGGCGTAAGCAGAGTTGTTCTCGGAAGTGATTACGGCTCTTTTTCTCACCCTGGCGACGCACCCTCGCTCTTCCTGCCCTGCGCCCTTTTCTCCCTCCGTTGCACCCTCTCCCTCGCCTTCACGTAAGCTCGCAATGTGTGGTAACTCAATTGAAGGCCTTTCTAAGAGTGATTTATTTTGGTTCCGGTAGAAGAACGGTTTAGTCGAAGGTTTTTTGACTCTCTAATATGTGTCTAATTCGATCGAGTCTGATGGAAAACGTAAATTGATTTGTCTTGTAATGTTAGCGAAAGGCTAACGATGTTGTGCCAGTATTGCGCTTTGTGGAATAACGTGCAAGGAACATACAGGAGACTTGTGATAAACATGTAGGGAGGCAGATGAAGCTGAGGTTACATTTTTGAAGTAGTGTTTTATTAAATGAATCATTTTTTAACCTTGTATTGGAATTTTGGTTATTTGTCAGTGCTGAACTGTGGAGGTGTTGAAATTGTCTTCAGATTCTTCATTCAGCCAACGGTTCTGTCACAGGTCACGAAGCATTGGTTTATATACTCCTAGTTCACAAATAATCGCCATTTTTCACCATTAAGACGTTTTTTAAACTTCATGTAGAAACTTTGACAAAAGTGTTAAATAATTCACATTGCAGTCAAAGCATTTGCACTTTGCTGAACGATACTCAAGTCATAGTCGAAATTCACAGTCAAACTTACTAATCTTGTTTACAAATAGAACCCATTGCATCGAATACTTCATCACGTCATTATATTCTGTGATTTCCAATCAATTATATGTGGAACTGTGTAAACCAATGGTTTTTTTGGTGAATCTATTCACATGATACTCGCGTCATACGATATATTGTTTTTGTT
Organism: Acheta domesticus; assembly: GCA_031308135.1. NCBI lineage: Eukaryota > Metazoa > Arthropoda > Insecta > Orthoptera > Gryllidae > Acheta > Acheta domesticus. The sequence continues at coordinate 153,092,755 of JAHLJT010004567.1, forward strand.
TATTTTAAATTCTCGTAAATGTGTAGGTAAAAATCAGTTATTACATGATTCCTGGGACTAATATTACATGGGTGAAAAATATTTCGATTTTAAGGGCTTAAGAAAGTTTATTAATTTATTTTTATAAATGAATAGGTTTTGGAAGAGAAATGTGAAAAAAGACCAATCAAAATGATATTTACTATTTGAATTATCATCAAAAAATATTTAAAAAGTACATCGCAACAAATTGTAGTCGAAAATTTTCTGAGATTATTTCTTAAGAGTTTCACCGAGTTTCCTTAAAAAAAGATAATTGTGTTCTATTCATCTTTTCAGGATCCTCTTCTCTCGAAGAGTCGAGTTTACCGTGACCTCAGTATAGAATTATCCTTTCTTCGCCAACTCTACTCTTTCTCTACTCCTCAGCACCTTTCAACTGCCGCATACTCATTCTCCGTTCTTGAGATACCTCGGCGCGGCATTGTTGGAGAGTGGCGAATCTTTGTTTCGCCCTCTTCATTTGCCTAATGCAGGCACAGGTGCGCCATTGTGAGTTCTGGCGGCCGCCTCCGCCTCCGCCACTTCTGTCGCGCGCGCCTTCGCCTTCGCCTACGCTGCATAATTAGAGGAAAGCATCGCAGTGAAAGGAACAGGCGGCGGCGACTGATGAGAGACCCAGATGCGAGAGACCGGGAAATGAGAGACAGATGAGAGAGTGGAGAGAAGCTACGATGATGGTGATTTATTTTGAATCAGACTGGTACTAAAAATAAATTACGTTAGTTTTTGTTGAAAATATGTCTAACCATCGTTTTAAATAACGTATTACTTGAAATGTCAGTTTGTGTTGTCCCCCTTCTGCCCTGCTACACATACCCCGTCCTGGCATGTGTAGATGCGTTGTGAGATGAATATTTTTTTCAAGTGTGCTCTGTATATTTTCTGCTCTTTCAACTTCTATTTAATCCTTTCAGGTGTAGGTTTTTTAACAGTTGTTTACTAGTTACATAGAGTGTGATGAGAACATAATTTATATTATTATTATTGTTATTATTATTATTTTCTTTTCGAAAATTAAATTTTAAATGAAATGATTCTAAGACTGCCTTTCTTTATATGTTTTTTAAATTCTCCGACTTTTGTGAATGTCTGCCTAAAAAATCAATAGACCTTCCAAGAATTTAAAAATATTATTGTTGTAGTTTTTTTTGTTTGCTGAACAAAGAAAATTTAATTATAATACGGAGCACAAGAGGTGTCACTCGAAATGGGTCTGATAGCGTTAAATGGATTGTTGACACAAATCGTAATATCGGGCGAAGCTTGTACGGGAAGTTTTGCAATTTTTCTCTGAAAAATGTCCTTTTATTATTTGAGAGAACATTTCGTAGAAGAGATGCCTGATATTAAACAGGCAGAATCGTTCCTTTGCTACTTAAATGAGTTTCTGTGCTGTAATATACATCATTAACCATCTAATGGCTATCATTAGCAAGGTTATAATTGCCCATTATTTAATGTAGGAGGTCGATGCCTTTGTGCTTAAATTACCATTCTATTTAGTGAGCGACAGCTTTCTCGTTATTTCTGCATGTAATTTAAGGCAGTTGGAGTAATGCATATTAGCCATTCGTGCGACTATTTCATCTCAGCTGAGCGGCTGGCCCTTTAAATATTCATTTGCGGTTCACGAGTAAATGAAATAACGGCAACGCTAATGTTTATCCAGTGAATTTTTAATGAGTTCTGGGTGAAAAACTTGATCGTTTGTTTATTACTTTTAGGCAATGTTGTAGTGGTTGTTTGGCATTTACCGTAATATTGAAAGTTCATCGAAATGTGATATTTCATAGCAACGCACGTATTGTATACCATGTAACATTGAATTATATGACTAGTAATGTCAGAAAGCAAATGAACGTTTTGCATTTCATTAATATTATATTGGACTCTTTAAGTTTTTTTAATTGACCTTAATATTTCATTAAAGTATACTTATGAGTTAATTTGTTCTTTCATCAATTTCAAGTCCACGTAGAAAGAACTGAATGGTCTACACATGACCATATGTATTGTTCCTAAATTTGTAATAACTATTTCTGTAATCCAAAACCCCTTATTTAAAGCTGACCGAGCTGAATTATACCTTAATTAGTTGCATTAATGATTCCTTGAACAGCGTCTTACTTTTAGCACTAGTTCTAAAAATTGAAACTTAGCACGCCCTCAAAGAACCGCTTTAACTAGTGGTTGGCTTAAATATATTTTTATAAAATAAAAACAATAAACAGTTCCACAACATATTCATATCAATTTCTTATATCATATATATTTTACATACTATACATATTCATATCACATATGTTAGTTTTCCCCTCAGAAAGTAAATTTAAATTTTGCGGAAAACATTTTACATTGGTAATTTACTTTTATATGAAGATATACATGAGTAACCGTAACTTCAATGCGTATATGCCTTTAGAACGTGTACTTCGCCGAATTCTAGAGAATAATTTTTTTCATAATGCTTACAGTATTTATAAACAAAATATTTTTGAAATACTGAATGAAACTCATGCTTAAATATTTAACTTAGTGACAAAATTACTAATATTGAAATATGCACTATCTTCTCCCAATTTCATTATTTACATATTTTCCATATATTTTCAAAATCTCCTTCTAGTACTGTTGACTCTTTTCATTCATACATTAAGTGCAAATGTGAAAACATTGTTTGTGCAACTTCGTGAAAAACATTCTGTAATGACCACAGAATTCAACTTGCAACCAAGAAATTATTTTTTAAACAAAATAACAAATTAAATAAAAGTATCGTAAAATGAAAATCGTTTCATTTCCACTGCTTTTGGTTGTATTTTTAACAGCATAATATTGCAGATTCAAACAATTGACGTACGTTAGATAGCTCCACGGAGAAGGCAAGATTACTTGCGTACGAAAATAACCGAAGCAAAAAGTCAATAATGAACGCTATCCGCACAGAGAGAGAGAGAGAGAGAGAGAGAGAGAGAGAGAGAGAGAGAGAGAGAGAGAGAAAGATGTTGCTTCCAAAATGCGAATACAGATATCTTTGAATTCTGGCAGGGAAAGTTTAAATAGTAGTGCAGAAACAGGAAATCATAGTGAGGTTATAAAGAAGAAACGAATATTCTCTTTTAAATATTTTAGGGAACACCTGTGTAAATCTGTGAAATTTATTTACTCACCTCTGGTGCCAATGAATCACCAAGGAATGGTATTTAAAATTCTGAGCTCTGTAGGGATGGGACAGTAAATAATGCTTATCGTCGACCGTGAATTATCGAATCCTAATTCAATTCATTCAAATCGAAAGGACCCTTCACATGGAGCCATTCAGCTGCGCTTCTGCTGGCAAATCACTGTTTTAAATGGAGGTATCCACACGAATGACATTGTGGCGCACTCTAATAACTGGCGGTACAGACGCTCTTCCGAGTCACCGCCAGCAGAACAGTTCTAAATGGCAACTTCCACACTACGTCATACAGAAGCGCCATTGAGCTTCTGAGCGTGTGTTTCCATGCTGACTGCCGTGCGTCCGCCGGCGCCCACAACGTGAGTCATGAGTCCTTCTTTTCCCACGCCCTGTAGCACTGGTCGATGGCTATGTGTGACGGAACCCGGCGATTCCGGGAGAGGTGGCTCAGGACAACTGATGACACTGCAGTGCCTCTGACTGTGAGACCCTAGGATCGGGTCCCGAAGGTGGCAGGATTTTAGACACTAGGAAAATAACTAGGTCGAGTTCTATCGCTTTCTGGAGGAGAATTCTAGCGACCGGCTGCTCTGATAAGTAGTTTTCTGTTTTTTTTCGATCAATGTCAGGCAAATGCCGGAGCAGTACCCTAACAAACGGGTCACGGACCGCGCGCGATCTTTCCTTCCCTCTACTTGTCCTATCCTATCTCTTACCTACACACACACACATGCACTACGCTACCACTTGCGGAGATACCGGTCGGGAGCTTGGAGCTTGTCCCGGCTGGTGCGGTGCCCCGTTGGTGGGAGATACCTGTTTAGGAAAACCCCTCTAGCGGACGGTTGTTCGACGCCGATCTCATCATTCAGTGGAGGAGAGTAACCACCACCTCCCGAGCAAAAACATGCACTCTACCTACGGCACTAATTACATTAGCAGTTGGCGTGCCCGGAAATATTAATCAATCAATGGAACTCGGCGATTCTCGGTGACGATACCGAATGACGAGACAGGTGACTATACCGAAACTGTGAAGCAAACGAAGGGGTAGTCTCTGGCTAAAAGACAACGTATAATCATGTTGCAATAAAATCCCCATTTTTAAATATTATCATTAGTTCGTGTAAACTGAAAATAACACGGTGCAATTTAATAAGACTAAGACTAGTGGAAAAAGTTAATTCGAATATTCTCTAGTTAAAATTCAGGAATTCTGTAATAATTTTTCAAGAGACATTGTATGGAATACATCCCTACAATTCACGAACTACTCCGTTCCATTGAAATACCATTGAGATTCCATTAATAATACAAAAAATATGATTTAGATTTATCAGGAAGCAAGTAGTAGACACAAAAAATTTCGAAGATACATTTTATTTCAAATTTGTCCTTCAATGAAAAAAAAGAACTTTAAATTAAACGTGTGTATTGCTTTCACATTCTGACATGTAATTAATTCATCGCTTTGTAAGAGCTTAATATGATCATTGGCGGTTTATTGAAAAGGCAAATTAGAATGTGTGTGCTTCACGTCACCATTAGTCGCAACTTGTACTAAGTTGCCTCTCTGCTACACCATTACCCGATTGCATTGCAATCGTGTATTTCATGCGACGATGCGTTACAACTCACCCGTCCGCTCATCCCCTTAATTAATTTTGTGTCCTTACTCGGTCATTGGCGGTATGTTGCTGTTGAAGTTGCCACTCTCGCAATCAGTGAAGTCCTTTCTGACACCACCTACACATCCATAACAGCATCTCAACATTGCTGTTCCTACCAATGCCATTATATCTCGTCCCCCACTTCTCGCCTTTCCCTCTTGTCTCCCACTGGTCTGACACTGGCCACCCCTCTTGTCATCGCATGTCGCAGCCTCTTGTTATCTCCTCTTCTCACCCTCTCTTTACACCCTCTTGATATCACGTTTGACCCTACCTTTAACATTACATCTTGACATCACACCTTCCATCTCTTAACACCACTTCTTGACCCCACCTATGACCCCATCTTTGACACCGTCTTTGACATCAACTTTGACACACCTTTGACATCACCTTTGTCACCACATTTGACACCACCTTTGGCACTACCTCTTGACATCCCCTCTTGACCCCACACCTTCCATCTCTTGAGAGCACATATGACCCCACCTTTGACACCATGTTTGATCCCATCTTTGACACTACCGCTTGACACCCCTCTTGACACCACACCTTCCATCTATTGACACCATCTCTTTCCAACACATCTGACCCCATCTTTGACCCTACCTCTTGCCGTCCCCACTTGACACCACCTTCCATCTCTTGACACCATCTTTTGATATCACTTCTTGAAACCACCTCTTGACTCCATGTTTGACTCCACCTTTGAACTACCTCTTGACATCCCCTCAGACCCTTTCTATCTCTTCCTTCTTTCCCCACACCTTCTATCTCTTAACACCACCTCTCTGACATCATCTCCTGCCAGGTGGCCGACTTTCCGGGTCAGTTTCGTAAGAAAGTCGGCCTCCTGGCCTATGTTCACTCGGTCAACGACCAGTGAATGTAGAAGAGGGGTGTTACTTTCAACTGCTCTCATTTCTCATTCGAGAAAAAGGGTTTAGCGGCGTGGTGCCGTATCCACCTACCCCACAAGTATGCGTGCAGGGTGACCCTAGCGCAGAGGCGCAAAGGATGAGCAGTTAGGGTAGTAAAAGCGTTTCGTCCTAGTTCAGGACTCATCAGACAGGCTTCCAGCTTGTGACGCTGTATGAACAATATGCTCTGTATGTTCGTACACCCGAGGCGCCAAATAAGCTACGGTTATGCAACGATGTTGCACCGAGCAGGCAGCGACGGTGTTGCACCGAGGAAGAGACTACCTCGTGCAAGAACACTACTGAACTGCAGCTAGCCGTGAAGCATGTTCTACCCTAATATGGAATTAGTTCCACTACACCTGCGAGGCCATTTTATGACTCATGATTTCTTCCACCTCTACTTCACCCTGCCATTGTCTCTTCCAGCGACTTTCTTGTTTCTAGTACCTCTCCCCTACCTCTCTCTCCCTCCCTCTCCCACTCTCTCCACTCTCAAGTAAGTAATCCTCAAGTAATCCTCTATTACTTTTCATAGCCATCTCCATTTCCGTCGGAATCGGTTCAATTCACTAAGTAAAATGGTCGATTTTACGCATGTCGTGATTTTTTAAAAAGAAATTGAAGAAGATCTTACGCTACATAAATCAAAGCGGGGCGTTTTTCATTTAATATTACAATAAAAGAACATCATTTTGAATTTCACTGAATAACTGAGTGAATCCTTTGAAGATAATATTCAAATTTATGGGTAAACAACATTTCAATATTCTGTGTGTTACTTTTAGAGCTTTCTCCTTTTACTTAAATGTAATGACTTGGAATGACAACGTAATTCTTCTCTTTGGTGTGAATTACAGAGTTTAAAAGTTATTTGAGTTGCTACGTTTCAAGTGAAGATAAAGGAAGTAAAAATATTACAATGTATTTTTCTTTCAAGAAAAGTAAACGACTATCTAGTAGAAGTTTGTCCGCAAAGAAATGGATATGAAAATTCAAAAATAATTTCTAAGTTTTGTGTCTGGGGACAACTCTAAAATTCCTAAAATTCTGTGAAATTTATTAAGATTTTGGTACAACGACTAAGAATGCCATATACAAATAATGAAATATTTGGTAATAATTGTCAAATAATTAATTGATTAAACAAAATCAATTTAGGCAATAAAAGCTTTACAATACAATCGGTTTCTAAAAACACAAAAATTACAGTACTGAGAAGCAATACATCAGGTATGTAACTATGATGAAAGGTAGTTACTAAAAGTGTACTTAGAACAAACACCCTTGATTGGAATTTCTGACAAAATACGGCATAATACAAAATACGGCATTCGAAAATTTCGTGTTACTTCCCTAGGTCTATTACTTGATCGAAACTTTTCATAACGGTATTAACTAAGTTTCATTTAATATTATAAACATAACATTTGGTACGATTATCACTATGAGAAACTATGTTGGTGCTGTACATCCACTAGTTTACTAGTATCTGAATTGTTGATTTATTGATAATGTCGGGTTTCCGTCCCCTAAAGTCGATGTGATCATTAGTCCCGTAAGTGAAGAGCATTTTTTTATCACGGGAGCCTGGCGATGTTCTTCCCCCGCTGGATGGTGAGATCCTGGGCCGACCTGCACCCTGGTTTCCTCAGCCACGTGTCTCCCACCAGCGAGAGCCAGGGCCGCACCCCATCCGCACACTAAGCTCCCGTCTGGTCTCCCTACATTTGTGGTGGTGTAGTACACGTATGTCAAAGTAAGGGGTGAAAATACGAAAATGAAGAAGGAAAGATTGCGTGCGATCCATGTCCCTTTTTTTAGAGTACTGCTCAGGTATTTGCCTGGTATTAATAGATTAAAACACGAAAAACTACCGACCAAGGAACCATTCACTAGAATTCTCCTCCAAATAGTGGTTGGATTCGACCTACTATATAGCTAGTATCGAAAATCCTACCACCTAAAATCCTACCTATTGCTAGTATTTTCCTCAGATCAGCTGCGTTATTATTACGCACCGAGTTTTGTCTTGCTCGTTTCTTTTTACTTTCCCGTATAGTCCACACGGACCCACCATTCCTATACCTAAGCCATTTTTACTTTCCCGTATACGTACGTCTACACGGAGTAATATACGTAGTATATGGGAAGTTATGTAATGCTGCGGAAAATCAATTTCGAGATTTTAACGGAAATACACGTTTTGGGATCCCCTGATACCGAAAAAGTGGTTCTTTTAAAAAAGTCCATTTGTCTGTCCGTCTATCTGCCTGTCCGTCTGTGAACACCACTAGCGCCTATTGTAGAAATACCTGTCCATCTGTCTCGAGTCGAAGCTTTGAGATTTTGAAAAACATTCTTTACAATGTGGGGGTACTTTACATGAAGCCTCTCGGAAATTTTCAAAATTTTCACAAAAACGTCTCCAATTTTTTTCGTTAAATTTCTTGTTAGAATAGAGTAAAACACACAAAGGTGGCATAGATCCAATTTTCACGGTTAACTCTGAATTTTCAAAAATTGCAAAAGTTTGAATATTCTGCGGCGTCTTCCTACAACTACAAAATTAAAGATAGAAATGTTTCCTTCAAATACCATTTGTTCTCCACAGTGAGTTTGTTCTTTCATTAAGGTCGTGTACATTGTTTTGAAAATTTTAGTAGTTTTCGCGTAATATAGCGTGCAATTGTGCAATTTAAGAAATACAAAAACACGATTTTCTCAAAAACGACTCCGTCTTTTTTCTTTAAACATTTAGTAGGGATAGCACTAAATGTACTATATTAGATGACATAAACGCTATATTGTTATATTCATTTGTTTTTACAAAACTTACAAAAATGTAATTTTTTTACTTGTCTCTCACGTCGTTAATATTTACTTTAGCGTCGATTTGTTTACAATATAATATTTATGGGTGCATGTGTTTTAAATAATGTCCTATAAAGTTTCTCGAAAAACTCAACTGTTTTCTGTGAAAACAAGCTCAAAATTCCGCATTTTCAGAAACGCTGAAACGCCATTTTCTCATAAATGGCTCCATTTTTTTCTTCAAACTTTTGGAACGGATAGTGCTAATTGTACTCTTTAATATGACTTATATAGCTTCAAATTTCTAATTTACAGTCGCGCTTAAACGCCTTTTTCTTAAAAAGGGCTCCACATTTTCCACAGAAAATCGCTCTTTAGGACGAGGTTTTACTGTTCTTTAATATTCTGAAAATAATATTTCTGTTCTGTTATCAGGAAACCGAAAAAGTAAGAAAATGTCAAAAAAAGTACTTTGCTCGGCGATAGATGGCAGCTGACAAGAGTATGTGAGTATGTAGCAAGACCGAATAGCTAGACCAGAGGAATAGAATACGACAAATATTTATTTGCCGTTACTAAAATGAATAAATATTTTAATAAATAAATTAATATATATTTTTGTCATTGTCACCTAATTTTGCTTGTTTATATTGCTCATTAAAGCTAAATGGTTTACCTAGAATTATGGTTGCAATACTTTCTTTTCACATTATGACATACTCCGAAAAAAGACAGGCTCCAAAATAATTAATTGGACAGGCGCCTGCAGAAACGAGAAGACAAATGAAATTTTCTGCTCGATGCGGTGTTTACTCCGCGCTGGGTCTGTACCTCCCCCCGGAGTGACTTTCTACCAGCTGCGCGCAGTATTTCGTCCTGCAACCCACAGCGCCTACACTCCCCGAAATTGACATGTAACGAGGGAGTTTTGCCCGCGATGAATAAAGCTCGTCGTGTCATGCAGTCCCCCAACGTTCTCGAAACGTCACATGTCACCATGGCGTCGCCCTGCATCACCGCGCAGCCAGCCGGTGACGGCGCCATGCGGCGGCTTGTGATCGCTGGCAAGCGACGCGGCGGTGGTGTTGCCGTTGATAAATAAACACGAGCGACAACAGATGGCGCCCAGCGCGGCCGCTGGTAACACGGCGGTTGTGCGGCCGCGGGACAACCCGCCGAAAAATATTAATTAATGTAAGAGCCGAACCGGGGTAGTAATTTGATCAATTTACGGCCAAAGGACGCGGCAATCGAACCGTTATATCGACAATATATTTTTAATCGTCATTGTGAATATAAATGGATGTCGGATCCGGGCGACTGCATGTGTAAATCCGTATTATTTTGCGCTTTCGCCGCCTGCTCCAAAACGAGTGAATTGGCTTTGTTAGCGCCGGGGCTCTATCATAAATATCGGTGGCAATCGTGGGAATTTCTCCTTGTGTCAAATATTTTTACAGAGCTTTCATTCGGAGAACGGTGGAATACAGGATTTTTCGCATCGTTTCGGAAGTGAATAATGTACTCACTATGCATTAACATGAACGAATGGTTTCCGGTGCCCTTGTTTTCCCTTTTTTGCGTTTTCCCTTTCGGATTCATTGGTGTTAACGAACTTAATTGTAGTTCAAATACCTCCTCGCTTCCCAGTTTCCCCTCTTGAACAAACACGCGGAATCATGTTTCAAAGGAATTACGTTCAGAGATTTCAAAAAATTATTGCCTCTTGTGTTTATTTATGTAAATGTGTTGGGCTGCATGGTATGAACTTTAACATTCAAGCTGCCTAAACTTTAGCATTGTACTTTGCATTAAGATGCATTGTTTTATTTAAGTGCGGCTAAATAAAAAATATCTCACATAGAAAGCTCATCATTTATGCACGACATTGAGTTTGTATATTAAACACAGACCTGCAATTTCTGAGGAGATTTGTGGTAAACTGCTGTGTACTGGTTGAGTCCGAAGACTATAACGACATTGGCAAAGCTACTTCAGCGTTAATAATAGTTTGTGTATATATATATTGTGACGTACCGACTGCTCGGGGTCAATCGTGACTTACCCGTGAAGTGGCACGGTACAATAAATTTGTTTGTTTCAGGCAGGGCTCGGGATCTTTTTCGCGAATGTGGACCCTGGGATGTTCGGGGTACAATAAATACGTACAGTTTATTATACAACGACAGTTTGATGTTTATTCATCTAATATCACTATTACACTTTCGAACACTGATCCCCTATGCAATGATTACTATGTTTTGGTACCAAAACTTAATACCTTCAATGCTAGCATCATACCTGTTACCACCTGAGTCACGTCGCTTCGTTGGGGCCCGGCGCCGATGGTGGCGGCGGCTTCGGCTCCCGTCGCGTGGTCCCGGAGCCGTTCGGCCCCCAGCCGGAGATGAGTAGGCAAGTGTTCGCCCCCCACGCTGCTCCACGCGTATCTTCTACACTAGTGCATCTAATTAACTTATGCTTGTCCTGACAGTCTGAACTCCAGATTTGGGTTGTAACTGATTATGCTAAACACGTTACACTATATTACTCTCTGAATCACCGGTGAAATATCGGTAACCTATACCCACGTGTTCTTGTTCTCCTCACGCGTCATCATACAGTTTCATTATGGAAAGTTCCTATACACTGAAAACCCGTCAGACACTGCTTGATCGGTCTCACAAATGATCACTGGTTCAGTCACTGTCTTGTGCACTACACATTCTATCTTTCCCCAAAACCTACGTTCGCGATGCATGTGCTCACGCTACAGGCGGGTTTCACACTCTTCGGTTTACCATACACTCTATCCGTTGACTTCCCAATGCTGTTCGGTCTGCATCACACTTCTTTAACGGTCCGAAATGTAATACTATGCAAGTCTATTAAGTTATTCAGCACTTAGGGGTACTTTTCCCCAAATAACTCGCACCGCTCGCGCACCACCTCCGTCCGCTAGCGTGGCTTCCGCTCGTCTCCCCTTCTCAACCGACTTCTCGCTGTCCTCCCCTCGTGTCTCACGCTCCACGTGACGCCCCCCTTCCCCTCCGTGTTGCCATGCTGCCTAGTTATGCTCGCGCCGTTTGTATGTTCTCTGGTTGTTTAAGTTGAAATGTATCGCGTTTCTATTTAGAGGCGCGGTGCGTTTCATTACCCCCCTCCCCCCTTTTATTTGGATTTTTCTCCGCAAAATTCAAGGATTTACATTGGTTTTACTAACTTGACACTTGGGGTGCGATGACTCTCCCTCCACAACATGGGTCTCCGCCGATGTCGTCTTAACTCTCCTTGTTTGATGGACATGGTCTCAGATTGTAGAAATTGTAGTGTCCCACTACTTCTTGGCTTTCATTGACTAGTTTGGCAACATTGGTGTTTACTATTTGGTCGATGATATATGGTCCCTCATATAGCGGGAAAAACTTCGCGTATAATTTTAATTTTGGATTAGAAACTTTAGGCACGCGTAATAGTACTGTCTGCCCCTCACTTGATTCATATACTTTCTTCTTCACTTTTGCCTTCCTTTCATCGCCCGCTTGCACCAAATTATTTTCTTGTAAAATCTGGAACAGTTCTTGCAAATCTTGAAAATGTTGATCGATGGATCCTGCCTGCACGACAATATCGTCCACATATGTCGTTACTCGGTTCGGCATCCTTCCTTGTATAATCTGGTCTACACATCGAATCAGTGCTGCTCCGCTGTTTCGTAACCCAAACGGTACTCTACAAAATACGTAGCATATCCCTTCAAATGAAAATCCAGTATATTTCTGGTCTTCTTCGGCCACCTTCATCTGCCAGTAGGCCTTGCTGAAGTCGGTGCTCGAGAAAATGATGCTTCCCCCAAATCTCTGTAGTGCTTCTTCTACTGATGGTGGTGCATCCCTAAATGGTAGTGTCACTGCATTTAGTCTCCGAGCGTCTAAACATAACCGTAATCCTCCGTCCTTCTTTTTCACGATTACCATAGGATTCGTGTACGATGTTTTTTCTTTCTTAATGATACCATCGTTCACCATAGATGCTAATAACTCCGCTACTTGTTGTCTCAGTGCGACTGGTATTGGGTAATTCCGTTGCTTGAATGGAGTGTAGTCCGTAAGTTGAATACGGAATTCAAACCCCTTGATTGGCTCTCGATTCTTCTGAAATACTTTCTTGTTTTCTATTAATATTTCTAACAGTCTGGATCTCTGCTGATCTTCCAGTGCTTCTGCCTGGTTGACTTGTTGTCGTAGTTTTTCTTCTATTCCCTCTTCCGATAATACGCCCGTACATGCTTCAAATTCCTCTTCCTTCCCCATATCCATCTCGATTCTTTGGTATCCTAGTTCTATCACTTTGCGGTCGAGGTCAATAATCGCCCGTTGTTCAGATAAAAAGTCTGTCCCTATGATCGTTGGATATAATAAATTCTTCACGACTAGAGCTACTATCTCGTACGCCTGGTCGCCGATTTCAACTTTAAACATGATTTGTTTCGTAATAGGGCTTGACTTCTTTTGAGTTGCTCCTATCACGAATGCCCTATTCATGGGCAAGCACATTACTTGCTTTCCTTTCGCAATTAATTCATTATAAAATTCTTCTGATACCACTGTTGTAGTACAACCAGTGTCGACCAGTGCTTCTGTTACCACCCCCTCACATTCTATTTTGATCGTGGGACATTTTCTCATGCGAACTTCCGAACTTTTCTTCCTCTGCCACGGTTGTGATTCATAAGATACCGACCGAATCGTGTTGATAGGGACCACATTCAGTTCTTCCTTCCTTGTGTCCGTAATGGGGTCGCCTGTCATCACGGACTCTATCTGTTTAAAGATGTTCCCTGTCCTCCACTTGGGCCAGGCCGTGCTGATTGATTGGGCGTCCCTTGGTTCGTTCCTCTCTCTTCTTCTCGACGGTTTGGGTCTTGTCCTCTCCATTGCGGTCTTTGATTATTCTGTTCCGATTGCCCCCGACTTCCTGTCTCATGTCGTATCCACTGGTTGTCTGCTCCACCACCGTTCCCTTGTCTACTGGCTGGCTCCATGCTCAGGGTGTTCACATTTCCTTCCCTCTTGTTCTTCGGGGCATTAGCAAAAGTTAGGTCATACCCTCCTAGTGCATTCATGAAACTTTCTAGATTGGTGTGGTTCGCACTTCGTAAATTGTTTTGGATCGACACAGGAAACTGGCGCGTCAATAGACATATGATTTCTTGATCATTCATTGGAGGACGTAGTGTTTTACAATCTCCAACGCGTTGCGTTGCGTATTCCCGCATGGTTCCCATCGACTGGTTATAATACCCATTCATCAGATTTAACTTTACATTCATTTGAATCTCGTCGTTCCAGTACCGCTCGTAAAACCGGTCTTGAAATTCCTTCAATGTCTCCGGAAATGCATCGAATGTGTCAGCCCACGTTCGTGCATTTCCATCCAGCATCAGGTATAGGAATTGGACCTTGCATCTTTCCGATGTGTTGATCACGGCTAGATGTCGTTCTGCTGCTCGCATGAATGCACAGGGGTTTACTCGACCATCTCCCGAAAACTTTAGTGACTTTGGGGGCGTGAACGTTGGTATTCCACCCGTGATGATTGGCATTATCCGACATTCTTTAATTAGTTCCACATCGGACTGCAAGGATGATACTTTTTCTTCGCATATTCGGATGTTTCCCTTTATTTCTTCCTTGATCGATTGCTGAATCGTTCTTGTGTCTTCTTCCCTCCTATGCACCTCGTTCTTGACTTGAGTCTGGATATCCGCCATTTTGCTCTCCACTGTTCGGATCTCCTCTCTAAATTGACCTTGTACCCCCTGGATTTTCTTGTCCTGTACGGCAATCTGACTATTTACTTGGTGATGTAACTGAGTTTCCAATTCTCCGCTTATTTGGCTTATCTGAGACTTCAGTTCCCCCTTCTGTTCCGAAAATTTCTCTAAAATCCACTGATCTTGGGCTTCCACTCGTTTCGCAAGTTTAGACACTTCATTCTTTGTTATTTCGACTCGTTGATCGAGGGATTCTACTTGTCCTCTAATCTCGTCTCGTAACTTGTTATACCGTTCTTCAGCTCTCCTATCCTGTTCTTCAATTTTTCCATTCAGTTCTTCAATCTTTTGTTCGGTCTTTTTGCCCTGTTCCGCCGATTTCTCAATTTTTTCTTCAATCGCCTTTGCTGCGGCTTTCTGTTCTGTCATTATTTGCCCACTCAATTCCCCAATCTTACTATCTAGTGTTTTCATCATATCCCTTTTTTGATCGTCCATTGCCTTCAATATCGTTTGTAATATGTCTGTGGAAATATTTGTTCGATCCTCCCGATTTGGGTTCCCTGCTGCCTGGTTCATCGGTGTTGATGTGACTTGTACTTCTTCGGTAAAACAGTCGCCCGACGAGTCGTCCAATTTGCTTCCGAATCCGGTATCCCCATTTTCCAGGAATGTACTTCCACCTATTCCTTCATCCGCGTCTCCTCCACTCTCTATCTTTTCCTCCCGCTCTAACGTCGCTTTCTGAGCCTCCATCTTGCTACCGCCAACTAAACTTCCGCCCCCAATTACTTCGTAGCGTTCACTCATTTTGTCCATCTACTGTAAAAAGTTTCCGTACCAGCAATGCTACTACCACTAGCTTATCTACACTCTCACTAATGCTGTAATTATTCACAATTCTACTAATCTAATCCCCCAAGTAATTGTACTACAACAATGCCTTAGCAATGATTCTGAACATTCACTATATTCACTGTTCGTTTTAACTTTTGCATGAAGACCACATTTGCATAATCTACTATGTGATCTACCCAATTCCTTATTACACGATTACTGCCTATAATATCAAATACACACTCTTTATAATTAAGTTCTAACATCAACTATGCACATAAATTCAATACCCAAATACTCTTCATAAACACATCACATGTATCAAATACTGCAAATAACCCTTCTAGTAAGTTCCTGAAAATAATAACATCAATACCCTCAACACTCTGCAAAACTGCTATAATAATTCACAATCAAATTTCACACACTCCTAGCACTTCCCTCAGTAATACATAAACATACAATTTGTTACTTCATAATCTTACCCACAAAATTTCAACGATACAACTTATTTTCCTTAACATTGAATTATTTTCCCTTGACTTTAATCTATATTGTCATTTGCACACGTATTTATTCCCACAGATATTAAAATAATACACACTGTATTTCTTTTACACATATATAATGGTTATGCTACACACTGTTTTCTAAATTGACTAATTACACAATTAACAAAATAATATTTACCTTCACAATTACTATTGTATGTAAATTTTCTACATTTGCTCTATACTTCCTCAACAAACATTTAATTTTACTCAATGAACAATAAACCACTACCCGTACCCACTATATTATTCCAATCTTTCTGTTTATCAAAACTGCTATGTATTCTAACATTTTCCATATGTCGTTGTTAATACAAGACTTATTAATTGTATTTCCCAAATGATCACTTACACATACACACTGTATTAGTGTAACTTTTGTGATCACTAAGTAATTATTATATCTTTACACTTGCTACACATATTTCTGCCCATGCACATGTTATTACAGTTATTCCCCACCAAACAATAAATTCTTGCCCCTGTCTACAAATTGTTTTCAACTCTACTTTGTTATACCATTATACTACATCAACAATATTTTATATTCCCCCAGTTATAAATTTTCCCTTCCAACATTACTTTTTATAACTGCTTGCACGTTTTTACAATTACTAATAACTACCATCTAATAACTCAATACACTACAAACATTTTTTTTATACGGTATTATCTTTCAAACTTGATTTTACTCACACTGTGACTTTCCAATGTTTGGTTACATTTGCCAGGGCCACATTTCTTAAATACGCGAGTACAACCTGTTCAGGCGCCAATTGTGACGTACCGACTGCTCGGGGTCAATCGTGACTTACCCGTGAAGTGGCACGGTACAATAAATTTGTTTGTTTCAGGCAGGGCTCGGGATCTTTTTCGCGAATGTGGACCCTGGGATGTTCGGGGTACAATAAATACGTACAGTTTATTATACAACGACAGTTTGATGTTTATTCATCTAATATCACTATTACACTTTCGAACACTGATCCCCTATGCAATGATTACTATGTTTTGGTACCAAAACTTAATACCTTCAATGCTAGCATCATACCTGTTACCACCTGAGTCACGTCGCTTCGTTGGGGCCCGGCGCCGATGGTGGCGGCGGCTTCGGCTCCCGTCGCGTGGTCCCGGAGCCGTTCGGCCCCCAGCCGGAGATGAGTAGGCAAGTGTTCGCCCCCCACGCTGCTCCACGCGTATCTTCTACACTAGTGCATCTAATTAACTTATGCTTGTCCTGACAGTCTGAACTCCAGATTTGGGTTGTAACTGATTATGCTAAACACGTTACACTATATTACTCTCTGAATCACCGGTGAAATATCGGTAACCTATACCCACGTGTTCTTGTTCTCCTCACGCGTCATCATACAGTTTCATTATGGAAAGTTCCTATACACTGAAAACCCGTCAGACACTGCTTGATCGGTCTCACAAATGATCACTGGTTCAGTCACTGTCTTGTGCACTACACATTCTATCTTTCCCCAAAACCTACGTTCGCGATGCATGTGCTCACGCTACAGGCGGGTTTCACACTCTTCGGTTTACCATACACTCTATCCGTTGACTTCCCAATGCTGTTCGGTCTGCATCACACTTCTTTAACGGTCCGAAATGTAATACTATGCAAGTCTATTAAGTTATTCAGCACTTAGGGGTACTTTTCCCCAAATAACTCGCACCGCTCGCGCACCACCTCCGTCCGCTAGCGTGGCTTCCGCTCGTCTCCCCTTCTCAACCGACTTCTCGCTGTCCTCCCCTCGTGTCTCACGCTCCACGTGACGCCCCCCTTCCCCTCCGTGTTGCCATGCTGCCTAGTTATGCTCGCGCCGTTTGTATGTTCTCTGGTTGTTTAAGTTGAAATGTATCGCGTTTCTATTTAGAGGCGCGGTGCGTTTCAATATATATATATATATATATATATATATATATATATATATATATATATATATTAGATGATTAAAATTCAAACAAACAAAATAAAAAATTAATCAAAGATCTTTGTGAATTTCGCAATCTCAGTGCTGTGCGTGATTTTCTGTTAGGACATCTCATTTATTCAATAAATATCCATCCCAATGAATCGTAGTGGCTGATAATGTTATACTCCCCTTCAAAAATTACCATCCAATGTCCTGGTATGTTACTTCCATAAGGGATATGAACTTGTAGTATTGCAATTTCACAATTATAATCGCCATATAAAAGTACTTGAAGGTATTGATGATGCGAGTAGTTAGAGTTTAGTACAGCTACATTTTTTACGATTTTTGCTAATATGCAAAATAATGCACGAAGATCACCTTTAAGCTTCTTTCCTGTTATTCTCTAGTCCTAATATAAGATCATCCTCAATTAGTGTTTGTAAAATTCTGTTGCAAAATTGTCTATAACTTCATTTGATTCTTTCCCGGATTTGTTTAATATTTCCATATTTTTCTCCCATAATTTTTGAAGAGATTAAAACTTCACAAACTCAGTCTAATTTGTGTTCACTTCCACTTCCGCACTTTATAATACACTAGCTGAACCCCTGTGATTACAAAGCACGAAAAAATTGTAGAAAAATTACAGTTGAAAAGTAGAACATAATCACCAAAAGAAAAAAAACCCTCAAAATATTGTTTCATGGCGTTCTCCAAGACTAATGAAATGAGGGAGATTTTAATACATCTATTACAACTTTGAAAAACGATCAAGGACAACTACATTCCAACTTGTATACAGTGTAGTTACTCTTCAGTTCGACGTAATGACAAATGGAGGCTGATTAGCGGTCACTGTATTAATCGAAAGGTATTAAAATTAAGTATTAGTACTATAAAATATGCTAATACGAGTAAGTGCTAGCACATCTAGTGCCTACTACCTTTCATTTTAAGCAAAAATCACGAAATTTGATGGAGAAGAAAGCTCAAATTCCTTTCTAAACGAAAATTGTTACAGTTTTAATTATATACTGTAGATTATGTGACTCATTCTCATTATTAACATTTTGTCTATCGATCCTCACAACTGCATTCTCGTCTTTGTGAGATGATGGTTGAATCTGCCTGTCTCAAAGACTATCGCACGATCCGCCCTGTGTACCTTGCCAAATGTTTGCCCAGTGGATGACTGGCTGCTACTGAGCAAATTTCTCAATTAACCATATCGAGTGTATAGTGTATTATTGATTGCTTAGTCCAGCGTTAGTTGCTGCTAAAGTGCAGTTGGTGACATTGTAATTGAGAAATACTAGTTGTTTCAGTGTCATTTAATAATATCTAATAAGATGCTGATATTGTTTTAATTTTAGTGATTATTATAATCACAAAATGGCGTTTGAAGGTATCTTCTTTTTCATTGCGTGATAATTAAGTGTGATTTTTCACGCGTACTGACTATTTTAATATTTTCCCTGCCTCTATCTTCTCTAAAATTCCATATATGAAATAAACTCTGTTTTATAAACAAATAAATGCCTATATTTTCTCGATTTCATATAGGCAGGAAACAGGCACTCTCACCAAAGTCGATTAGCTGCTTATTATTTTAAGTTTGTTTCGTTTATCGTTGACAGTACGCTCGTCAGCATTTTTCTCTTTTAAAAATGCCATTTGTTTCATTTGTTTTCTCCTTGTCAATTTGATTCTGTTGTTGCTTGATAACATATTGTTCACAAAGAGTGTATTGAAGTATAATTATTTTAATCACCCACTAACTGGCTGCGTTTCAGCAGACAAGTGAATTACCGTAATAAAATTGGCATTGCAGCAATTGCAGTACTGTTGATGATGTTTATTTTAGTGGCAATTTCATTTGCTTTTTTGGAATCAGGCATTAAAACGAGCCCATATAGAGATATGTTCATTTTAATCCTAACATTTTCGTTCATAAATGATAATAAAGTAAACTGGGTAAATGCATCATTATCAAGTTACAAAATTACTTCATTGCTATCCTAAAATTCATTTGCTTCGTTATAGTGATATCCTATGATAATGAAATTGAAAGAAAAATGACACACCCACATCATATATATAATTTAACAATACTCCATATAAGATGTCACTATCGATAATGTCGATAAAGAATGTTATGATTTGAAACTTCAAAGTATAGAGAGTGAAAATTTATTAGGATATCGTGAGTTTTAAAGTGAATGTTAACGTTTCAAGACATCACCATGATGTTTATGTATTTAGCCTGCCCTTGAAATCTGAAAAATATGTTCATTTTTACACTAGAGGCAGAAGGTTACTGTTTCTTTAAGTTATATTTTCCTCTTTTTTGGAAAACTAGTCCTCACATCTCAATAAAGTATTTTAGAGGAATTTTATTTTCCGATAAATATTGGGTAATATTTAAACATTCAGGGAACCAGATTGTAGAGCATCATTCTTATGAGGCACATGCAGTGGTTCGTGTTCTAGTATCAGGACTACGAAATAAAAAGTATCTGGAATCCTGAGATTTTGGTTCAGTATAACTTATATTGAAGTTATCTCTTTCAAAAAGTGCGCAATTATATATTGACTTCCTTTTCAAAAGATAAGAATTAGAAAAGAGGAAACCCTTGGCGAACTGTTTTAGTAGCGAGATTGCCCTCTTGGCAAAGGACATTCTTAGTGTGACAAGTTACAACATGGGTAGTCTCGCTTTATAATAGGGATTGGAATTATTTAAAATCTCTTTTTTGACACCACCGTTCCAGATGGTGTATTAAACATTTTTTAAAGTATCAGAATTTTTTGTTTTTTCCATGTTTTTTTCATGCTATTGGCTCAGTTCATTGTTGATACTAGGCACTACATCGAAAATTTTATTGATCTAAAAATAAAGGTTAATGTAATAAGATGCTTTGATTATGCTACGAAGAATCCCATAGATAATTAGGAATAAATCATCTAACAAAACTACATTGACAAATAATTTTATAACTAGCTCCTTTCTAATTTCGATCTAGGTTCAAAAATATGATAACGTACTAGGAAAACTTTTTTCTTTAAACTTTTTCTCGTATGTGTAATAATTGCAGCTGGTCTCATTTCCGGCGAACTCTCTGAATTTGCGAAAATTACAAAAGGGTAACATTGCAAAATTTGAAGATATATATTTTCGCCATGAACAAAATCTGTTCTAAATAATTAGATCTTAGAAAATGATCATGTACAATTTTGTTTTTAAATGAGTAGTTTTCGCGCCATTTCTGCTTGACATTATTGCAAATTATAATATAGTTATTTATGATGCGAATGGTAAAAGTGACATTTGCTTTTGCAAGTAGGAAATGTTGCGACACGAGAACGACAGGCAGAGTGATGCAATTCTAAGAGCAAAATAAAATTACTTTTAAAGTGTGTTTCATATTTTCTTAAGAAAGTCTGACAATAATTTTGTTTTTATTCAAATATACAAATAACTTAATGGTACAATAGCTTATGAAGTCACACGAAAGTTTTTTGTTTTCTTTGTTGCATTCGGAGATATTTCTGAACTCTTGAGTCACGTCTCTCTTTCAGCCCTAGTGCTAAAAGTTGATTTTTTACCGTGTTGTGCATGCCCTGAAAGAAATGCCTTTAATAGTGGCTGTCTAAAAAAATATTTTCTCAAAACTTCTCCAATTTTTTCACGAATAGAACAATGGGCGTTTAAAAGAATGGCGCAGGTGTCTTTTCTTTGAACACGCTGAATTTTCGAAAATTGCACACAAGTTAGAAGTAATGCGAGGAAATATGTTCTAGTTAGTAATATGTGCTGCACCTCTAGTTTCGTCTCATCTTCATATACATTTTCTCATAGTTATGTAAAATAAATGATTTTTCCATGTGTACGTAACTACAGTCAATTTGTAAAAATGTTAATGATTTATAAATAACCTACCTTAAATAACACGTTCATTAAAGTATAAAGAAATATGGATAAAATCTTGAATATTTGTGACTTTTCATACTTCGAATCACTCACGGCATTAACAAAATGCCCGTTCATAAACATATTATTTCCATAATAATACTAATAATAGTAACAATAATAATAATAATAATAATAATAATAATAATAATAATAATAATTGTGTCCGACAATAAATGCCATAGTCGGAAATGATAGTGTATAAAATAATTATATATAAAATTATGTATAAATAATATATTTATTTATTTGTTTTAAATTAATTTATTTAAATTTTCATGAGAATCAACATATTTAGTTTCAACGATTTAAATATCTTTCAAAAACCAGAATTTCAAATCACCTGTTTTTTCACATGCCTACCATATAAGAAAATATTGTTATAGTTTTGTGCTAATGAGAATATATAGTACACTGGCGAAAATACGATAGTTGTATGTGTAATAAAATAAAATAAGAAGAGACAAACTTTTTGTTGCTGGTATGTTCAGTTTGCAATTCATCCCAAAATTGAACAATGACAATTCACCTATCTGTTGACTGTGTTTTTCGCCATACCGCGTAACAGCTTTCACTTATTTATTTTCTCTTAACGATTTTTATTTTAGTCACGGACATGACATCGCTTTTCCGTTCGTTTATTAATTGGAAGTACGCCAGTGACATCTGCAGCTGAAGGGGCACCTCATTTGCAGAAAGCAAGTTGAAAGCCATCATCGCCTCCGCAAGTTTTCGTTTCCGTTCACAACGAAGATCAGCGGCTGATGCTGTCGGGAGGGCTTCACCGTTCCCACTAATCCTCTGGAGCGCGACCTGCCGGCGGACAGCTTCACCGATCGACTGTTTGGAATCAGGCTCTGCCCTGCCCCTGGCCCTCGCCGTCAAAGCCCCCGCCCTCGCCGCCCGCGTCGCTTCCGTACCCGCCACGCCCCCGTCAATGTCGCTACTCTGGTAGCTCTGCTGTTCCACTAAACCTCCCCCACCACATTTTCCGCCTCCGCCCATACTCCGCCCATCTCCGATCCCGTCGCCATCCTCGCCATTCTGCCATTCTACCTCCCTCACCACGTTGTCACACTCGTAAGCTTTCGCCGCGCTCATCGCCATTTCTACCACTGGCATTACTATTGCCATCGACACTCCCATTTATCATTTCCATCTCTATCTCTACTGCCATCGGCCCCATCACTGCACCTATCGCTATAACAGCCCCCGCCTCCATCACTGTCCACATCCAATAACTGTCGCCACAATTCCTTTCCCTCTAAATTTGAAATCACAGCCACTATCGTCTACTACTCCATTCTACATCTGCTCTCATAGTTGTGTACTACATCACGAAAGTTACCCCTCTTAGGACTACCATCACCCTCGTCACCACTCTGCGCGTTCTCGCCCCAGCATCGCAGACCTGTCACTCCCGCCACCGCCCCCACGACCCCTGTCACCCGCGTCCCGCTACCCTGCCACTCCCGACTCCATCGCTGTTCCGGTCGTCCCGCTTTCCTCCAATGCTGCAGCAGTCGCCGTCGCGGCCGCGTCGCCCGTCTCTATGCAAATGGCGGCCAAAATAAACACAGTCGTCGTATTTAACGGGGCTCAAGAGCAGTCGAGCGAAACAGGCTTAGCATTAGCATGCAAAGCCTCGCCGCTACATATCACTATTAAAATCTTAATCTGGCGACGCGAAAAATGCCGCTGACGTATGGGGTGGTGGCGGGGGTAGCGGTGGGCGCTGAATGGAGAAACGTACAGGTCCTCCGTGCGCATGCGGACTCGCTTTGTCTTTCTTTTTTTTCTCTTTTTCTGGAGTTTCTTCTCCTGCTGCAGATAAACCGTGCATTCTATTGAGTTTTAATCTGAGAGAGTTCGTGCGTGAATGTTTGTTTGATAATTTTTAACGAGCCGATTTTTCAGGTGAATCTTCTTTATATTAGCAGTATACAATAGAGTGGGTGAAATCAAAATTAATTTTTGGGGCATGTTTCTTATTTCGATTGACCTCCCCTACGTAAATATCAATATTTTAACTTTTTATAATATTAATAATTATAAATCAATGAAGATTTTAAATCATTAATCAAGTTTTGACTGCTAATACTCGTATCTTCGGCATATAGAAATAATTTTAACTAGTTGAATGTGGCGGCGCCGACGCTGTAAACTGTCTTAAATGTATATTCATGTGTAGAAAATTTCTTTCACACTTCTTTGTTCAAATATGTTCTTAGAGTATCCGGCATTGGGATTACCAACGAATCGTCGTAGCTATTAATGTTATACTCCCATTCAAAAATTCCCAACACTCAATGGCCATGAATATTAACTCCAAACCGGATATGAACTGGTAATATTGCAATTTCAAAATTACAATCGCTGTAAAAAAATACAGGTATATGAATGATGCGACAGCACAGTTATATTTTTTCATTTTGTTTTCTATTATGAACATAAATGATCACCTATAATCTGCTGTTCTGCGTTATTCTCTAATGCTAATATATCATTCTTCATTAGTTCAGAACATTCTGACGCAAAATCTTATAAAACTATATTTGATTTCCCTGAGTTGCTTATCACTTCCATATTTTTGTCCCCTATTTTACGATTTTAAAACTCCACAAACTTTGATTTTTGTTCTGAAGGCGATAAGGTTAAAAGGTTACTATTTTGTATGTTTATATGTATAAGTTGTAAGTCACATTAAATTGAAAATCGATTTTTTCACGCTTAGGAAATGTATTGTTTAGTATTTACAGTTTTTGTTTCCTTCGTATTCACTTCACGTTCTTCAAATTTAATGTTCCAAGGCAAGTTGCAAATTCTTTATACAAAATACACGTGAAACACTTCACACTTCACTACAACTAAAATACTTCAGAGTTTACAACAAATTCTGACGGGCGATATTCATTCACGTTTTCGCTCGTTTGTCAAAAATCTGGGTTGCCAACCTCATGGAAGAAAATTATGGTGCCGTGGATTGCAAATAACCACGGAATAATAGGGTTTAATCAACGCCACCTGCATTTATCTATTTATATGGCGTTGGTACAAAGATCACAGCGCCAAATCACGAAAAAACACGTTTTTGGCAATTTCTTGGAAACTTATGGCCGGATTGGAAAACAAAGTATAAGTTCCCCATCAGGAGACCGAGACGCATCGAATGACACCTCGTATGTCTCGATTGGTGCACGGGAAGTGGTCTAACCGGAAGGCACGGAACTGAATTTTTGCACGCACGCACGCGAGGGGTTTACACAAATACTATATAGGGATTTAAATAAATTAAAATAGTTAAAAATAATTATCATATTCATATTGTGGCCTCACTAGATGTTGGGATCGCAAGATTTCAAATGATTACCCATGTAGTCGTGAAATCTCTCAATTTTAGAAGTGGATTTATTTTAATAAACAGACATTCGTTTAAAAAACTGTATATGTTGAACAACACATAAATTGAAAAAATTCGACCATGTGTGAGCGTGCATTCCGACATCGACCCGGCTGCGCTGCGCAGAGGTCCACACTTCACATCATCTACATCTGTAAGGTATAAGTTTTACTTTCGTCCTTCGTGCCGTGTGACCTGTGAATTTACGTGCCAGAAACTGAACAGTTACCATTCATCAGAATAAGTGACGTTTTATGCAAAATGCCTTCATCTACGTTAACACTCGTTTCATTTGCCTCAAGACATACAAATAATTCATTCAGTCATGATCAATTTTCATTTGTAAATTGTGTGTTCATAGTTTAATAAATAAATAGTACGTACAATGTTAATAATCATAATTTCTCTGTGTTTAAGTCAAACCCGGTTCCTCCGCCATTCCTCTGATTCCAACGCCATTCCTTTCTCTTTCCCCGGGCAGCTCACGGCCCGGCGCGGCGTAAAATTTCCTTTGTGCAGAGAAGGGACCTGTTCAATCCGCTACCATTAACTCTCCCTTCTCTCACCCAGTGCAGTCGATTCAATCACAGCCTGTCTGACAATACTATTGTCCTTCCTTGGTGTGGTCTGTCGGGATCTTCCAGACCCTTCCTGTCGATGGCGCGCGCCGACGTTTATCCACTGCTACCAACATCGTGTAATGGTAACATACGCACGATCCATACACTGCGGGATGCATTGCAATGCGTAAACGGCTTCACGGGGTCCCTCTGCTGTTGCTGGTTTTGCTTCCTAATCCGCCTCCGCGGCGTGTTACACAACCCATGATGCTATAGCTCTACCTCTTAAAAAAAAACATCATGGCGTCGCTTACCTCGGGAAGCGTGGCGAAGCCATCCCCCCATTGCTCCCGAGGGAGAGCTCATTTGAACTCAAGGATCGCCTCCAACGATAACTGATTTGCTCTTGCAACTTAGTTCTCACGCTTCAACATAGGGTTCGAGACGTTCGTCAAGGCCAGGCTGTCTACTCCCCGCCCGCTCAGGCCGAGGCAGCGGCTGCTCCTCAAGACGGGGCAGTTGAGCCTCTAAGAGAGGGAACCTTCCCCTCCGCCACTTTTCACGCATGCGCAGTCCAGGGTTTTTCTAAGTGGTCGAGCTATACATCCTCGGGCGACAGTGCCTCCGCGCAACAGGACCCCCTTCACACAGCGGGCCGGGCGCTCTGGCGCGCGCGCTCTCTGCGAGCGCATGGAGAGCGGCCAGGCGCACAGACCGAATTCGTGACATGTGTGCCGATGCAATGTAATGGTTTTCTGAGTGCCATAACAAATCGTCCTTAAAAGGAGTCGTTTATAGAAATACGAAGGGCATTGAGAACGTTCCCGGAATTTTCTTGGCATTTCGAAACTAGCGATAAGACAGGGTTCAGCTTCTTGTGATAGGGGGGCTGAGCATGTTCACACGCGGGCCGAATTGGTCTAGTCACGTTTCAGTGCGCAGTGGTATCACTGCTCCGTGTCACGTGAAGGTGAGTGGTGGGGGTCCTTCGGCGTAATGTTTGCAGTTCGAACAGCATGCGAACATCAAGAAACCATCGCTACAAAATCAGCTTCAGAGACGTTATAGTCCTTGTTACATCATGGCCTGAACAGTCTGTTACGGAAAATTTCTGTGTGCAAGTTTTACAGAGTTTGCGTAATACGACTCGAAGAACGCGACGGGCCAAGTGGTGTCACGATAACGCTCCAAGCCACATATCGCTCGTTGTGCAGAAATTCCTCGTCGAGAACATTTCTGTCTTCCTTCCACTACTGTAAGCTCAAGATCTCGCTCCGAGAGACTATTGGCTGTTCTCTACTCTGAAAATGGGCCTCAAAGGGAGACGTTTTGCAACCGTAGAGAACATGAAATCGAATGCGACGGCTCAGCCCCATCAAGCGACGAAAGAAGCCTTCTGTCGCTGATTCCAACAATGGCAGGAACAATGGAGCAAGTGTATGGGTGTCTTACGTCGAAAGTGATTAGGTGACCATTGTCATAGGGTATAAAATTAACATGCTGAACCACCATTCCGGAGAACTTTTCGAACGCCCCTGGCATGTTTCGACGGGCCATAATGGAGGTCAACAATTACCTGCATAATAAATAAATAATGAAAAAGTAATAGGAAGGAAGAATGATATAAGACAGCGGAAAATAGCGTGAATTTTAGTAGTGAATTAGTCATGGACACCTGAGAAATTTCCGTGAATATAATTAGAATTAGAGAATTATAAGAAGACCAGATATCAAGGAGTAAAGGGATTGAGATGCATATAGGTTGTTATCCAATCATGAGAAGTAAGAACATTAGACAAGGAGGGGGAAAGGGGAAAATTAACCAACAAGTACTGTGATAGAGACTATTCTGCACTCATGAAGACAAGTGAAGCCAGGTTTGAAGCAATCAGCTTGCTTCCTTTTTGGTGCAACTCTTTTTATGTGTAAGAGTATAAATAGAAAGAGGTCTGTCGAGAAATATAGTGGCTAAGAGAATTTTGGAGATTGTACAAAATTTCAAAACTCAATTAAAACAATTTTGCAAAGATTTTCTAGCATTTTCTGGAGAAAATGGGAGCACAGACACATGATAAGTCGCAATTAATTATTTTTGTCCGTGGTGTAGACAACTACTTTCAAGTCATCGAAGTGTTTTTTATTGGAGTCAGGTTAATGGGAAGAGTTTTTTATGTAGTTTTCCACTCAAAACAACAACCAGGCTTGATGTACTAATGCTCTTGAGCAGTCTGTTGATAGCACGGGCTTAAATTGGAATAAATTGGTGTCTGTGACAACGCCTGCGTGATTGGGGTAAAGTCATGTTTTGTAGTGCGGTTAATCTCTGATTTACAATGGAAGTACAATGGATCCATTATCGTAATTCACTGTTTCATTCATCAGGGGGCCCTTTGCACGGAGTCACTCAAAATGAATCATGTAGTGGACATCGAAACAAAAACAGATATGTTAGGACTCGTGCATTGTGTCATCGGTAATTTAAAGATTATTTGGAGGTAGTAAACAGTGAACACAAATGTATATCTTCTTATTGCGAAGCACGCTGACTAAACAAAGGAAAAATGCTATTTTTTTAGCTATGGCGCATGATAACGAATTTCTAAATAAAAAATTTCTAAATAACATTTTCCTCAGATCACAGACGGTAAGTGGATTCCTGTCTTGTTCTTTTTAGCATATTTTAAGGATCATCTGAATTTATTAAATACGCAGTTACAAGGAAATTATCATTAAATATCTTAAACTTTTTCTGAATATTTCAAAAAAAGTGTGGAGGAATTTAAAGTGAAATCAAGCTTGAAACTATCAGATTGCCAAAAAAGATTTCTACCATTTTCCAAATTTAAAATCTCTTGATGCTGCTACTGTCACGGATAAATATGGCCTAATTTTGAAAGAAATGCCACATGATTCTAAGAACCGTTTTTAAGACTTGATAAAATAAAGGAAAAGTTACTCATATTAGCAATCCAATTGAAAGCAGAGGATGTGCCACACGACTTACAATTAGAAATCAAAGAACTATAATGCCGTCTATTTCGTAAGGAAATTAATAACATGAGTTAAGTGAGTCTTACTAATCGTTGTGTCTTCTTTTCCCGAGTATTCGAAAAATTCGAGAAATAATTTCAATATTTAGGAGGACCTATAATCGCCAGCAGTTTTATTTCGCAAATCAATCCCAACAAAACTGCATAGAGATCACGTTTGACAAATTCACATTTAGATTGTTACATGAATAGTGTCCAGCAAAGCACTACAACCTAACATTTCAATTTCTCGAATCACCCATTTTATGAGTGAGAATTGAAATGCGTTGTCATAAACCTGAATAACGCTTCCTATTAATCCGAAAAATGAATTATTTTTATTTGTTTATGTAATGTATATTTACTTTTCTACTTTCCCGTATACATACGTATACACAGAGTCATATACGTATTATAGAGAAAGTTATGTAATGGCGCGCGAAAAAACGGCGAATTTTTGGGAGAAAAAAGTTCATTGCCGGGCCCTGATACCGAAAAAGTGGATAAATCCAATTGCTAAATTAAGAAAAAATCCTCTAATACGTGGTGTAACCTGAATCCCTGTTTTGTGGGCTTATGTTTAACCAGGCAATCAATTTGTTTACATTCAACCAGGCAGTGAGTCGGGAGCATATTAAATGTTTTTGAAGAAATCTCTTAAAAGCATTGGCTTTAGTGAAATACACATGGCGCAAATGCACACAATGCCCAAAAATCAGCTATTTTTAGACAGAAAAACTGTTATTGCCAGGCCCTGGTATTGGATAAATGATAGCCCTGGATAGCCCTGGTAGATGGATAAATCATGTTCTTATAGTCAGTAAAATATAAGGTAATGACGGGTAACATTGCCATGGGTGAAACATTGCCACAACGTAAAAGAATTTAAGTAGCGCAGTTTGTATCGTTAATTTATTTGCTGGCCTCATAGTTGGCTACCGCTCTTAGAATCGTTATATACAATCGTTTGATGCATTGGGTTACAGTTGTAACCTACAATGTCGGTAAATATGTATGGTGTATTGTGATGCAAGCAAATCTCGTAATCGAAACTTCGTTAATTTTGGATTAATTGAGTTGAAATAAACGACATAAATAAGTAAATATGTCATGTCCCAGGCATGTTATGCCGTGAGTTAATAATTATTCATTACAAACAAGACAAAATGTATTAATTGCATATACAACATTCAAGGTAACATTATCATACTGGCCATCTTGCCTTACATTTATATCCTTTGAGAAGAAATTCTTACATTGAAACAATTGACATTTGTGAGTTTATATATCATTTCGAAAGCATATGACTTATAAATTGTAAACATTGATTAATTACATTTTATACAAAATTACTTTCTATTGTCGCCAAACTTGCATTGTAACTTTGCCACGTAGACAAAAATTCCAATATCTAACGTTTACTAGCCTATGATGAAGTTAAAATGTACTAAGCAATGGAAAAGGTAAATAGTTGAAAATTAAGAAGGAATAAGCTACTGAACTGTATGGAATTAACAGATCCACTTTACATGACGTGGATGAATTTGTTATGCCAAAATACGGTATTATTTCTGAGATTTCCTGACTAAGTATAAAAAGGAGAAAGCACTTTTTCCCTACCGCATTTTATCACAATGTAAAGCAGTTAATTACATTTTTTAGAAAAGTTTTCAAAGCAGTATTTATCCCTGTTTAGAGTATTTAAACTGACAAAACCCAAAGACTAATAATGTTCTGATGCATGTTTACATGTTTATGTTTTTCTGATTCCTATCCAACTCTCACACATTTAAAATTTGCCACAGACATGGAAATAAATAGAGGTAATTTTTGACTCCTGCGGTGTTACATTGCCACTTTAATTGTTTTTAAAAAAGTAACACAATCTTTCAAATAATGGAAGCTATGTCTTTTATATTTTGAAGAATCATTGTACTTTTGTGAAGGATTAAATTTTCAATATAATTATGTGAAGATTGATGCAACAAAGTAGAACTTTAAAAGAAACAAAGATGTGGCAATGTTAACCCCCTTTACCTTCTT
Source organism: Acheta domesticus (assembly GCA_031308135.1). NCBI lineage: Eukaryota > Metazoa > Arthropoda > Insecta > Orthoptera > Gryllidae > Acheta > Acheta domesticus. Next base: position 153,123,476 of record JAHLJT010004567.1, read on the forward strand.
CTAATACGTGGTGTAGTCAGAATCCATGTTCTGTCCTTGATACAGAAAAATTGATTGAAGGCAAAATGCACGTCCGTCCGTTCGTCCATTTGCCAGTCTGTGGTCAACGCTAGCGCCAAATTGATGTTCCGGATCGATTTAAACCAACGTAATCCAACGTTGGTTAAACCAACGATTTAACCAACCTACGAGTTTAAAAAGGATATTGTGACTTTTGGAGCTATACCACATGAAGTGTCAACATTTCCTAAATTTCTCCAAATTTTTATTAAAATTTGATTTCCGGTATCATAAATGACGCTTAAAATAATGGCGTAGTTTTCATATTCGTTGAAATTTCTGATTATTCAGAAACTGCAAAAGTTTATAAAGATTTTTGGTGGCTTCCTGAAACTACAATATTGCAGATAGAGATTTTCTTCTTAAGGAAAGAAGTTGTTCAAACGTATCTTGAAATAAGAACACATACAAATTTTCTAAAATATTAGTTGTTTTAGTTAGACTTGATTATCTATCTACTGCCTTTAGGAATCGTCTCATCTCTATTGATTTGATTTATTTAGATGTTTTTTATTTTGTTTTGGCAGCGTCCAATATTTAAATTCATTCAAGGGATGGAACTGACACGGCTTTGTAATGTTTAATATAGTTCCGGCTCGAGTTTTGTTTGAAAAAATTTCTCTTCATTCTCACACATGTAATAGAAGTATTTATTTTTGACACTTTTTATGGAAGTTTTAGATTCTATTTGTTTCAAATGATTTTGAAATTATTTCCTTTTCATTAGTCCCACTTTAAGTAACGTATAAAGTTCATGTCTTTATTTATTTGCAAAATCGTATAAATAAGGTTGTTTCGAGTAAAATTAAAAATACGTATGAAGCAAACGCATCATTTAAATGTAAAAGGTATTATTTAGGTTGGAGCTAGTGACGTTACTTTGGAAAATTTAATTTGTTTATTTAAAACACGGGCTAGAAAATGCCATAGAAAGGAGTTTTCCATTTTATTTCTTATTCTGTAAAATACCTATGACATTCCCTTTACGATATGTGTACAACTATATATAAAACTTCTATAAAACATACACAAACACAAAGGGTGTTTTAACGTACTAGATGTGCGTTTCCTGTGGTACACTTAGGGTATTAATGAGGGAGAAATATGTTTGAGTTTCCCGAGCAAGGTTGTGGTAGCTTGCTACGTGTTTACCAATGTGTCTATTAGTCTTTGCCTTTGAAGGAGGTGGCTAGTTTGGGCGTTCTCGTGAAATAGATTCGTGTTCTCAATGAACCACAAAACAGTTCGTTTACATATTTGTCAAAGAACAAGTATTACTCAGACGCATAAAACATCTGTTTGTCACACACTGTAGTCCCGTCAGTGTGCCAATGTTTCTTTACCTACTAAAATGTTTGTATTGAGGAGTATTCAATGAAAATGAGACATGCGCTGTTCTCTTAATGGTCCTTCATACTATCCAACAAAAAAAATTGATAAAAAATGATAAAGCCATTTTTTTTGCAAATTTGGAAAATGTCCCAGGAGTTTCATGTAAAGTACCCCCTAAAATTATAATATCGATTTCAAATTTAAGGGGACCTAACACCAATCAGATCGATTGCGGAATATCAATTTAGGTGAAAATTGATCGGTTTATCTGCTAGAGTTGTTCACATACGGACAGAGAGACGGACGGACGTTTTGCCGTCATTCGACTTTTCGGTATCAAGGACCCACATAACATGGTTTCTGGCTACACCACGTGTTAGTGAATTTTTTTCTTAATTTAGCAACTCATCTTATCCACTTTTTCATTTCTAGGGCCCTGTGATAAGAGTTTTTCTGCCTAAAATTCGCTCTTTTTTGCGCAGCATTACACAACTTTATCTCAACTCTGTAGCGAGAAAGTAAAAATATATAATTATTTATAACATTTTTATATTCATCAACATTACTTCGTTTTTACACACAATACTCTTCATTATCACATCTTATTATGCAAAGCAAAATCATCAATTCGCTTTCATATTTAACTCAATTAAAGGACGCAATTTAAAATAGATTTTACATAAATTCTAAAAGATTAATTTTTAAACGTATAACAAAAGCTCGAATGTAAGAAACGAACAAAGAACTGTGAAGTAATATAGAAATTCTAACTTACATCGCATCCAACTGCCTGGAATTAACTCTATTACATTCACGAAGGGCAGGAAATTCGGAGCGGGCGACTAAGTTGCATAAAAAATACACAAGTTACACATATATTTTCAAAAAATTCAACATTACCTTATTTGAAGATGTTTGTGATGAACACATTTCCTTAAGAAAAAATTATATCTTTACAGTAGTTGTGGGAAGACGCCGAAAAAACTTGAATTTTTTAAAGTATTTTCGAAAAATGGGGTATTTTAACGAACATGAAACCTGCAACATTCTCTTCAGCGTTCTTTACGCTCTCCAAGGTGCAAATTAAACCCAAAAATGTTATGTCGTTTTTTTGAAGGAAAAATAGAGTAAAGAAAAAAATTATCGAAAAAGTGGCAATATTTCGAACAAAATTGAACATGACATCATTTTTATATCTGTTTTTGATGTACACATTTCATTCAGAAAAAAAATTATCTTCGTAAATGTAGTTGTAAGAAGACGCCGAAAACTTTTTGAATTATTTCAATTGTCGAATAATAAGGTTTTCAACGAACATGAGACCAGCACCATTCTCTTAAATGTCCTTCAGACTATCCAAGAACAAACTTTGATCAAAAACCATAAAACCATATTTGAGAAAAGAATGTTTAAATAGAATGAAAAGTTGGCCCTCTTTCACGAACAATTACGCGAAAAATACATTTTCAAAAAATTGCTCGTGACCTCCTTTCAAGTTTTTAAGCAACAGATTTAATCAGGGGAAACACACTACCTTTATAATTGTAGTTGTAGGAAGACGACGAAAAAATTTAAAAATTTTGAATTTTCGAAAAATCAGGATGTTCAACGGACATGAGACTTGCATCATCCTCTTAAACGTTCTTCATACTATCGAACAACAAAATTTAATAAAAAACTATGCAGTTTTTTTTCTTGAAAATTTGGAAAATGCTCCAGAGGCTTCATGTAAAGTACCCCCAAATCAAAATACCGGTTTCAAATTCAAGTGGCCGCGACATCAGTAACATCGATTTGGGAATATAAATTTTGGAGAAAATAGGCTGGCCGGTTTAGCGGTTGGAGTTGTTCACAGATAGACACATGGTTTTACCGTCAACCGATTTTTCGGTTTCAAGGACTCACAAAACATAGATTGTGACTGCATCACGTGTTTGAAGATTTTTTTTCTTAATTTAGAAACTGGATTTATCCACTTTTCCGTTACCAGGGTCCTGTAATAAGAGTTTTTGTGCTGAAAAGTCGCCGCTTTTTTCTTCACAGCATTATATAACTTTCTCTTTTTAAGAATTTCGTTCTTAATTGCGAAAATATAAAAAAGGAATAAAAATATATAAAACTCAACATGTGTTAAAATGTGTAATTACCTGTATTACCTTCTCTAGAGTTATTATTATTATTTTTCCATTACATCACGACTAAAGATGTTATGAGTCGGCTGAATATAAAATCTACTCCAGGTTGCAACCAGCTACCTAAGGAGCAGATCCGGTGACTATCAGTGTCTCTACAATACTTTACGCAAAATGTGGGCTGTTCCAAATAAAGCAATTTCTTGCACTTCCCAGTCTTTTGAATTACCGGGGAGTTTAGACAAGTTCTTACTCAAATTTTGCGGAACAAATCCCAGAGCTCCGATAACTATCGGGACGACCTGTGCTTTTACGCCCCACATTCGGCTGATCTCTATTTCCAAACTCTTGTATTTAAGACGTTTCTCTGCCTCCTTGGTAACGACGTTTTGATCGCAAGGTACAGCAACATCGTTAAGTAAACACGATTTTTTCGACAAATCCCGGATAACTATATCCGGTTTGTTTGCCGCTATCGTGCGATCAGTTTGAATTTGTTGGTCGTACAATATCGTACACAATCCAACAGACGTCACCGGTTTTGGTGAGTGTTCGTACCACTTGGCGCATGTGTTTGGAACGTCGAAGGCGGTACAGATCTGCCAGTGGAGGTAGCTACACACCCTGTCATGTCTTTTCAGATATTCGGTCTTTGCTAGGATTGGACAAGCTGAGACAATATGATCAATGGTTTCTACTTGCTCCAGGCAAATGCGGCATTTATCATCTTGAGAAATTTTGAGAACCGCTTTATCATAATGTCGTGTTCTCAAGGCCTGATCTTGGGCAGCTATTACAAGTGCTTCCGATTCTGGCTTCATTCTTCCCCTTTTAAGCCACATAAATGATTGATCTTTATTGATCTGCACCTTGTCCATTCTCTTTAGGTATTGTCCGTGGAGTGGTTTGTCTCTCCACGACTTCTTTAATATTTTTGTGTCTCACATTTCATGTTTAGTAGTACCAGAAGTTTAGTGTCTGTGTTATTTGACGTGTCTTGCATAGTTTTTTTTGCAATGCTTTTTGCTACACTAACAATGCCTCTGTTTTTCATTCTTCGGTCAGACTTCATGACCTGCCTCATTAGAGGGTCATCTTGATGACTGGCTACATACTTTCCCATTCCAACTATTGCATTGTGCCAGGAGGCTTCAATTTGTCTGAGGCCTCTTCCTCCTTCCTTACGTGATACATAAAGTCTATGTACATCAGCTCGAGGGTGGGCGACATGATGCATTGTTAGCAGTTTTCTGGTTTTTCGATCCATGATGCGGATTTCTTGCTCAGTCCAGTCCACTAGTCCGAAACTGTACTCTACTACAGGCACCGCCTCACTACCAATTGCAGATATTTTATTCCTAGACTTCAGAGCAGACTGCAGGACCAGTCTCATTCTTCTATAATACTCCTTGCGAATTCTCTCTTTCATTGTGTCGTTCGAGATTGTCTCACATTCTTCAATGCTCAGATATTTGTAAGTTTTACCTGGCTCAAGATCTTGAATCACAGTGTGCATATCAACATCAACGCTCTCTGACGTTGTCAGTTTTCCTCTTTTTAAATTGATTTTTGCACATTTGTCAAGACCAAACTTCATGCAGATGTCATTGCTAAAGTCATTCACGACAGACAGCATTTGGGAGAGAATCGCATCTTTCTTAGCAAACACTTTCAGATCATCCATGTAAAACAAATGTGATACTGGCCTTTCATCACCATGGAGCTTGTAACCAAAGTCAGCTTGCGACAACTGCCTCGATAGTGGGATCACACTAATGCAAAACAGCAGAGGGAATAGTGAATCTCCTTGAAAAATACCCCTGTTGATCTAAATACTTCTGGTTTCTACTGCTTCCTTTCTGCTCTGTATTAGTAACCTGGTACTCCACGACTTCATGCTAGCCTTGCAAAATTCAATAAGTCTAGGATGAAATCGATAGATCTCCAGGGTCTTCAAAATCCAATCGTGTGGTACACTTTCAAAGGCTTTTTAGTAGTCAATCCATGCCATGCTCAAATTACGTTTGCGTTTTTTTTTTTACATCATTCAAGATGACTTTATTCAGTAGCAAGATTTCCTTACAGCTATAAGAACCTTTACGACATCCTTTTTGTTCAACTGGCATTAGATGATTCTTCTCTAGATGCTGTACCTTTTGTCAGCTACGGCTGAGGTTATAACTTTGTACAGTACTGGCAGACAAGTGATTGGCCTGTAGTTCTTCGCCAAAGAGCTGTCTCCCGCTTTGGGTAGCAGATACGTGATGCCGCGTGTGAGCCATTCCGGGAGTTCCTTTGGATTTTCTAAAATTTTATTAATAGCCTTTGCTAGATGCGGATGTAATGCTGTTAGTTTCTTAATCCAATAAATCTGGATCTTATCAATCCCGGGGGATTTCCAGTTTCCCATGTTCTTAATTGCTTGGAAGAGGTCCTCTTCCGAGAATTCGTGAACATCTTCCACTGTTTCCACAAGTTTATTTGCAGCATCAACTTCAGATTGAAGCCAAGACGCATCTTTGTTGTGGAATCTGCTCTCTTCCCAGATTGCTGCCCAAAATGCCTCGACATCATCTTTTGAAGGAGTGACAGCTTTGCCATTCGGTTTCTGAGTCAGATTGCGATAGAATTTCTTCGCGTCTGTTTCAAACAACCGATTCTGTACATGGAAATCTATTCTGCGTTTGTAACGTCTAATTCGTTGAGCCCATGCTTGAATTTTCTCTTTTAGCTTCTCAACTACCATTAGCCTGCTGGTGTCATTTTCAATTTGGTATTTTTGTTCAACATTGAATATTTTTCGTTGAACTTTAGAGGTGTGCGTTGGTTTAGAAGATGATAGAGTGATATTTCGCGCCAGGTGTCGGCTATCCGTTTCATAATTCTCTTCATCCATGGGGGTACAGAGCTGTTTACTCTGTCTTGCTGTCGGTCGTCGGTGTTCTTGGCTGGCCCCAAAATCATCTGAGATACTAGATATCCAGTTGCATATATGATGTGATTGATTTCAGTAATATCTAGATCTCTGCCTGGGGTCTCTACCACCTCATTTAAGACAGAATTCACCGTCTCTGTCACTCTTTTAGCTTTGACATTTTCGTATATTCTCCTCAACGGTTCTCGAGATTCAAACGGAAGTTGACTAACTCTTTCTATCTCGCGCCGAAAGAGATTTCACATCATGTCCTTATCGTGTAATTCATTGCCAGATGAATTTTCACCACTGACGTGTGTTTCACTGGAAAGAGATGAACCTTTCACGGGATCATCATTTTCAATTCTACATGTTCGTCATGTGGATATTTCGAGCGAAGTACATACTCCGCATTTCTCTCAATGTCAGCAAGTTGTTCTGCTGTGAATTTTCCACTGCTGAGCATGTATCGCCGTTGACTGGCAAACTTCTTTGAGTCTAGGTTAGGTCTCATATACGGGTTCCACTCTCTCCATACCTAGAAAACTTCTATTTCTGAGCCCCCATTTTTCGCTTTTGCATAGTAAAAGCACCACATCACCTCCGTTAATTCATCCCGGGCCCATCTCTGACGATGGCGTCGAGCTACTGCCGGCTCTGGGTCCCTGGGACTAACATCCGTGGGATGGCCAGACGTCGACAAGGTGACATTAACTCGGTTTCTGAACAGGTATGGGACATTGGTAGAACAAGGCACGTTATTATTATTATTATTATTATTTTTTATTACTCCTCTCCTTCTCAAGATATGTCGGATGATTCCAGCTCCAGACACAGCTTGTCTGTACAAATATGTGGAGTTGCTACAATGAAGAGATTACTCATATATAATAATAATTATTATTATTATTATTATTATTGTTAAAAGCCACAAACAGTTATCATTAATTTTTAGTTGTTTTTTATTACATTGGTGAATATTGAATATTCTCTCACATCACCTTCAACATTACGGTACTGATGCGAATCTTTTTAAAGGATTGCGGAAGTAAGAAGTTATGATATTTTGTCTATGTCTTAAATAAAATAGTTAATGAATATAGTTTATCCATTAGGTTTGTGGAGAAAATGCGTAAGGAAGTATAACAAGTGACTGGAACAATAACAAATTAATAATATATAACATCAATCCTCAGCCAATACAACAGACAAATTAATTAATGAATGCAATGTGTTTGAAATACAAATCTTTCACAAATCGATTCCTTCATCGATTAATCAAAAAAATTGAGAAACGTGTAAATAAATGTCATTATAAGCATTTATTGCAATCGTTTTAATGATATATTGTACTTGTATGATGGATGATTATTTTATTATGTTATCCAAGCATTCAAATATTGTGAAACTTGTTCTCCAGAACTTATTATTGAATAAGTTTTATTTTTTAAACTTCTCAAAATGAGAGGAAAAGAAGTTTGTCTTCTGTAGTTTTTTTCGTTTGATGTTTGTTCTTCTGACCCTTTTTGCAAGTATTAAGTCAATTTGTGTTTTACGTGAATATAATAACGAAACTCATATTCTAATTAATAATTATTTACAAATTCTTTTATTACATTTTCTTTAAGATGGGCGATTATACATGACTTCCTATTTTCTACTGGTATTAGGAACACTATTATTTCTATCTCTGCCCTGCTGTGCCCTACTGAGCCCTGCTGTGCTCATAGATTCTCTCGATGTTGTCCTATTATTACACTGCTTATTTTATTTAAAATTCAATCATGGGTTCTGACATACAACATTATTCGTCTCACCTGCAGCATGTTCAAGTGTAATTCTGTAAAGAATCACGATTACTGGAAGTTCTGTGGAAGAAAAATTTATTATGAAACTGATGACCACTACTATGAATTATCAGCCTTTCCTCTTAAAAAAATCAAACTTAACATTTATTTCTATACTTTTACACCCTTTTCGAGATCTTACGAATTTAGCAATTGAACTTTCGTCTGATCGACATGAATTTACCCTACATTTAAAACTAGTGGTGCTACAGAATGGCACAGACTTTCCCGTATTTGTTTTCTATTTTCCTTGAGTCTTAGCTCGCTATTCGGAATTGCCACATACTGTTTCTTGCCAGCTGCCTTCTATCACCGCCATAAGTACATTTTTTTGACCTTTTCTTAATTTTTAGGTTTCCTAATGGTACAACGGAAATATTCATTTTATAATATTATAGAACACAAAAACCTAATCCTAAATGGCAATTTTCTCTTAAACACTTTGTGCAGTTTTAAAGAAAATGGCGTTTTAGCGCTACTAAAAATGCGAAATTTTAAGCTCATTTCCACAGAAAAGTTTTGAGTTTTCAAAATACTTCATTTGAAATCATTTGAAGCACATACAATTGCAAATACAATAATGTTTACAAATTGCTATTAATGTGCATATTAAAGATGTGACAGATCTTTCAAAAAATTACATTTGTGTAATTTTTGAAAAGAACAAAACAATACCTCTAAATAAACCTTACGTCATATTAAAGAGTGCATTTAGCACTATCCGATCGAAAGATTTGAAAACATTTTTTCTAGCCATTTATGAGAAAATGGCTTTTGAGAAAAAAAGTTGGAACCGTTTTTGAGAAAATCCGTTTTTTGTAATTTTTTAAAATTTCAAATATTGCGTGCAATATTGCGCAAAAACTACCAAAATAAAAAAAAAAATGAGCATGACCTTAATGAAAGAACTCACTTTAGACAAATTTTATTTGAAAGAAAAATCTCTATCGTCAATTTTGTAGTTCCAGAAAGAGGCTGAAAATATTTTAAACTTTTGCAATTTTCGAAAATTCAGAGTTATCTGTGGAAATCGAACTTATGCCATCTTAATAAGTATATTTTACTCTATTATTACAAGAAATTGAAAGAAAAATTTGGGACCGTTTTTGAGAAAATTTTGAAAATGTCCAGGGGGCCTTATGTAAAGTACCCTCAAATTTTACAAATCTTTTTCAAAATCTCGATTAGAAACAGATCGATCCGGGAATATCCATTTTTGGAAGAAATCGTACGTATGGTTTAGGCACTAGCAGTGTTCACAGACGGACGGACAGACGGACAGACAGACGGACGTTTCCCTTTCCTGGTTTTTCGGTATCAAGGACCAAAAAAGAGGGGTTCTGGCTACACCACGTGTTAGAGGATTTTTTTTGTTAATTTAGCAACTGGTTTTGTCCACTTTTTCGTTATCAGCGCCCAGCAATGAATTTTTTTCTGGCGAAAATTGGCCATTTTTTCGCGCAGCATTACATAACTCTCCCTATACTATGTATATCACTCCGTGTATACGTACGTATACGGGAAAGTAAAAAGTCACATTCATAAGTTTACTATTCACTTTTTAGCTGACTTCTCAGATGGTTTCCGAGTCCGGCCCTGTCCATGTGATGCCTCCTGTCCCCCTATTGTTATATTTTTGCTTATCGGCCGAATAAATTCCCAACTAATCCCGAAATGTCTCTATCTAATATTTTTAATTATTTTAATTGATTTTCTTAATTATATCGCAACGCGACTGACCCTTGCTAGGTTTCGGGTGAATCTCTACGCGTGAGTATCTATTTCAATTAACTTGTTAAGATTTTTCTTCCCAGCTACGAAGCTATCCTAACATAAACCCTTCAGAAAATACAGTCTGTCTAACTTAAATCAATCAACTTACTTTAACACAGGAAACAAAAATCATAATTATAATTTAATAAGAATAACACATTCGAATTTTTAATTCTATACCTTGCGAATTTGTAAGAATTAACCATCAAGTACTCGCCTCGCTATCCTCTACCAGGAATCGCAGTTTATACTCTAAACGATCATTGAAACGTACCACAAAATTAGGTGTTTCCAGTCCGGGCCGCTTTCGTGAGAGTATTGTTAACTTGCCGCCTGACCACGATTTCCAAAGCTTACTTCAAATTTATAGCGCCTCATGACCACTGGGCCGTGATAACTCGTAACCACATGACGCTCTGACATTAACCATGGAACCTTTATAGTTATTGATACTTCGCCCTAACAACGCCTATTCTTTGAGGTTCTCAACGTTCTGTATGCATATCATCCCGTATAACTGCACACGTGATGCAAATGCTCTCATTTGCAAAATACCGTGGTGTCTTTTGGTATATCACAATACGTTTGAAGCAAACACAAGTCCTCTGATGCACTTGCCTCCTCAAATTGGACAAAAAAATTAACTGTGTAATTGATGATCAGTTGACATTATTCAAGGATGGAAGTCATCTTTCTCAACTTAGATTCATTAAGAGCCAGCTTTAGACGGCTTTGCCGTCAGCATCAGTATAGAAATGTACTAAATAAATACACAATCTTGAAAAGTAATAAACAAGAATATAATACAAACAATACAATTAATACAAATTATGAAATTAACATAAGTACATTTAAAAATTGTTTTCCAATAAATAACCATAAGAGGAAAACGCAGTACTTCGAAATGCAAAGCCAGTTGCCTCGTCGTGGAGCTCCACTCAGACGTCCAGCGCCGTGCGCGGAGTTCAGTTCCATGGCATGCAGTTCCATATGCAGCGTGGCGCCGGCGAAGGCACCTGCGGAGTCCAATGAGGCGCGGCGCGAGATAAACGCGCGCCTGCCCTGCCCCTGCCGCGCCCAGGGATGTCGCTTACGCTTTCGCTTACGCTTTGCTCTGCCACCCGACCACCCGCTCCCACCGGGAGAGGTAGCTCAGTACATCAGCTGATGTCACTGTAGTGCCTCTGGCCGGGAGGTCCAAGGCTCGAGTCCCGACGGTGGCAGGATTTTCGACACTAGCTTGTCAACTGGGTCGAATTCAGTCGCCGCGCTGCATGGAGGAGAATTCTAACGGTCGGCTGTTCTGATCGGCAGTTTTCCGTGGTTTCTCCCATCAACACCAGGCGAATGCCGGAGTTGGAGGCGAATGCCGGAGGCCCCTAACAAACGGGCCACGGACCGCGCGCAATCTTTCTTTCCTCTTCCTTTTCCTATCCTCACCGCTTACACATACACTTACACTAACATGCACTACACTACCACATATGTCGAGAGACCGGTCGGGGGCTTAGAACTTGTCCCGGCTGAGGTGGTGCCCCGCTGGTGGGAGATACCTGGTTGGAGGAAAACTCCGCTAGTCGACGGTAGGTCGGCACCGGATCTCGCTATCCAGCAAGAAAAGATCACCGTCACCGTCCGATGAAAAATATGCACTACACTTACGAGACTAATGACCTCAGTAGTTGACGCGCCCGGAATCACTAACAACCAATCAATCTGCCACCCTGCTATCCGCTCCACCATACACCGAGTTCACTTGCACAGTTCCTCCTAGCTTTGCATTGCGTTCTCAATGCAACTCCCTTATCAAGCTCCTTTTCGCTACTCACTATCCTCTTTACACTTATTCGCCTCTCTACTATCCGTCGCTCTATTCGCAGCTCTGCCATCCACATTTCCGCCATTTTCCGACATCGACTCCATCTGTTGTTATACTACCTGTTGCCATATATATGTTTTCCTCCGACTGTGAAAATTTTCCTTTACAGAAAGAACAACAACGGACTGGAATCGGTTACTTGTGCCAGACATTGAACCGTTTCTTTTGGTGTTAAAAATATTAAAAAGTAAATTAATTAATAATTGTACATTTTGTTAATTAATAGTTTATGATAATTCAAATTATTGTTACAATTAATTATATTAGTTATGATTAAGTACCTATGTAATGATTTTTAATGTCGTGTTTGTATAAAAGTGCTTTGATGTAGAATGAAAAATAGAATAAGAAAGAGAAGTGAAACGGGGTTCAGTGGACCTAGAAAGTCATGTCTTTAACAGTTTAAAATAACTATGTAGAATAGTCAAAAACATTTATTTAATGCTTTTATTGCTATTATTTTAAAATAAGTTTACGTTCCATCATACCAATATATGAATATTCCTAATTAAATGTTTGTAACTTAAAGTGTTCCTCTATCAGGCTGTATAACGTACGAGAAGTAACAATCCTCTCTATTTATATATCTTCTATCTTTTCAATCACTGACCCGCCATCTGCCACTCCTCGTCAGTCTACCGCTCCCGTTCTCCCTGCATTGTCATTCTGTTTCCCTTAAATTCTGCCTTCGCCGCCGCGCCGTCATTATTCACGGCGTCCTCTCTTTCCACGCAGTCCCACCGTCCACGTTATTCTCTGTGTCAGCGTTCATACCGTAGAAGTTTATCAAGCCATCCCCCTTCATACCATGAACCCCCCGGCGCATTGAACTCCTCATTCTAGAACCTCTTGTTCCCTCGCGTTCTGTATCCTAAAACCAACGCCACCGCGTTGCCACTGTTGTATATCGGTGTCACTTTCACACCCACCACTACACTCAATCATTCCACACACAGTGCCACCATCACTTTCGCCCCCTCCTGCTCCGCCCCCTCAATTACCCCGCTGCGTCTCCTTCCGCCCTGTCGCCACCCCTATCGCCGCGGCCCCCGATAGCGCATTGATTGATGAAGGCCTCTCGCCCGCCCTCCCGTTGGACAGTCACTCGACGGCCCCCACCCCGCTCCCACCCCCGCCCTCCCCCGCCCCACCCTGCCCCACGCCTTCCGCCTTCGCGCACCTGGCTCCGGGAGCAGGTGGCGCTGCCCCTTTGGTCGCCCTCGCACGACATATCTGCAGCGGAGATACCAATACATTTAGCGCAATCTGACCGAAGACTAAATGGATAGGGCGCGTTAATGGTGCAGTGGAAGCTCGATATTGTGACGAACGTGAATTTAGAGGTTCGTCACAGGTGCCAGAGCCCCATAAAACACAAAAAAAGAACGGGGAAGAGAGCGCGGCGCAGTTCAAAAGGGGCGCGCCCGCAGACGAGGAAATTGTCGCCCGCAACGTTCATCGCAAGTCGCGAGAAAATGACGTGCATTAACTGGAGGGGAGGAGGAGGCGCCGCGTTACCCCTACAAACCGAGGGCATAAAACGCTAATCCGCAAGCGGAAGGACCTCTTAAGTTTCGTCTGTTGGAGCAGGCAACATCTCTTAAGTTCTCGTCCGAGGAGCAGGCAGCATCTCTTCAGTTTTTCGTCAGTAGAAGCAGTAGCTTCTCTCAAGTTTTTCGTCGGTAGAGGCGGCAGTTTCTCTCCGAAGTAACGGTAGCCGATGTTGAAAGATTATGCGAAAGAACGTCATTTTAGTTAGGAGTGTCCGACATCAGAAAGGCGTCTAGTTAGTCGTCCGCGAATTTGTTAAAATATTCAAGAAAGATTTTTGGCAATTACGGCACCGTGAAAGAGGTCGCCTGCGAAATTTGCAACAAGTTGACGCTCAGATTAAGCCATAAAATCTGCAGCTGGAACGGGGGGAGAGATCTAGTACGCGGCGAGAACCAAACCTCACGCCTGCGTACGAATAACACTGGGCGCGAGCAAAAGAACGCAGAAAGAAATTTATTTTGTTGAATGAAAAGGACAAGATTGTGGTACTCTTAATGGATGAAATATTCTTGAACTCAAATGTTGACATAAAGGAGGAAGTATAATCGGACCTGACATTAATGAAGAAAACTCATCAACAGCTCATGTGTTCATGGTAATTAATGATTTCATTATATAATGATGTAATTCATGCAATTTCGGTCAGAAAATCGACAGGTGAGTTGCTAAACCATTATTTAACACGCCCATAATTGTAAGGATTGAAAATATTGGTTTTGAAGTGATTGCAATGATTTCTGACAACAATTCTTTGAACCGATAAGCCGTGTCATTGTTTTCCGATCCTCCAAAACTAGAAATAGCTTATGAACATCTATGCGGATTCCACAGAAACATTTTCCTTTTGACATTGTGTACCTCTTGAAGAAAGAACTTGTTAAATCAAGATAACTAGGAAATTAATTTTACTAATTTGGAAAATGGTGTTATATTTGAAGGATCATTTGGTTTCCTCAATAATATGTGCCACTCTGAGAAGCACAATATTCTAAATATGGCAATAGTCTAAATTTAAAATCGTTCATCTCTTTTTAGTTGAAATTAACAGTTAATTGAATGAAATGCAATAAAATGAGGTGAAAATTCGGCGGCGATGAGGGGGAGTAAACATTGCTTGACTGTGAGGAGCTGGCGAAAGATTTGCCGCGATGACTACCCATGTGACGTCACCGCGTCAGTCGACATGCCTTATACTAGAGTCTAGGTGGCATTGCTTGAGTTTATTTCTCTTTCAAAAGAAAACTGAATTAAGCTATGCCATTGTTACAATACCAACATATTTCCGATAGTCTTTTGATAAGATTGCTTTCGCTAGAATCGATGTACTTTAACTTTATTCGTGCGCATGAACTTAGTGAACTGAGCTGATGTTTCGGCCTCTTGAAACAGTGTGAATGATTCTCTCACTTAATATTTTTTGTTTGTTATAATGATTGAAAATATATTTTTATTATTCGCGTTTTCTATTACTGTTTAAAATAAAGATTACTTATAAATATATGTTAACTGTAGAAAACTATATATTTGTTTAACGCGTATTCTTAGTTTTAAGCGCATAAATTGGCTGTTTTAAGTGCATATATAGCCAATTTTAAGGGTATGAAGACAGACAATATTTCGTGTAGCAGCCGTTCATTTCGATATCCTGAACCGTTTAGAAGTTATGGGAGAGGTCCATAGCTGATGGGACGCCCTAAGTCTACCCTTCATTATTAAGTCCGTCCTCTGAAGTGCGCATTTTTGAATTAATAGTTTACGCTCATATTCGTTTTATAAATGAAGTGGCGATGTTTTTGGAATACAAAGGCCATTTCCAGAGAAGAACTCGATTGTGTTTAAAAAACGAATGCTTTTGTGTATATTTGTTTTTCTTAGTGCTATTGGCTTTAAAAGTTTGTATTGGAAAATAGTAAAACAGTGATGACATACCAAAAAATTTCATCTGGCAGGTCGAAACGCTATGAAGAAATAGGGGAGCACAAGATCAAGATTAGCACGTTGACCACCGTAATGGTAAGAATGGAAAGTTCATAGACAAGTTAATAGAAATTTTTTAATAATGATTATTTAATAGTATTATTTATTAATAATTAATCGATGTATACTCAATTTTAATAATAATTTGATATATTGATATGAGATAAGTAAACTTTAAATAATAATACCGGTACATTGGGGTGTACACGCAATGTTTTATATTGTTTTACTGGAACACAAGTTGGCACTCTAACCGCTGACTTCACATAAATTCGTTTAATCAGTTCATCTATAGTAGTAATTCATTTTATTATTGATAATGTGTTACGTTCGTCAATTTCTCTTATTTTGAAGTGAATTTGGGGTGTCGCACACCCCACTGAGCCATTTACATAAGTATTTTTAATATGAAGCAATTGCATTCTGAGAATTTAATCTATTTATAATGAGGTATAAATTCAGATAAATGTTCTGAATTATTAATGTACTAGTTAATATGTAATATCGTTTTTTTTCGTTACGGAAATGGAGTTTGCGATGAGCACAGATCGCACAATGCGTGGAGTCCACTGAACCTACTAGAATAAGAGTTAGTAATAGAAAGGATTGAAAAATATATTCTGAAATATAAATACGTATGGTTGTGAATTAAAATTTTCATTACGTTTGTAAAATAAAAATATTTAAGTCATAAAGAACCTTTAAATCTTGTATCATTTTATGAGGAGTGAGACCTCAGTGTCCTATTTGTGCAACAAAATATAAGTATGCCGTTTGAGGGTTAAGAAAACAATTCGCAATTCTTGCAGAGAGGTGTCTTCTTTTCTTGTAAACTCAATTGCACCAGATTATCGAGTATTCTTCAGTAACAAGAATACTACTACAATATCTTATGAGGCCAACAGTCAGTCATCCTTTATCATGTATCGCCCTTACTTCTAAATTCTGACTCATGGGTAATTTGGTTGCATTTTGCTTCTCCTTAAATTATTTCTTTTATTTGACCGTTTATTATCCAGTTCATTAATTCTTTGTCATCATCATAATTACACATGAAAAACTGCAGCCCTAGAAATCGGAGTTGGTTTTGTTATATTTTTCTGCACAAGGCATGCGCTTGAATCAAATCATGAGAACTTCGTTATTTTGTTTGTGTTTAAGATCACCTTTCCCCATTAATGTCAAAATCAATTTTCAAGTAATTGTTTTAAGATAAGCAATATTCCTTCGGCGATCAGCGAAACATGAAATATTCCCTTGCCAATCAACGAGAGAATATTTCATGTCCCTCGAGAATCTGCGCGAGGGAACAAAACGAGGCCAAACGCCGCCCCCGCCCCTGCCCCCGCCCCTGCCCCCGCCGCCACTGTCCGCCGTCCCCGCCGCCCTCGCCGCCCGCCGCCCGCCGCCCGCTGCCTGCCGCCCCACAGTTCGCCGCCTGCAGTCCACTGCCCGCCGCCAACGCTGCCGTACTGTCTGTGGGTTCAATCAGCGCTCCGTCCGAAAGACTGCGGCCACGTTAATTTGCTTTCCGCCGCTGCAATTTGGTTGACACTGTGCGCGCCCCGTCGGCAGCTGCCGCTCTTTGTGAGCAAGTCGCCCAGCCAACGAGTGTGCACCGCCCTCCAAGCAGCTTATGAAGCGTCTGCTGGCCCGCCATACCATATTTCCTCTCATGTCCGCCCCGCTCCCCCCACCCCCTCCTTGACGCGACTCACTCGTGTCGCCTATTACATTCTCCCTCGTAGCTCCCACCACCCTCTGGCGCAGCACACGCCCAGCCGACCGGCAGCCTCGGCTACGCCTTTATTACTCGACGAAGATTTGAATGCCCCAGACCGAAATGAGGGCGCGGTGGTTGCGGCCGTGTGTTTGGCTTCATGTGAAATGCAGTTAAACATGAGATAGGTTTGCGTACGTGAGATATTTCTGTGCAAAATACATCTGCCAATTCTGATACATCGCGGTTTTCAGCGACCACCCACCACTGATGATTAGTATTAATGGTGCCTGGTCATGAAATTAAGCGTGATTAATTATAGGCGTGAATCGAACATGGGTGATAAAAATATAATCGATCGTCTCGTCATAGGACGAGAATGCTTAAAACTAGTGAACTTATGATGAGATGAAAATTTATCGCATTGAGGATAATAGCTCTCAAACATGACACTTTTCAGGCTGAAAAGAAATTGCACCGCGTTAGTTAAACTTCAACACCCCCTTGTAACATATAAACACTAAATAAATTCTTGTACCATGGTTTAGCTTAATGCTTTGTCGTCCAGTTACAAATAGAGGAAAGTTCACTGGCATGTTATTTTTAGATTTTTAACACGTTGTTTAAATAGTTAATACTCAATGGATTGATGCAACGAAACGTTTCACATGAGTATTATTTTTTAGGAGGATGTTCTTTATAATTTGGAGGTTTTTTGTATGGAATTCTGGACTGCTCCAATTAAGTGCTCGATATTTGAGGGCAAGTGCTGTATTTATTGTCTGACTCAGAGGGTGATAGGAATTAAAACACAAATGTGTTTCTGACCTAATTGGTTTCGTGCACCAGTCAGTTTTGAATGGTATCATTATTGTTCCTAATTATGAGTATCTAGAAAGGGTACTTTGTTCTTTATTTCATATTCTAAGGTGAATTTTATCTTGTGGTGGTATGTATCCTCCTAAAAAATTCATTTGCTCATAAATTAGTCAACAGCATATTGTACAATAACAAATACAAGTAGAACAGCATTCATCCTATGGCAAATAAGAACCAACATTGAAACAATAAAGATTTCAATATTTTACCTATATTTACCTATATTAAAGGTGTTTCGGAACCACTTGGCAAAACATAGGACAACAGCAACACCAAAATCGCTTACAAAAATCAGAATAACCTTGGCAGATTCTAAACACAAAGCAGACAAAGTGGAACAAACTAACATTGTATACAGTATCCCATGCAGTGACTGTGATTATATATTCATTTAACAGACTAAACTAAAATTTTAAAAATTAATTGCATGGCACAAAAATGACATAAAAAATCAGACATCGTTGTGTGCACTAGCCAAACATGCTTTAAAAGATAAATACACATTTAATTTTGAAAATATTTCTATCCTTGATAAAGAACAACATCTCAAAAAGAGAACTACCAAAGAAGTGTTTTATATTACAAAATTCAGTAATAGAACACGCAATCACAAAACGGATAAAGAAAGAAGCAGTAGTATCTATGCTAATATCATCTGCAGTAACAACTTTGTTTCATACTTAAATGGCTGTATAATGCTGTATAATTGTTTGCCGTATAATTGACTAAACCTTCCAGTATCAAATCCATATAAAATGTCTTTCTTTCAAAATTATTGTTTAATTAATTGTTTTTTTCTGTGGGCAAATGGTATTTTGGTTTTTTACTGTTGTGTGTTATACATGAAAAACATACTAATTTCATATGTTCACGTTTGATAGTTGGCACACGCTACCTCAACATAACCGTAAAACATACGATTAGAGGAAGACGGACAACACATGCAAAATGTTAACCACGGTGTCTAATTTTGGTATGATTTACGTGAGATGGGACAATGAATCACTAGCAACCTATAGAATGTACTATGTTCAACGTTCATAAACATATAGGTAAACAATATATTGTTAATAAACTAATTTGAATTTTTAGCTTTAGTTCACTATACTTATTCATGTACTTTATAATGTTTTATCTGTCTGTAGCCTTGATGAAGGTCAAATAAATGACCGAAAGGTCAGTAATGTAAAGTGTTTAATTTATTTAATTACCCTAACTCAAGAACCACGAGATATATTATAACAACGGGTCAAAAATCTGAATATTATATAATAGAAGATTGATGAAAATATGGATTCTAAATTCATATTGCAATGGAAGTCTATCCATAAAAAATTATATACATAATTTCAAATTGTCAAGCAGTAGTATTTTTTTCGCGGCTTCATGGAAAAACGTTTTTGTAGTAACAGCGATTTCAATTTCCAAATATTTTTAACATCTCAAGAAATTCCTAACCAGTCAGCATTACACGAATTGCAGTGACGCAGAGTTGCATGAAGTAGTAAAATACTGGTGCTTATCCCAATTGGCGGACTTCTACAGCGCAAGAATGAAAATGTTGATTTCACAGTACGAGAAATGATAGTGATTATGTGAAAAAATACTGCAACTTTGTGTTGTATCTGCTGCGGTGAAGTTTGTCCATGAACTTGTTTTCATTTTGTTGACGACGTAGGGAAACTTCCTTTCTGGATGCGCCTCATAATACGTAACCAAGTAGTTCTATGCCGCAGACAAAGAATTCATATCGACTGCGTTATATCACTCTCTCTCCATAAGAATCTCCTTCAGCGGCACTACTTCAAAGTTGGTTCGTATCATCTCCGCCAGCAGCAGCAGCAGCAGCCGCCGGCTTCGCCTTCGCCGCCCCAACGACGTTCTCTATTAGCACTTTGGTCGCAATCTCCACCGGCGCCTCTTCCGCTAGCTCTCGCTTCCCTTCCAGGCCGCTTGCGCGCTCTATATAAGCCCAACAAATTGAGCCTCGCTTGCGGCGCGGCCGCAGCTTTTCATTATCCCTGTCTTCACTCTGCCGGACAAGTCAAATAAATTCGTTTCCGTGTTCATAACATGGCGCAGGTGCGGCGGATGAGGAATCGGAGGAAGAACCGAGCAGCGTCGGAACAGGAGGAGAGAGTCAGAGGGTGGAGTTAGTAACGGTAGCGGTGTGTGTGTGTGTGTGTGTACGAGGGGAGGGGGCAAGTGTCGTCTCGGGCAATGCAGCTCCAAAGTGTGTGCTGTCCTGACAAGGCAAAAATTAATGGATCAATCTTGCTGTAATGCTGCGTTTAAGCTAGCAAATCACTGTTTCACATATTACACTGGTCTATAAAAAACATTTTGTCTGCTACTGAAAAAAATTCATCTATATCATACTGAAATCGATGCTCTGATTCCATATCTGAAGTCATATTTATTCTAGGGCCCCTCAGTTTTTAATTATAGCAGCGGAGGGGGGATCTGAGGAAGAACCGAGCAATGTGGAGAAGGGAGAGAGGGGATAGAGGTAGAAGCGGTAGCGGTGTGTGTGTATGCAGGGGGAGGGGCTGTCGTCTCGGGCAATGCAGCTCCAAAGTGTGTGCTGTCCTAACAAAGCAAAAATTGATGGATCAATACTGCGTAATGTGTAATGCTGCGTTTAAGCTAGCAAAGCTAGAAAATCAGTTTCACATATTACACTGGTCTACAAAAAACATTTTGTCTGTTACTGAGGAAAATCCACCTATATCATACTGAAATCGATGCTTTGATTTGATATCTGAAGTTATATTTATTCTAGCACGTTACAGTTTTTTATTATAGCATTGTGAAAGGAAGCCTAATTCTTATTCAGTAAACTATTCCGATAGAGTACGATCAAAAACAAATTAAACTTGGTTGATTTTATTTTTTTGCAAATTTTTGTTAATTTATTTTTTTCAAAACTTTAAAAATAATGTACATTTATGTACAGTACATAATAAGCACTTAAACTCTTTTAAAAGTTCTTGAGACATTTGATTTTTGTTTATATTGTCTTGCGGTTGATTTTTGAAGAAACAGCAGAAATCTCTTGTTATGCTAGCACATAAAGTCTTCAAGAGGACCATCGTTTTCAGGGATATTACATAGTTTCAAATGTTCGTCTTATGGATAGTTCGATCGAAGAACATACTCCGCGTTTCTCTGGATGTCTGCAAGTTGTTCTGCTGTGAATTATCCACTGCTGAGTATGTATCGTCGTTAACTGGCAAGCTTCTTTGAATCTACGGTAGGTCTCATATATGGGCTTCCGCTATTTCCATATCTTAAAAACTTCTATTTCTGAGCCCCCATTTTTCGCTTTTGCGTAGTAAAAGCACCACATCACCTCCTTTAATCCATCCCGTGTCCATCTCTGACGATGGCTTCGAGCAACTGCCGGCTCTGGGTCCCTGGGACTAACATCCGTTGGATAGACAGATGTCGACAAAGTGACATTAGCTCGGTTTCTGAGCAGGTGTGGGACATTGATAGAACAAGGCACGTTATGATTCATTACATTTCTTGTTCCTATCCATTTTGCTAATTGGTTTTAACTAAAGATTCGCAGGAAGCAAGTTCGAGTTCGCAGATCATTATTTCAATCGAGTTCACATTATTTCCTGTTATTCGTCACTGCGACCCACAATGACCTCGGGACATCCCCCGCAGGGCCCAGCCAATGGGTCCCTCCGATCGACAGTCGACATTACTAAACCCTACGGGATTTTCACTGACTGCTGAAGGCAGCCTCCTTTGCTGGTTAAAGCAAGGTTCGGGTCTCCACTCTAATCAGTGGCTAGGTGTGCCAATCCAGTTTCATTCCTGTACCCTCTTTGGGCCGATAACAGGAAGTCCAAAGGTTCGTGATCCTTCTCTTTCTACTTACTTCTGGAGTACTTCTTCGTCTGACCCCTCACCTTTTCCCCCATACGTCATGTAAAGTTTTTACTGTTCTTTTGACCAAATAAATAAATAAAAAAATCCTATTGGGCATGAGAGGTCCTACCAGTAGCTAGGCTACCGCAGACATTGCTCTCAGGCTCATGGGGCTACTCAAGCTCCACCACCAACTACAAGGTCGTGTACTCCCTAAGTGTTGTTGTTGTTGGTATTATTATTATTATTATTATTATTATTATTATTATTATTATTTTCATTATTCCAAATTTTACGCTTCGTCCGGAGTTTTCAGATTTAATTCAAGGACCGAACGTCAACGCATATAGCGAGACAGATGGTGAGCAGTTCTTGCTCCAGTGCACTCAGGTTCCGCTTCAATGACTAAGAGAGAGAACCTTACGCACAATATTGGTGGTTGCCAGCAGCACGGCCTTCTGCATGGTTCTGTGGCCTTCTGCGGCCACTCATTTAGGTGGAGTTTCTCTTTCACAATCCTCCAATCTTCAGCAACAAGCCCATTAGATGAAATAACTGCGGGCACAAATCTTTTAGTTTGTAGATGTTTTTCAGTTCATCTGAGAGTAGCTGGTATTTTCTTTTCTTTTCTGCAATTGTTGGCAGCAGATTATGATCTAATGGGACTGCAATATCAATTATTATTGCCCTGCAAGTAGTTTTGTCAAACACGAAAATATCAGGCGTATTTGCTTTCATTGTTATATCTCTAACAATGGCAGTATCCCATAAGATTTGTGTTCTCTCATTAGACAAAACGTGCTCCGGTAGATATTTGTAATAAGGTAAGGCTTTCCTTTATCAAGTCCGATCTTTTGGCAAGAGCTTGGTGAATGATTTTGGCTACATTATTGTGGCGTTGTAAATAATCTGTTTGTGCCAACTGAGAGCATCCACTACAGATGTGTTGAATAGATTCGGTGGCCTTCTTGCACAGGCGACACAAGTCACTGATGTTCTCTTCAAGATATATTGCCTGTAGTTATTAGTGGTTTCTACCTGATCTTAAATGGCCAGCACAAATCCTTCCGTCTCGCCAATACGCCCAGCGGTTATCAACCATTCAGTCGATCTTTTCATATCAATGCCATTACTTCGGAGCGCTGTAGCAAACCTGTCATGGAGTTCCTTTGATTTCCACTGCTCAATTCGATCCACCCACGATTTCCTACATTTAGGAAAACTTGGATTGTGGTTTTCTTGGAGCAGCTTCAGAGGTGTATAGCCGTGATCTTGTGCACAGATGGCCGTCATGGATTTGTTGTTGATGAAATAATGTCTGAGCTGTTTTTCTTGCTGGCGGCACATAACGTCAAGACTTAATAGTCCACGGCCTCCTTGATGTCTTGAAAGATATAGCCTTTCGGTGGAACTTCGAGGATGATGCATCCGATATTTTGATAGAAGTGTTCTGACTTTTCTATCGAAAGCTTGTAAAGATGTCTCAGACCATTTAACAACTCCAAATGTATGCGATGCTGCAGAAAGAGCCCATGTGTTAATTCCTGTAAATTTGTTTCTCGAATTAATAGAGGACTTGCAGATTTTTGCAACACGAGAGAGAACCTTCCTTTACACTTGTTTTCTAATTTTTTCATCTGCAGTTCCTACGAGCTGCTGGAGGCCGAGATACTTATATTCATCTCCATTGATGAGTTCTTGAATTCTCACTATTACACTTATTATTCATACTTATTACTATTACTATTATTATTATATTATTATTATTATTATTATTATTTGTGTATAGGTCATTTATGACCATGCTACACGCCATCTTCCGATGCCCGGGGAGATATACGTGTGTAATTCAGGTTGCATCAGCTAGTTCCCATTTTTATGGAATGATGAAGATGGAATTATGATGATGATGATAGTGAGGGGTGTAAGGACGGCACACACATACAGACATACCCAAATACACCCATGTCTGAAGGCGGAACTCGATCCCGCGACCCTTTGGTCCGAGATCGCCACGACACGCCTACTTTAGCGATGGGGACGACGTTGTTATAATGATGATGATGATGATGATGATGATTGTTATTATTATTATTGGTATACCATACTCATCATAAATTATATTTTGATTTCATTATTAATTATTCTGATTTTAGAAGATAAAGTGACCATTGAGACTAACATACTTTTAAATTTAAGATTTTGATGCCAATAGTAGTCGACAAAATAATTCATGTTCATGAATACGTTTTACGATAACTAATTTTGAGGTTAAAATGCTTAGCACAAAATAAATTATCCCTATATTAGTCGTTCTATCCATTTTAAACTCAATTATGAATTCTGTTTCATGAATAAATATTCTGTTAAATGAGAACAGTAAGAATAATAAATCTAGCAAATGTGATTATTCTTTTTATTAAATCATTAATTTCGTATGTTACGTAAATGGTCCGTTCGACTTGTTGCTACTGTCCTTTAATTGAATATCACAATAATGAGACACGTACTTGTCACACGTTTGGAATAACGCAGCCTGAGAGCACTGCATACCAGCCATTACATTTGACGCGTAATATGCGTGCAACCTTAAACCAAGTGCTTCATGTTTATGCAGTACTTGGCAGCGCAGTTATTGTGAATTATACGTTTGGTGCCAGAGAGAGTCATGAAACAGAAATACATAATAACTTTTCTCTGAAATGTTCTTGCTACTCTGTAATTTTCGACAAAGGTATGTAGAATAACGATAATGTTTGAGGTGTTCACCAACATTTACATTAACATTATTACTGCTCTGGTAATTGAAGAACTTATTTTAGAGTGATGTTTCTACGTTTCCATTTGTTATCTAGTTTTAGGTTTCAGTATATTCTTAAGATGCATCCCCATCATGCTGTGAAATATTATGTTCAAATATCGCGTTTCTCCTGTGGTAAACGGACGTTAGGTCTTCATTTATATATTGAATTTATTTAAACTAATTTGTATTAGTACATTTTGCTTAAATAAAATATCAGTAATATATTACAAAATAAACATGTTTCTTCTTTTTTTGGAAAAATATTTCAATCATGCATAATTTACGATACATGAATATGTATGAACTAACAAAACTTCTTACTTGAAAGTATAAAGATAGAAATACGCTATTAAGGATTTTTTTCTCAGTCGTTACAAAAAGGAACATCCAGTAGTCAGACGTCAATCGAAAGAAACGTGTCATCTTGTTACTACAATAATAATAATAATAATAATAATAATAACAACAACAATAATAGCAAAATGATAATGGTAATGTTAATAATAATAGTCTCAAGAATCTTCTAAAAAACAAAATGCTCTCGCAAGTGGAGGGTAGCTCAACTAAATTGGATCCGCATCCAAACAAATCGTTTGTGGATTTTTATCTCTAAAATACTGAATTGAAATAGTAATTCTTTAGTGTTTTCACTCTGGTCATATAACTTACGCGTTTTTTCAAAACAATCTTAGAATTACATTTCCAAAATATTTATAAAATTTGACACATCGTCTGATTCCATCCTCTATTATTAATTGGTTTCTCCACTAAACAAGTATATCGAATTGGTGAATCGCGAAGTGAGAAACACAATTTCACGGCATTCGTCCTCGGATTGGCTGATTAGCTCCCGAACTCTCGGTCTGACTGCGCTGTTTTCACGCTGATTGGCTAATTGATTTGCTGACCGCGTGTCCGCTGCCTGATGTATCACCTCGTACCGTGATCGATGAGTTCGCCATCGAGTGCCCAGAGTCGATTCTCTCTCGCGCCGCGCTCCATCCCCCTTCAACTCCCCTAAACAACCCTCCTCGGGATAGAGTTACGACATGGACTTCTGTCAAATACGAATTCTTAAATAAAAAAACAAAAAAATAAGTAGTTTGTACTTTTAAATACAAAGTTATGGATCTTCAGTAGACATAGTGAGATATGACGTGATTGTCATAGGCATCGCGGATTGAGAAAAATAAAATGAAAAAGTCGAATAAGTAAAATAAAAGAGATATTGACTTTTTTTATTTCGTACGCACTCAAAGTGGTTGCAACTCAACCGTAAAGGCTCTTTGAAGACATTAGAAAGATTCATGTGTAGAACATATATTTGAATTTACGTAATGTATATTTCAATAATTTCCAAATTATGCATGTGGATGTTAAGAAATATGATGAAAATATACATTGGAATGAAAAATTTAATAGTGATATGTGAATAAGATGCCGTAAAGTTACATTATTATTACTCCATTGGGATCAATCATTTATTTATGTATTTGTAAATAATTAAAGTGCTCTTGATTAACAGGTTTGGCACTCCTCATATTCTAGTTGTGTATAAAAATCTTGATATTTTCCTTCCTCTTAACCCCCTTGCATCTTCCCGTCGTCCTCAGCGTGTCTTCAGAAGCGAGCGTTCAATTGCGGCCATGATGCTCACTCGCTTCAAGTCGTTGCTGAACGAAATGAGGAATTAAATATTTGATCACTTTCATCCGAGAGGTTGTTGCTCTAGTGCTCGAAAACCCCTCGTCTTTGTTTTTTTTTCTTTCATCTTCTTTCTCTTTCTTCGCCGTGTATTCCTTAAGCCTATTTGCACACAGAATTCTTGTGAATACATTTCTTTCTCGATGCCTTGAGGAACTCATCAAAATGTGAGTCGTATCTCCCCGCTGAGAGGGTGCGCTCCAGCTCTCCCCCCTCCCCCATCGAAGTTGCGCCCTCCAAGCTTGTGTCTCACTTTCGCTTGTCTACTGCCCTCTTCCCATGTTGCTCCGACCTTGCATCCTTCTCGACTCTGTGGTTTCTGAGACTCTGTGCCAAAGAAACACCCAACATTCATTGAGCGTTCATTGCCATTTTAAGGCCTTTCATTCTTTAACATGTCTTCTATTATCAAACGTTTAGATCCCCGTGTTCCCTTATCCTTGTATCCAAGTATTCGAACCCCGGTTATTTTCACTATTTACTACACCATATTGCCTACAAATTGGATCGTATATGTAAGTGTAAAACGTTATTACTAATTTCTCTCTCCCTGTCATCATTATTTCCCTTTTTCAGTCCTATACCAATTTATTCACATGCACGTTATATGATTTTTACAATATTGTCAGCTTTTCCGTTGTTCGTTTTTTGTAAAGTCAACTTTAATATCCAATATATCGCTTTTTTCTGATCTTCTATCTCCAACACCGCTCGTTATTCCTTTCCATTCCAGCACAATCTGCTGACAAACCACATTTGTTGTTTTGTACCCCTTCTATCCGTGTCCACTTTGAAACCGCTCTGTGTATCCACTCTATGACATTCACGCACGCGCCACCTCCTCTCCCGCAGCTAATGACGACGTATCCCCCGCGCGCGCGTGCGTGCGTGCGTGCGAGCGTGCGAGGGAGCGTGCGTGCGAACGGGCGAACGCCGCGCGCCGTCCGCCCGGGCACAGGCGACGCAGCGAGAACAAAGGGCCAGCGCCTCGGCGTCTCCCCTCCTCTTCTCCCCGCCCTAGCGCCACGCTCCCCGGTGCTCGCAAAGTAGCGCGGAACGCGTTCTTTCGCCGGCTGAGCGCTCCTTTGAATTTCGTCGTTTCCCTCTCGCCATTGTCCTTCCAAGCGGCGAAGATCATATCGAAAACGTCTAATCGACGGCGCGGATGGGTCTTTTAAACCGAGGCGAGGGCGCTGGGGCGGGGAGGAACGTCGGGGGTGGGGGAGGAGCCTGCAGCAAACTGCTCTGGCGGAATATGGGCGCTGGATAAAGGCAGCGGGACGCGAGCCGCGAGCGTGGAAATTCCACCTCCGGCAAAGGGGGTGCGGGAGACGGTGATGGAGAGAGGGGTGGTTGCGACAGTAGTAGAGGTGAGAGAGTTGAAGTGGTGACGGCGAGTGTAAAAAGAGCACGAGACATGGCGGAGTCTGAAGTGGTGGTGAGGGCGGATCCAGCCGTCCACTGGGGGAGGGGGGGCGTCGTAGATTTTTGTTAAATAATAAACATATTTGTTATTGTATTGTATATTATTTATGTACTGTAGATACGATACTAAACAATATTATTGTTTAAATAATTACATAATTCGAGCTTAAATGAATATTTAAATTAATTTTGCCAAATAAAGGAAGGTAAACGAAAAACTCGCGGTCTTTTGAGGGGGAGGGCTGGTGCGGGAGCGAAGGTGACAGCCGAGGCAGTGATTATGGAGTGCATTTGGAGAAGCGAGACGGGCGGGCGTCGCAGGGGCAACAGAGGGAGTGGCAGCTGTGGGGGGGGGGGCGAATGATGCGGGGGCGTTGAGGGTAGAGGGAGCGCGGGCAACGAGGTCGACGGTGGTGGCGGGAGCGGCGGCAGAGAGCGGTAGCATCGTCCTCGGGAAGCTGGTGTTAACGGCAGGGGCTCGACCTCTCGGAATTAAAAGTTGGACGTTTAACGCTCCAGCAGATCTCCATCACGCGCTTAATAATCAAGTGTTCCTAGAGGGCCGTTCACTTTTATTCCCGACGTAGGTGTTATTTCAAGTTTTCCGTTACGATCCAAATGCAAGAATAAAGTGCAAACATCCCGTTCTTTTGTAGTTTTTCTTTTCTTCAACAGAAAGGTCGGCGCAACATCTCGACGTCGCGTGCAACTACGAAGGAGTTGCCGTAAAAAAAAGTACGAAACATGCATGAATAAAACGCCATCACCTTCCACCTTTTCGTTAAAGGAAAAGCGGCTCCGTCGGAGCGCGGGGGGGGCGGGGGCGGGAGCGCGGGAGGTCGCCGCGTCCGCCGGGCGTCGGCGAGTGTTCCGACGCAGCGACGCGTCGCGCTCTTCAATCTCCGGCCTCCCTGCGCCCGGCGTCGCGGCGCGCCCCCGCGGCAGGTGCGCCGCCGCGCGCTCCGTTGGATTCCAATCTTTTTAACGTTCGACGCCGGCCGCCATCTTGGACGCCCGCGCCGCCTTGGAGAGTACGCGAGGCTGTGGAGAGTCGAGGCCGAGGTGCTTTTGGGTGGGTGCGGGCTGGAGACCTCTTATATGAAGGGAAACTTTGTGCCGGATCGTTATTTTTATTACTTTCTATCAGTGGCGTAGCGTGGTTGGCAACCGCCCGGGGCGGAGAATAATTTTGCTGCTCCTTATTACAGATATTTCAATTTAAAAGACTAAAAAATACAATAATTCTAACGAAATAAAAATACATTTGAGGCGTTGTTTTTTCAGCGTAGGTTTTTTATTTGAGCATAAAATAAACAACTCCTCAAATGTATTTCTATGATGCAAATATCGTCAACTCCGCACCATTTCCTACCAATTCTAACGAACTTGTAGACAAGAACAATCATCACAACTGTGTATTGTACATTGTACAAATAAAAAAGTCGTATATATGCTTTTACAATATAATAAGCACATATTTTACAATATAATAATAATTATACATTCATTTATAGAAGTCACAGAATAAATAATGAAAGATTTCGAGCTCATTTCAATCGGTCCGAATTGTAGGTGTGAGAAAAACATTAAATGAAATGGTTCAAATTTTTACAAAATATTATTAATTTTGAAATTTTGCCGCCCCCTAAAAGTGCTGCCCTGGGCGGGTCCCCCTACCACCCCCACTTTCGTTACGCCACTGCTTTCTATTTACTCACAATTAAGGATTAACATTTTCGTGCAGAGAAACATGATTGCTGGAAATCGTTGTTACACGTAGGAAATCAGCTCCGTAATTTTCTGTTTGCCAGCTAATTTCTCTAACGATACTCTGTTACATCCAACTCAACTTATTTCACCTTTATTATTAAATTGGATGTGCATCGTTACTTGAAAAATTCACTTGTCACGTTTCGTCCAAATCTCAAAACTTTGACAGCAGTTTGAGACGACTGCTTTATGAAAGAGGTATAATGTTTATTCTAAGTGGAAATGTAATTTTATTCGAACTAATTTTAATTCTATATTAACGTAGGTCAAACATTACATAACATTCACAATTACGTTTCACATTATTTCTGTCAATATCACTGTTTTGATTTTCCATATCATTAATACAAAAGTAATTGTGCTGTTCTGCTTAAAATGTCTCGTACTAAAGGGCATTGCGTTACCCGGAGAGCACCAAAATGTTCAGATTTAGAGGTGAGACGAGGGCATTTGAACATGATAACTCACATACGAGATGGACCCATTGTGGTAACTCCAACAGCACTGTTTTTACTTATGAGTATTTTTAATTTTATTCACAATTTAAAAATCGGAAATCAAGCATCCATTAAAAATGATAATCTTATACCAAGGCATGTTATTAAACCTTAAGTACGGAATTAAACCATAAGCAAGTTTTTGTAAGGTCGGAGAACAATACACTCAATTCTGTAGCATAAGTCAATTCCGATTAAACTTTTAAAAGTCCATAAAAATATAGATATACAATTTCTTTCGAATATTTGGTCCTTCGTTTGATTAGGATATTTTCAAGTCCTGACATAAGCGTAGAATAAAAGTTGCAATATTATAATATTAGGTGACTCTTACCGATAAAACAAGAAACTAGATGTGCAAGAAATAGAAAGTGATGTTGGTACTCCACTACTTCACGTAGACTCTTCTCCGCCGACATTGACGTATATAGAAACTTGCCCCGATGATTGAAGTTCTTGGTAGAATGTTTTGGTATAGAGGATCCACAATCGCAAACAAAGAAAGTGATCGAAATTCTTTTGAATTTTGTACATTTATTTATGAGAAATGTAGTATTTAGTTCAAACATGATAACTCCCAATCATTTTCTTTACAGAAATCATACTATAAAGACAATGGTTGATCATTTCTGGAAAAATGCACTTGTCACGTTCCGTCCAAATCTCAAAACGTTGACAGCAGGTTGAGACGACTGCTTTATGAAAGAGATATAATGTTTATTCTAAACGATAGCCAAATATTTTAAAAATAATGATGCTTTCATTTCAGTAAGTCATATTTTTGGGATATGTTCTTATCAAACACCGTAGATAGACTTGTATTTTAAACAGTTTCCGTACTGTCTATTCCGTGAGACACAGATGGCTTTTCTTGAAAAACTAGCTCAACATTACTAATGCACAATAATATATCGACAGATAATATAATAAGGTTGCAAGCGCTTGTACGCTGTAAGAGAACACCGGAATTTCAACGACCCGATTGAGCTTGGCAGCGGTTTCCAATTGTTTTGTAAACACCTGATAATGGTTAAAAAGACAAAATTGCCACCTATTATTCTAATAAAACAAGTCCAAATCGTTGAAACGGTAATTCCTTTCCCAACGGTAAACCCTTTCTAAAATAACCCCACAATGGAATATCCGTTGCTGATCACTTCATATTGGTATGCCACAATTAAAAAGTGTTCATTATGCTATTATTTCATTGCTTACATAAACAACTGTATGGAAACTTACATGAAGTATATAAATGTCTATATTCACTTTCCGCGACAATCCAGACTTAATTTCCCCTACACGTAAGTGCTAATATTTCTTTATACCTGAAGATCTGTAAGTTTGCAATCGACTCTAGATACCATGCAGTAGTCGCATCTCTCACACCGACACCCACCTTCTCACATCTCTCACCTAGGCACTTTCCCCCCATTCCCTCTCAAACCGTCACCACATCGACCGCCGCGTGCCTATAACATTCAGTTCCCTCTCTCCGATACCCCGACCGCCGCCATCAATCGTGGACCAATCCGCCGTACAGAAGACATCTTTCCTCAGGCAAATCCCAAGCCCCGCTCATCGCTGAACGACCATAATCGACATTCCGTTGCCCTTCGCACTCTGCTCTCGGCCGTCCCACCCTCCGCCCGCTACACTGCGCCCTCCCCTCATTGCCCTCCGCCCTCCCCTAACTGCCCTGCGTCCACCCCTCCTACCCCCGTCCACCCTCCACCACCTTCCACTCTCTGTCCTCCTCCCTCCCCTCTGTACCCTCGTCCCTTTTGTCTCTGCCCACCCCCTCACCTCTCTGCCCACCGCCCTCCACCCCCTACTCGCTATCCTTCCCTCCCTGCCTTCCGCTTTCCGTCCTCTACCCTCACTTTCCCCTCTCTTCAGCCTTCCGCACCCCTCTGTACACTGCTCTCCACTCTCCCCCTCTATCCTCCGCCAGCCGCCCGCCACCCTCTTCCCTTCCCATCTCTCTCTACTCTCCATCCACCCCTTTCTGCCCTCCACTCCTTGTCCTCCCCATCTACCCCTCTGTCCTCTACACACCAACCTCCACTCTACATCCTCAACTCCCCGTCCTCCCCTCTCTGCCCCACGACCACCTCTCGATGCTCTCCGCCACTATCCTCCTCCCTCTTCCATCCAACCTCCCCATTCCGTTCTCCCACCCCTTTTGCCCTCCTCTCTACCCTCCGCCCTCCTCCCTCTGCCCACCGCCTTCTCCTCTATGCCCTCCGCTTAGCTCGTCACTCCGTCCTCTCCGCCCTCCACTCTCCACCCTCCTCTCCTTGCCCTCCTCTCTCCGCCCTCCTCTCTCCGCCCTCTGCTCTCCGCCCTTCTCTCTCCTCTCTCCTCCCTCCTCTCTGGCCCCTCCTCTCTCCTCCCTCCTCTGTCCTCTCTCCTCCCTCCTCTTCTCCCTCCTCTTCTCCCTCCTCTCTCCTCCCTCCTCTTTCCTCCCTCCTCTCTTCTCCCTCCTCTCGTTCCTCCGATTACCGCTCTACACTCTCCGACCACCATCCTCCGTCCTCCCTTCTCTGCACGCCACCCTCCCCTCTATTCCTTCAGCCACCCCTTCTATTCCCACCGCCTACCTCTCGGCCCCGCTCCTTTCTCTCCGCCCTCCCCCTTCCCCCCTCGCCCATCCGTCCGCCTCCCACCGCTCATCGCCCTCCGCCCTCGGCTCTCGTCTTCGGCGGGCTGATCGCGAGCGTTTCTGCTCCCCCATCATCATATCGGCCGCGGGGGCGGCGGCGGCGGCGGCGCGAGGAAGCGAGCAGACAGATCGCGATCCTTCCCCCAAAGACATGAAATAAATGAAATCGGGCGAGCCGCAGCGGCGCCCGCCTTCCATCAATTAAGATGACAGCTGAGCGGGGCCGCTGCCGCGACAGGGGCAGGGTCGCCCAGACGGCACACGTGTCGCAACGGCGCGCCGGCCTCGCCGACGGAAATTGGATATGATTTTCTTTAATTGAGGAAGATTTTTTAATTAACTCGACAGCGCTATTATTGAGGCGCGCCACATGACATCAAGAGGAATATAATATGCAGCTTCTATGGAACTGAATTGTTCCGAGGGTTTTTTAATTCAAAGTCGAAGGTAGAATAAAAAAATCGAATTATCCGAAATTCGTATTAAACCAAAAAAATATATTTTCTATTCAGTGTTTCTTCTAATATTTTTCATAAGCCTTGGTAACGAAAAATAGATAAATCCAGCTGCTAAATTTAGAAAACACCTCTAAATCCTGGTGTACCCAGAATCCATGTTGTGTGGGTCCTTGATACAGAAAAATCGATTGACGGCAAAATGTCAGTCCGTGAACAACGCTAGCGGCTAAACTATTCAGCTTATTTTCCTCCGAAATTGACATTCCCAATCGATCTTGCTGATGTAGCGGCCACTGTAATTTGAAACCCAAATTTTCATTTTGGGGGGTAGTTTACACGAAGCCCCAGAGAAATTTTCAAAAAAAAGGCAACAATGTTTTTGATTAAGCTTTGTTATTGAATAGTGTGATGGTCGTTTAAGAGAATGGTGCAGGTCTCATTTTCGTTGAAAAACCCTAATTATTCGAAAATTGCAAAAGTTTAATTTTTTTCGGCGTGTTCCTACAACTAAAATATTAAAGAGAGATTTTCTCCCTTAATGAAATTAGTTCCTTAAAGATAGATTTTGAAATAAGATTATATGCAATAGTTTGAAAATTTGAGTATTTTCGCATAACTATGCGTGAAATATAGACAATTTTTAATTTTGTTTAAACACTTTTCTCTCAAAAACGGCACCAACAATTTTGATTACATTTTTGATTTCGAATATCTTAGAGAAGACTTAAGAGAATGATGCATGTCTCATGTTCGTTAAATATTGTCATTTTTGAAAATGTCAAATATCAGCGTTTTCTTACAACTACAATTCTGAAGATACGATTGTTTTTCCTAATGAAATGTGGTCATCAAAATCAGATCTAAAAATTATGTCATCTACAATTTTTCGAAAATTTGAATAGTTTTTGCGAACTTTGTGTCAAACAGAGGCAATTTTCTTTAAACCATTTTTTCTTAAAATGGCCCAAAGTTTTTTGATTAAATTTGGACTTAAGATAGTGTAAAGAACACTTAAGAGAACGTAGCAGGTCTCATGTTCGTTAAAATGACTGATTTTTCGAAAATGTAAAAAATTCAATTTTTTTTCAGCGACTTTCTAAAACTACAATTGTGATACACTTTTTACTTTCCCGTATACGTACGTATATACGTATATACTCTGGTATAGAGTAATATACGGAGTAGTATATGGAGTAATATACGTAGTGTAGGGAAAGTTATGTAATGCTGCGCGAAAAAACGGCGGATTTTCAGCAGGAAAAATTCATTGCCGCGCCCTGATAACGAAAAAGTGGATAAAAAAGTTAATAAAACCAGTTGTTAAATTAAAAAAATAATCCCTAATTTCAGTAGTTAACTTTTGATAATGATAGTGCCTAACTTACTCTATGAGATGACATAAACGCCATGCTGCTCTATTCTTTTTTTTCTTCCAAAATTACAAAAATGTAATGTTTTTGACTTTCCTTTCAGGTCGTTAATATTTACATTAGCGGCGATTTGTTTACATTATTATATTTATGAGTGATGATATTTATGATATATATTTTGTATTTCTTCTAAAATGTTTTACTTCACAAGGAATATAGTACTTCTAATTAGAAAAGTAGAACATCTTAATCTCTTCTTGATCTAAAAATTCAGGTGAGATGAAGATAGGAATCTACGTCCCTCTTCCTCCATAAATACCAAAAATTTCGAATTTTCTTGGACTTGCTGCGTCTGGTACAATGGCTTACAATTACTTCTATCGGTAAATAGTAGGATATGTTATACTTACTTTACGTCATTAGGAAACGACGAGGGTAGAAATAGGATGGTGAGGTTTAGAATTGGGAATGAGACGAGAGATAAGTTTCAAAGGGGGAAAGAAGAAGACGGGAGATGTAGGCTTTGTGTAAGTGATGACAAGCAATTGAAGGATGTTGGAGATGTTGAATAACGGGTAGTGAATGAAGAAGGCACAGAGAGACTGAAGAATATCATGTGACAATAGAAATGGAGAGTTTACAGTCTCAAATGCCAGAGCAACAAGTACGTCATCGACTCCCCGTCGACGGCTTCTTCTCATGAGAAATTAAAGACTTTCTCAGCGACAAAAATAACAATTTTAATTACAGCTTCCCTCTTGGAGATTCACAAGTCTTGTTAATTCCCCCAATCACTACGAACTTATCATTGTTCATGTCTTAAGCTAATAATGAATAAAAACCCCATTCCCTGGAACCGGGAAGCCCTCAATCTAGCCTCCACGACCTCACGAAGCATTCTCCTTTTTCATCCAGGGTCTTCTAACATGGTACCATGATTGAGAAATCGTTTAGATTGATTTTGTAATTTTATAATGGTATTCTAAAATTTATATTTTAAGAAAGAAACAATTGTGATTATTAAAAAATTTGTTTTACAGTACACCGGACGATGGGGTCAAATGGGTCGGGAAACATCGTGGTTTATAGCCAAGGTAATAAACATATATAACTCAAAAAATTAATATTATGATTGTCGTTAATATAAGAAGGATACTACTGTATGAAAATCATGATTGAGAAAATTTGAACAAATGTGCTTTGGACGGCAATAGATGGCATCTGGTAGATATGGGGCAAGACCGAAAAGATAGTCCATACGAAATAAGAAATTACTCAGAAATATGGTTCGAGAAAAATTGTTCCATTCTGTAGCACCACTAGCTCCTAATTATTCCAGTCATCAATGAGGGTAATGTATTATTAATACTCTTCCAAAGACATCGAATGGAATCGTGCTGTGCATATTATTATATAGGATTAAATGTCTGCGGCAATTCCATTTGGCATATTGATTGTCTAATATGATAGTGAAATCAGACGACGTTGTTTATTTCCGCTTCAGGTAAATGTGCAAAATTAAAATAGAATCAGAAAAGTTCATTTACTCTCTAGTACTATGATCTTTTTTGACATACCTCTTTTGAAACGTCCAACATTAATTTTACACTAATTTTATGTAAGGATAGTGTTATACCGTTTTTTTACTTCCCTTGGCATACTACTTTCTCTTATAAATAAGAAAATACATTTAGTATTCATATCTTGACGTAGTCTCTTTTCCGATTCGGAGCGCAGCTATCTTTGGAGAATTCATGAGAATTGAGTGCGCAAAAAGAGAAGCCCTAGAGTCCACTTCTTCCTGCAGACCCGAAGACAGCCTGGTTGTCGCGAACACGCAGGGAACAGCCACGTCAAAGGTCACGGTGCTGGCTGTCCCTGTAGAGACGGAGGTCGCGGAGAAAGGCAAGAAGGGGAGGGAAGAGGAGGTGATGGCGGAAAGGGCGTAGGAGGATGAAAAAGGTGTCGGAGGTGACAGCGGAGGCAGATATAGAGCGGGAGCATACTCGGTCGTGGGGGGCGAAGGCTCGGCGAGAACAGAGGTAGGGATGGAGGGGCGACAAGCCAGTGGGGTTGGAAGCGGTGATGAATGTGATTGTAGGGTGGGGTGCAGGCCATGTCTTTGGGAGCGATGGCGTGAGTGGGAAGGGGCCGGAGGGGGAGAGGTGAGGGCGGGGACGGAGGAGGCAGCGAAGAAAGTGGAGGTGCAGACGAGAGCATAAGAGGAGAAAGGGTGGAAGGGCCAGGACAAGGAGAAGTGCGGGGTCAAAGATGGACTCAAAGTGCGAGTGATGGGGGATGACGGTGGAGGAGTGAACGTGAGCGAAAATTGTGGCAATGGCCGTGGTGATGGAGGTGGAGGTTGCAACAGTAGTGGAGGATAATTGGATGGCGGTGGAGGCGGAGACACGGACGGAGGACGAGGAGGAAAAGGGCGTGAACGAGAGCGCAATCGGTAGCAGAGTTGGTGCGCGGAGTTGGAGATGCAAGCGAGTGCGGAGGCGAAGCAAATGTGGAGAAGGAAGCAGAACCGGGGCAGGGACGAATGTGGAGAGCGGATTTGGAGATAGATGTGTAGGGTGGGCGAGAGCCTCGGCGAGGTGAAGGTGGGCATGGAGGCGATGGCGGAGGCTTTGGCCAAGGGTGAGTCTGTGGCGATGGGTGAGACTGAGGCGATGGATGAGGCTGAGGCTGAGGCTGAGGCTGTAGCGATGGGTGAGGCTGTGGCTGAGGCTGAAGCGATGGGTGAGGTTGTGGCGATGGGTGAGGCTATGGCGATGGGTGAGGCTCTGGCGATGTGTGAGGCTGAGGGTTTGGCGGAGGTTGTGGCGATGGCGGAGGCTGTGGCGAAGACCAAGTTTGTGGCGATGACGAAGGTTCTGGCAATGGCGGAAACGGAGATAGCGGAGGCTGTGGTGATGACGAACGCTGTGGCGATGGCTAAAGCTGTGGTGATGATGGAGGCTATGTCAGTGAGGGAGGTTGTGACAATGACGTTGGCTGTGGCGATGACGCAAGCAATGGCGATGGCGGGGTCTTTGGCGATGGAGGCGGAGCCGTTGTGCGGGCGATGCGAGCGCGTCGTCGGAGGCGGGCTGAAGGATCAGTGGGTGGAGGGGTGGAGGGATGAGTGGAGGGGGTGGAGGCGGAGACCGGGTCGGAAGGCTCTGTGGGAAGGGGCGAGAAGCCGTGAACGGGATCAGTGACGGTGGCGCAGGCGAGGTGGGAGCGGGACGGAGCGGAGGTGGAGACGGAGGCGAGGCGAGGACGAAGAGGAGCGCGCGTCGGACCTGGAAGTGGAGGGTAGGTGGGTGGGCGGGTGCGTGGGCGCGTATCTGGGCGATGGCGGTGCTTCGGGGGCATCCATCATCGGCACAAACACGCCGCCGCCGCCGCTCCCAGCGCCTTCTGCGGGCACCGCGCCGCCGCCTTCGAACCAGAGATTAATGGCTCGGGAGCGCGACCGCTTCATTTCTATGCCGAAACTTGGCGCCGACGAATTAAATTCTCTTCTTACAGCGCCCGCGCGCCGTCGCTGCGTGTGTGTCGCTAGGGTAACGAGGACTTGTATGCGAGACCGCCGCTCCACAGCAATGTAACCACGGTTTGTGTTCATTGGTTAGCATGCCTGTATCTACTAGGGATGTGCCGAAGGAAGGTATCGATCATAATGATCCGGTGTTGCACAAACTGTTCTTAGGATGCCCAAAATGCTTATGTGACAAAAGACTAGTTTTCGAGCAGTAAAACTCTCAAACGTGCAGTAAAAACACCTTAGCGTGCAAAAACGTGCAATAAAAATATCAAAACTTTTCAAAACGTTATGTAACCTAAAAACTGCAGTAAATCTACTTATCAACTTATTTTACTTTTCGGCTGTGAAATTTAAGGTGAATGAAATATTATAATTATAATATTTTTATTATAAATAAGTTTTTACGTATTATTTAAACAAATCATTTTTGATATTTTAAATATTATTCACAAACAAAATTAAATTAGCACAAAAATACAAAAGGAAATAAATACAAAAATTGAAAAATACAAAAATACCTTTAGAAACCGAAAATTAAGTTATACTATCAAAAATGTTCTTAATAGTTTTCATTATAATTTACAATTATGTACATTTCTATATTATTTTCTCAGAAATTTCAATCTAAATCTTCTATTATTAATAATGACAGGGAAAACCTCATTCTTCATTTACACTTATCTGTGTACTGAGCCTCACTATGACGTAAGTGTGCACTTACCTAAAAGCCTTCGCTCTCTCTCGTACCTCGCAGGGCAACATATGTTCCGAAAAAATTTGATGTATTTGAAACGCAGTGCAGCTTGCCACTAAGCGTAAGGTCAATGTGACTCGCGCAAGCAGTCTCGTGTTGGTAAATTCAGCGAAGACTGACAAAATGGATATAGAATGATCCGATTGGAAACACAGACCATAAACTTTGTGTTGGCCGCAACCAAGAGCCGCGGACCGAGTTTACGGCAACACCGCAAATCCCTACTCCCAATTGCAATCCCTCAAAAATGTTAATTAGACAACAGACATCGTGAAAGGTATTGACGCTCAGTTCACAGGGCTACAAAGTCCAGAATTGATACATATTAAACGGCATTCGGGTTTCACAGACCACCTGCATGCACTGCCGGGTTAAGTCATAAACCTTTTTTCTTAAATGAAACCTTTAAGAAAGGTAAACTAAAACATGTTCATAATCTAAGAATTATATTTCATGCAATAAAACAATGAATCTTGGAAATTCGTCCAGTATATCCTCAAAATGTGCAATTTTCAGGTAACATTACCCAAAACGTGTAATTTCGTGCAAAACAAAACGAGTACGAAAATAACGTCCGTTTCGTGATTCAAATTTCCGTTAATGTTTACCCAAATTTCAAGTTAGCAAAGAAAATATGTAGTTACACGGGAATCCGGTCTTTAATTACGATAAACTGTCTTAGAGAAGAAAGCGTGCTTGTAGGCTTATTTTATTTCATTCTTATTATATTTCATCTTTTCTACACATTCTATATAATCCTATTCTTAGTACTATATTTTTTGGAGTTGTCGCGACCCAGGATATGTTGATAAGATGATTTTTTTACCAAGACTTTCCATGAGTCATCCAGTTCATGAGGTGCCCAAA
The DNA here is from genome assembly GCA_031308135.1 of Acheta domesticus. NCBI lineage: Eukaryota > Metazoa > Arthropoda > Insecta > Orthoptera > Gryllidae > Acheta > Acheta domesticus. Next base: position 153,163,270 of record JAHLJT010004567.1, read on the forward strand.
ATGGAGAATGGAAAACAATCATAATTTTAGAGTAAGGCTCGCAGCAGTAAAAGAATTGTTTAAATAAATGCAAATGCTAAAGGCAAGGAAGTAGCAGTTGTTCTTAATATTTTAAGGTAAACTAGGAGCTTTTAAATTAAACTGAAGTTAAAATGAGTTCTCGCCACATTTGCAGTATTTTAACGCATTTGCGTGTTTGACCTTTAAATTCTATGCTTCTTAGAAATTCAGTTTATTTTCAAGAATTGGAGGAAAAAATAAATGACAACAGTTTTTTTATTATCTATGGCTCATGACCCCAATACAGAATTTGGAATGAGTCAACTGTAGTAAGAACTGTTTTTAAATGCAACCCAAACCTAAACGCGCAATATAATTGGGAAATTTTTTGATAGATGTTCAACTTGGAGGGGGAGGCAGTCTGTTTTTCACTTAGACGAACTTGAAAAAACTGAATCGTCCGAAAACATGTCACTTATAAAATATGTAAAGCCAAAGATCAAATATAAATTTATTGACCTTGTTCAACGATAAATGAAACTAAAGTAAACTCATAAACATATACCTAAAAATTTGTTGTGTAATATATTAAAGTAAATGGTAATTCAAGATGATATTACGTTTGTCGAGGCTACTACATTTTCCAAATATTATTAATTATGATTGTTTTTAAAAATTTTGAACAGTATTCCCAGAATTCTTTCTTAATAAATAATTTATGTTAGTCAAAATAACAATGTGGTCTGTTAAATGGTAATTTCAGTGAAATTGTTGAGATTCTACGAAACCCACCTTTCAATTTTGGATTAATTTGAATATTAAGATAAAATGTAAATGATTATTTAAACAATATTACCACGGAAGGGTAAAGAAGTATAGAGATGAATTATCAGAAGACTGATGCGTATCTATACCACAAACGTAGTAGTAATAGATACATGGAAAGAGACAGAGTCCATAGAAATATAGTGGGTCGAGAAATAGGTTATATTGTCGCATTTTACCCTTGAACGATATTATTTTTTGAAGATCTGTTAAATTTAGCGTTCATTTTATTCTTAGGACAATCACCTTGATCATATTTTCATTATTACTTACTTGAATGTGATGCATGAAATAACCTGTCATTAATAGAACTACTAACTTGTATCGTTTCTTTTTCATGTGGTGTGGAAGTGTACATAGGAAAGGGGGTGGAAATTAATTCATGAGTACATTGACCCCTTCCTGCTATTGAGCCCTGCGAACCAAATCAAAGCAGGCAGGGAAACGCAACGCTCCCAAGGGAACCGACATCAAACAAGTGTTGAATGAGATTGAGCAATCTAATAATAAAGCGGTAATAACGACCCAAGGGACAGCATTTGCGGCTCATTGGCTAACACGCTGCGACCTGTAAGCGCCTCTAATGAAAAAAATGTGAGAAAACCACATTGAATCGTCAAATAGCCCAGTACAAAGGTCACCCCTCCCCAATCACAGCAAGTTTTCTTCAAACATTAATCACATTAAATGCACGTTTTTCTAACTTAAAGTATACAGGATGTCCCACCAACTATGGACCACCCCCATAACTTCTAAACGGTTCAGGATATCGAAATGTAGTTTTCGATTAACAATGCGGAATCATGGGGCAAGTAACATGCCGTAGAGAAATTGTCTATAATATTTTTAGTTTTCGAGAAATTGAATCATCTTTGATTTTTTAAATGGAACTATATATTTTTTCACCAGCAATGGATAGATCATGAAAAGAGGAATAAAATGATGTATCATATGTTAGTATTTTGATGGTAATTGGAGTATAAAATTAGACTTTCTGACATGTGATTTTAAGTAAACGGTCTTTTCTTGTAGCAGCCCTTGCAACAGTCGCCGTTGGTAAAGATGGCCTTCGCGGCGTCGAGACTGTTTCGTGGAGACAAGGTGTGTGAGAGGGGCGGCCGTGAGGGATAGAGGCGTAACTACAGCAATTCATGGTCTTGACATAAAGATCATATGAACAAACATCAATATGAAAGATCAGAATGAGAGAGTTTTGCTATTTGTTCATCTGAATTGAACTTTTCTTCTTCTGAAATACCAAAGCAACAATATTCAAAAAGAACGAAATAAAAATAATTTGTAGCGGAAGGACGATAATAATAAAGGTTCTTTTCAAACTTAGAAGAATCGAACTCAGTGTATTTTGGCAGAAACAAGCTCTCGTTTTAAAACGTGGAAAGGGAATGAATGATTAAATATTTTTATTGTAATATCTCGATTAATTCATTAAATAAAAGATAGGTAGACATTTTCTATTATTATTTATTGTTAATAAACTTCTTATTTAAACGCGTACAAAAAGAACAATGCAATAAAAATTTTGAAATACTCTTGACAGTCTATCACTGTAAATTTAATAAACTTTAACACAAATGCACATATGCAGTCACAACTGCTAATACTCATTGGAGAGTTTCACACTTCATAATGCCATGTGCTGCCACAAACTTGAAAATCCACAGCAGAAGATAGAAATGTACTGTTTTCTTTTCCATTTATGAACGGCAGTAGAGGTACGGTTGCGCAGTGGACGAATAATCATCTTAATTAAAAATTGAATTTACCAACGAAGAGACGGTGGTTGGATTCTTGTTAAGATTGAAAATAATATTTATTGTTAAAGAAGACAAGATAAATGCAGATAAATCAATGGAAAAAATCTCTTATTCTGATCGTTGAAATTAGTGCTTCTTAATGTGGCCTTTGTGACAAGACCCAGGATTGCTTTAATTAGGCCTCTTATCCCTCATTGCCAACCCTCTCAGTCTCCTCTCTCTCCACGCAAGTCTTGACGCCGCGAAGGCCACTTTTCTGGAAGGCGAGAGTTGCAAGGGCTGCTTCACGAAATATTGTTCCTTTAATTCAAAATCACATGTCAGAAAATCTAATTTTACACTCAAATTACTATCAAAATACTAACATATGACACATCATTTTATTCCTCTTTTCATGATCTATCCATTGCTGGTGAAAAAGTATATAGTTCCATTTAAAAAATCAAAGATGATTCAATTTCTCGAAAACTAAAAATATTATAGACAATTTTTCTACGGCATGTTACTTGCCCCATGATTCCGCATTGTTAATCGAAAACTGCATTTCGAAATCCTGAACCGTTTAGATGTTATGGGGGTGGTCCATAGTTGGTGGGACACCTGTATAATTTGTTTATTCTCTAATCTTTAGTCAAACAGTGAAAAATGATTATACTCACATAGAAAAGGAAGTAATATAGTAAAAAATTTACTAAATGAAAGCAATCAAGCCACAGTATACGAATATTCGTTAATTAAATACGTTTTTGTGCTCCTAAATGTATGTGCTCGTCAAAATAGTGTTAAAATTAATACCACATAGCAAATGTTTTGTCATTTCTTAATACTCGTACTTAATAATCGTAATTGACGATGACGTAAACGATAACGATAATATAGTAAACACTTCTCTGAAAACGAAAGGACAAGTAAATACGCTTCAAGGTGCAGAAAGGCTATGGAAATTGTCCCAGACCAATAGTGGATCATAATAAATAGATATTTGACCATATCTGGACTTGACACATACCATAATTTGAAATGTTATTTGAATCCCCAATTTACGTAAAAGTGTAGTATATGTAAAATGTCGTTCTATGTTTTTGTAATGTAATCACTTATACGTACAGAAATAGTTCAATTTTTAATTTGTAAACTCTAATGTAATATAAAAAGTATGTTATCTTTCTGAAATTTTTAATCTCGCTTTCTCTGAAAAAATATGAACTGTCCTTTCCCGTGATTTATCCCAAAACCTCCAATTCTGCAGATTTCGCAATATTAAGAATGAAGTAAGGCTCCTCGATGTAGAGGAGCCGCGCAGCAGAGAGTGGACAAAGAAAAACTCTCTGGTAAGTAGTGGGTGCGCGCGATAGCGTTCGGGGATTCGACTCGGCGTCCCCCGTCCCTTGGCAGCGCTGCCGGCCGCGCCAGGCGCGGGGAGACGAATGGGCGGAAGTGCGGCGAGCGAAGAAGCGGCCCAGGCGGAAGCGGCGCGGCGCCGCGGCGGCCGCTCGAACGCAGCGCGCTTTTCCCCCTCCCGGGCGCCGCTTCCCCCTCCACCGCGCCCCGTTCGCGCACGCGCGCAGCGGCCACCGGGCGGCGGGCGGCGCGCCGCCAGTCAGGCCAGCGACGTCGGCGCAGGAGGAGTGCTCGCCCGCACGCCGCCCACGCCCACGCCCGACGCCAGCGTCTGCCCTTCCCTCCCACCGGTGTGCTTCGTCGACGCTTCATCGCGCCGCCCGCGAGTGCTTCGTCGCCGCCGCCCATCGCCCGCCTGCCCTCCCGCAGCCTCCGCCTTCGTCGCAGCATGGGCCCAGGCCGCCGCTTGTGGGCCCACGTCGCCGCCGCCGCCACCGCCCTGCTGCTCGCGCTGGCGTGGAGCTGCGATGTCGCCGCCGCGCAAGAGGGTGAGTGGTGCAGGGCATCCGCGATGCCGTCCGGCCCTCCGAGCACGCGCTGCCGCCGCCGCTGCCGTCGCCGCCCGCAGCGCGCCCCGCGGCGCCGCCCGGCACCCGCCTCCGCCTCCACCGGCGCCGCAGCGGCAGCAGCATCGGTATTGACGTGCACCCGGTCCAGCGCCGCTCGCGCAGCCGCCCTCGCCGCCGCCGCCGCCACCCTTGCCCTCGGACGGCCCTTGTCGCCGCCGCCGCCGCTTCCAACGCCCTCCGTGCACGTGCCCTTCGGAATGGCTCGCTCCCGCTTTTCCCCCGCGCCCTAAATGGAAATCAACGCCACCGCAGCTGCCCAAACGACGTGTTGATTGACGGCAATATAGTGTACATTTACCCCGTATCTGACACGTGTCAGACGGACTTTCTCGCCGTCGTAGATTCAAATCACTCTGCAGCCAGAAGCGTCAGTGCAAACTAACCCGTATTCAAACCCTTAGTGCTATATTGACTGTATGTTCCCACCGGCAGTGAGGCCACCAAGCTACGAAACTGCTTATCATGTCGCCATACACGTCACCGCTACTTTCCATTTTGTGAATACACGGCATCGGATAAGCCGCAAGTCTTTCCACTGTTCAATGTGAGTTGTAGGGCAGCCTCGAAGACGTAAAACTGTCCTTGAACTCCTTGTGGTATAGTGTGCGCACGTTAACGCAACGTATATCGGTAGTAGCCTAATCGTACTATCGCCGCAGCTTCTGTGTCACCGTGAATGAGCGCGGCGTGCCGTCCGTATCTGCCCGGGAGGTTGTTGCCGCTCGGCGCGGCGCCGCCGTGGCCACGTCACGGGTCGTGGGAGCGGCGCGCGGGGGAGGGGGGGCACACCTGCCGGCGCGGAGCGGCGCGGCGGCGGTTCGGCGGTGGCGTGATGCGGCGGCGGGCGGGTGCCGGGGGGCCCGGCGCGCCTCGCCGCTCACCGTGACGCGGCTCCGGCGTGCGAGTGAGCGAGCGAGCGAGGGAAGGAAGGCGGTCCTGCTCCTGCTCCTGCTGCAGGCTGCGCCCAGCCTGTCGGGCTGCACCGCCGCGATGGGAACCAGGGGCTTTCAACTCCCATATAACGTGGTGGAGACCATTATAGCGGCGCGCTCTGTAGCACCTTCTTACGGGAACTGAAACTCGAACTGCCGCCAACGATACTTGAAAAATGCGTGGCTCCTGGGTAGGTTCGCGAGACTCAAGCAGGCGCGTCGTGTTACAAAATATAGCGTCCATGTTCGCGCTTTCTTAAGCGGTTTCTTATATGTATATATTATGAATAATTGAACATTTAGAATGCACTTTTCGTATTTCTCACCAATTAGCCAACTTGTATGTGCGGAATTTGGCGAGCCTAACCTGCAGCGGTATCAGCGATACTAGTGCCTCCTACAGTAGCACTCTCAAGCTTTGTCCTCGGTTTTGATGGAGAGTTGCAAGGCCCTGATGGGAACAATGCCAAGGCTGCTGCTGCAGCCCTCGGCAGGTAAAGCGATCCCGCCTCCCTGCGTGCACTCGGAGGGCGAGTCTATTTTGCGACTTGGGCAACTACGAGATCTTGCAACGCAGGGGTCAAGTGACGTATCAATGATCCTGCTTTTGAGGACAAACTTGTTTGCAGTCGAATGTAAAATTATAATAGTGTTGGACACGTCCTGTATGGATTTTCTATTCTGACTGATGAGAAGAAAAAAAAAAAGAAGAGAGAAATAATTGCTAGTAACGCAGCTCTTACAAATGCAAGAATAATAAAAAATGATGTAATATGAATGAAGAATTGTCAGTCATTTCGAAATGAAGCTGATAAGAGTTGAGCCTATTGCATCAAATATATTTACTTCGCATGAAATAAAATGCAAGCAGATTCACGTGGTTTTTCATGCTGATTTGTTGACATTCCCAATTACATTTACCAGGAGGAATGTATATTCAATTGGAAAATAATAAAAGCCAAAGTATGGAGAACAATGCTTAAACTTGCAGTGGAATTACGCATGTATAAAAGAGTTAGGCGAACGCTTATTGAAGATAATTAGGTTAGTCTCCCAAAACAACCATGCATACATACTGTTACATGAAATGTAAAATCCGATAACACATATAAAGCGTAAATTCCAGGCGGCTGCCTCTGCGTCCAGCGTCCTTTGTGTCCTCACGATGCACCCGCATACCTTCCCGCCCAGCCCCGCCACGCCCCTCCCCTCCCCGCCCCGCCCCAGGGAGTCGCAGGGCGGCGATCTTTCCATCTGAAAGGCAGGGCTGTGCGGCTCGGGGCCCGGGGGCTTGGAGGGCCCTTCAAACACACTTCCGCCGCCCTAAAAGCGAAGTTCGGTGGCTTTCGCGAGAAAATACTAGGAAGCACAACTCCAGAAAATGGAAACTCCCCAAGTCGACGGCTGGGGAGGAAAACAATGAATGCCATTTTCGACTGAGGTCGCCGCGATTCCATTTCGGTCGCCTCCTGGGAGTCTCCCGCTGCTCGATCGAGAAACGTGCCGGCGGTGGCAGAAGTCTCGGCGGATGTCATTAAAACCTTTGCTATTGCTTACTTTCCTCAGAATTCCTCCCTGCTTGCATTCGGTTGACGGAGAACGGGAAGTTAGCTTTATTTGGTATCGATTTTTTGACAGCTCATCAATGTAAATAGACTTTGTCGAGAGTTAAATTAACTCTTAATTAATGTTCTCCTGCTCTTGGTCTGTAGTAAATAAATTGAATAGTAGTTAATCTGATGAAATTTCGCGTTTTGGAATACATTACTTACAGACACCAAATGGAAGTGTGATGTTGAATTCGCTTGTTGGCGATAAATCTGCATTCAAGTTCAACGTATCATATAAAAATCAAAACCTAAAATTTAAGTTTCAAAATTAAAACACGGCTAAGTAAATCTCGCAAACAGTTAAAATATTTGCAAGAGTCTGCTCTACACTGCAGATCTTTACTTGTAAAACGCCTTTCGGTGAAGTTTGCTTTTCTGTTATTGATATTCTTGGTTTGGAAATAAGATAATAATGGATGCGAATAATAAGCAGATAAAGCATACTTGCTTGAATTATCATTCAAAAATACAATTATAAATATAAGACATGTACCCGAATGATTATACAGGACGAGTCTCATAACGTGTTTTTTAACACGATTCCGGTAATCGATGATATTTGAGATTCATTTAGATAACGTATTGTGGTGAGGTTTACGAATCAATAAAGATTCAATATTTATTAGGTATTGCGTATGACGCTATATTCAAATATTCAAACATTGAGTGCGCGATAGGTGTAGCATGCAAAATAAATGCTGAATAGTGTACAGAAATTGCAGTATTCCGAGAACAGAAATATTGGGGTTTCGATAGCGTCCAGTTATTTTTCTTTTATGATGCAATAAATGCACTACTGTATAGTTTTCCCCAGAATTCTCCTGATTATTTACGTAATGTAACAAATGATTTATTCTAAATTGCACTTTCTCCTCGTTTGCGCGTGGGAACCAGCAAGTTTTATTTCGAATTACTCGTTAAGGACATTGAAAATATTTTCTCATAGATTCAAAACTTAATTAAGGCCACTAATGATGTCATTCTCTTCACGTTTCCGAAACAGCAATCTCATGTGATCGTAGGTATCGCCCGGTGAATATTTCTTTCACTTCAGTGCCGGTGCTAGATAATTTTGGGCCCAGGGCTGAAATGTAGCTTCTCCTCCCCCTCCCCCCCAAAAAATTAAAAATATGGAAGTTGTATCAACATCTATACGAGTTATTTTATTTCAATAAGTAACAAATGATAACGTTTAAGCAAGAAAAAGTTTTGGAAATATATTTTAAACGATAATTTTAAGTAAAAGTATAAACTGATTAAATATAATTTCCACATTTAGCTTAAAACGCTAAAAATTTCAGTTGCACCCATTTCAATCTAAACGTCATTTGATTCCTTTCCATGAGTTCTACCTTATAAAAATGCGTATAATTAGCTACTGCAGGTTAAATATTAATTGAAAATTTTATGAAATATCTTACTACTGTGCCACGACTTATCATGATAACGATTTTCTCGAGTTCTAATTTCTTTTTAAATTTTTTACTAATATTTTTTTTCCATCAGGCCTTTCCATCCCCGGAGGATTGCCCTGTCTGCCCATGCCTAGCACACCGGCACTGTTTCACTTGGTTGCAGAATGGCACCTTACAAAAACATTAATTGTTAGGTTAAAAATGGGAAATTATTTGATGTATATAAGCGGAATGTTTTATCCCGGGAGGTGTCAGAGATTCCTTCCCCACAAGATGGTGAGATCCGACGCCGCCCTAAAAGTCGGCTTATGGAGGCGACATTCCTCTAGGTATCGCCCTCGTACGGGGAGATACCTAGAACTGGGACAAGACCATCGTCTCAGCCGAGACAAGCTCTAAGCTGCGGACATATGTGGTACTGTGTGTGTAAGGGGAAAGGATAGTACGGGACAAGCAAGTGAAAGAAATATAGCGATCGGTCCATGGCCCGTTTGCTAGGGTACTGCTTCTACATTCGTTTGGCGTTGATTGGAGAACACACAGGAAAATACCGATCAGAGCAGCCGGCCGCTAGCATTCTCCTCCAGACAGCGGCTGAATGCGACCTAGCTATGTAGCTAGTGTCGAAAATCCTTCACCGTCAGGACTCGAACCGTAGGATCTCTGGCTCAGAATCGCTGGAGAGACAGAGACAAGACTGGCTCTGAGTTAAATTCAGCCGATGTAAAGCGTTTCGTTCATGAAATATTATTTTGGGGAGCAGAAGTTGACCAGTATTTAAAGGTATATACTTCAATTTTTGTCTCTCAAACGCCTATAGCCTCGATAAAATATCATACGGCATTTCGCGTTTTTCTCGGTTGTGCCGCTAGAAGTCGCGTGATTGTAAGCACGGCTTGATACGGTCTGTCATGCGATATCTAGCGGTACTACTGAGAAAGACGCGAAATATAGTAAGATATTCCATCTTAACGAGCCTTGAGAGGCAAAGTTAGAAAAATCGCAATACAGAGGGCAGGACAGGCATCGCATTTTGGCCTCATTTGCCTCTGCAAATTTGTCTATTACTGACCGTATTTTTGTGAGAGAAGTCGGTTGGTAACATTAAAAAAATTAGGCAGAGAAAAAAGTCAAATGTTAGTGATACCACTAACATTTTTGTTTATTTTCAGGTTACATATTTGGAAAGAAATACTCGTTAGTTCCAAGAATTTACTAAATTTTCGATTAGACCTCGGATGAACAATAAAATTGTTGGCCCCGTCTAAAATGCACTTTTGCCTTCTTGAAACCGGACGCAGGTTAAGGACCTGGGAGAAAGGTGGCTAGTTCGTCCGAAAAAGTGTACGAAAAAAAAAGATACCGCACTGAAGGCTCTATTTAGTGTCGCTCATCAAACATAAAATTCATTGTGGTTAGATGTTGAAGAGACCCTGTAAACCAGCTGTTTTGATGAAGGAAGCACGCGTGATTTTTGACGCTCCGTTGAACACGCACTTTGCACCCAAGCTCCCCGTTAGTGGAGGTTACGTTGCACCTGCGGTGTCGGTAGGCGGGTGTGGGAGGGGGGTGGGCAACTGTGCGCGAAAACATTTGCGAGTGCCGGGGCGCCGCGACCGTGCGCGTGGTGGCCTTGGCTGCGCTCATGGCCGCCTGGGATGGCGTCGCGCGGGCATCGTCTTCCGCCACCGCCGTCCAGTGCTAATGAGCCAAGCACTCGGCAGGAGAGGGCGTTACGTCAGCCTGGAGGTCCTGGCCGAGCGACAGACGCACGCGGACTCGGCAGCAGGCGCGGGACTTGACAACCAGGCATGATGGTGCTTATTGCAGCTGCCACTTTTTAGCTTAGGGTCATGATACGAAGAAGAGGGAGTAGAAATGCATATTTTTAAGTTCTGAAAGAACGTAAGATACGTCTTGGGTGTTGAATATTAGGAAATTTTGAGGGGCCAGAGGATATTAGAATGCTCACTGTGAGTCGACCAGCAGCGTAGCAGTCCCTACGCTTGTTTCCAATCTCTGATATCAGAGTTCAAATCCCAGTAGATCCGTGTGGAACTGTCGGGGAAAAAGCTGGTTCGCGACAGATTAATAATAATTGTAGTAATAATAATAGTAATAATAATAATAGTAATAATAATAATAGTAATAATAATAATAGTAATAATAATAATAGTAATAATAATAATAGTAATAATAGTAATAATAATAATAGTAATAATAATAATAGTAATAATAGTAATAATAATAATAATAGTAATAATAGTAATAGTAATAATAGTAATCATAATAATAGTAATAATAGTAATCATAATAGTAATAATAATAGTAATAATATTTGGCTGATTGCCAGGTGGTAACAGTAAGTCTACAGCTTTACAATTCATCTACATTTACAATTCAAAAAAAATTTACAATGTAACACAAAAGAAATTACAACTACGTCTACTATTACATCAAAGGATTGAACAATACAAGAGCTTCCTCTAGAGACCCATGCAAAACCAACGTTAACATTAAAAATTCTTTTAAAAATGTACATGTACATGCATTTCTTACTAACTAGTGATATACTATCAATCTTATTAAACACGATTGATTCGAAATGTTCAGTTTCTCCTTCCTCTCATTCCTCCTTTTCCCAAACATTACCATTATAATTTAATTATCAATTTCATTCACCATTCCAGGTTAGGACGTAGGAGGAATTTCATTAATATTAATAATATAAATAATTCACCGAATGTCTGTTGGATCATAACGAACTAGAGGTCACCATTGTTGGAGTAGCAGATGTGTGAAGTAGGTAATCCCATCAAATTCCCGAGTGGCCCGAGAGAGAGTGGAAAAAAAAAATCTCCAAAAAGGGCTGGAAAGACTCTGCCACTGAAATGGAAGGCCACAGTTGACCCAATAATTAGGACACTAAAGCCGCACCCAGAGGCCAGACGAAACACTGAGGAGCCTAGATCCTTCTGCGGTCTCTTTACCAACTGCTATAGACAGCGTTACTGGGTAGCGTGTACCTTCCATAAAACAGTGCAGATGTTAAATCAGGAATGCCATGTTCAGAATTGCATGTACGTTACTTCGTTATAAAAGATTTCCTACCGTAAGTTTGCTCACAAAGAATGATTCATCGACACCACTATATGCACTAGAAGTTTACAACACTTATTCTGAGACATTTCTATCTTTCAGCTTGTGCAGTTCAAAAACTGCGTGCCAGACTGGTTTGTGTGCAAAAGGTAACTCAAAATTTTGGGATCTGCGTGGAAGTGAAAGAGCCGTAACTCAAGAAAGTTGTTTTGAGTCTGCGCAGACATGATGATGCGTGTGGTGGCACTCAGGTTTTATGTGGAGGAAAGAAAAAAGTGACGAAATCTATTGAATTTCAGGGAATTGAATTACTTTTCATGAATTTGTTAAAATAAACAAAAAAGCTGTCACGGTGGGACGACGATTTGAAACATTCTAGTTACAGAAGTTAAATTCATAAAATGATGTAGTGGGTCAACATCCCTGGAATTAATTTATTGCAACTGTTTCGAACAAGATTGTCATTATCTCTTGAAAGATCTGAAAATCCTTTGCCCAATCGGTTCTATCACATTATTGCTAAAATTCGAGATTTGCGATTTTCGCGGAAAAGCCGGTGCTGTGGTCTTTCCACAGAAGCCCTGATCGTGGCATGTGGTCGGACTCTCCTTGGCTACGTCGATGTAAAATGGCAAATGCAATTGGAAGTCCAACAATAATAGAATTTTCACACGAATACCGTGTAGTCGTAGTTGTGTGCCGTCACAGGAAAATTCAGTTTTGGCTTTGATTGCGTTATAGTAAATTCCATAATTATTTTACCTATTGGTTTTAATTTTTTAATTCTAGGAACGTGTACAACCTATGGATTTTTCAAATTATTTAGCCTATTTAACATTTCTTTTCTTCATACTAAACTGTTAACATTCGATAACCAAATAATTTCATTCCTTCTCTTTTTAGACCTGTCTGGTGTGTGCAACCAGTTGCGCGTGTTTTTAGACATGCGTTGAGTGTAGTGATCTTGGGTAAACGTTGGTAGCATATTAATGCCAGGACGTGACAGTACGATAACCCGATATTAAAATAGACAAATAGACGCAGTGCTATCATTTTAAACAAAAATGTTTTACTAGTATACTAAAACTAATCCATGGAGATTTCACCCCATGCTCTGAAGCGTCAAGTACTTGTTCGACATGACAGAAAAATATTCTGGAGCGAACGTTTGTCGATATTTTGCAGATTTTCTATATATGCAATTAAATATAATGGAGGCGTGTGCCAGTCGGGTCCAAAACTATTAAATACAACACTAGGCACATTACTACTACTTAATTGCAATTACTTGACTACTAAGTGTTCATTATCACTAATCAATTTCTGTCAGAGCACAAAGATTTTTATTTCCTTAATTGCTATCAGTTAAATTTATATTGTTTTGAAGCAAAAACAATGCGATTCAACGGGGTGCGCATGTAGAACGTCCTAGGTTTGCAAATAGATTGAAATCTGTTCAGTGTAATTAAATTAACCGTAGGAAAGTGTCAAAGGTTATTTTAGAGAGGAATTTCGAAGTGCTATTAATTCATTTAATTCATTAGTCGTTTGAGCGTACGTTTTCATAACATTTAATTTGTCATCGAATGATTTGCATCAACAGTTTCAACCCTTAATTTTATTAGTCACCCCTCTGTTCATTGACCCCCTCAACGGATTTTCAATCGGCCCCTTAATTTTCGCCCCCTCCGTTACCGGCTGAAAGTGTTGTTACGGTGCTGAGTAATTGAACGTAATAAAAACAAATGCATTCGACGATCACAGTTCGTAAAACTGATTTACATTAACGTGATAAAAAACTTCAGTCTTTTGAAGTTATGAAGAATTGATCGCCTTTCAGTAAAAAGTGATCTTAGATGTTCAAGATAACTTCCTAGTATCATAACCTAGTTGGCGCGTGTTTAAAAAAATCTGGACTTGATCTTCTTTGCCCTTCGTTGATGGATGCCTCCAGATGTTGTGGGCCCTGAAGCTTATAACCTCGAAAAAACTGTCACTTCCGATCTTTTTTTCTGATAGTCTGCATGGTAAGAGAACATTGCACTTCTCCAACATTCATCTCTAGAATTGTCCATCTCTACCATTAAGCATTCAGGATCTGTATCGAGTACTCTGAGAATATGATCAGAATATATTGCATTATATTAGAAGTGCATTACTGAAGCACACTTATTGCAACATTTTAAATATATTTTGTTCAAGATGGGTTATAGTTAAATCTACTTTGTCCTCGCACCTTTTATAATCCCCTCCGGCTCAGTTTTGACCAGGTACATTTCCAAGGTATTCTTTCCTTTCTTTCGCATCGATGTGGCTTGAGAGTCCTTATCTGCCATTATACGTAAAGTTGGACTAGTAGTGGACTCTTATGCCCGTCGCGCTCAGTCCTGTTTTGGAGGAAGAGAGCCACGTCTCATCACACTGACGCTGCGACCCGGAAGTAGCGTACCTTCTCTTATTCACGCTCACACCATATACTGCATAGAAAGGGAGAGTAATTAAGAATGCAGGTCCAAGGGTGATAGCGGGACAGGAATATACACCATCCCACCACAGAAAACGTCTATTTTGTAAGTGGGATCCACACGCTGGATGTAACGCGTACGTGAGTGCTAATGCCCCAAGTAATTTTCGCCACTCGGGCCGATCAGGAATGGAAGGAAGAGGGTTGAAAGGAGATACAAGATGGGTGGGATGCCACACCATGCCCCAACATTCAAACTCGAAACTTCCTTGCTCGAATTGAGTTTAAAAATTAGAATTTTTTTTTTGATTATCTTAATTATCGATCATTAAACCTTCTATTGTCACGTTTCTATCAAAACTTTTAATGTAAGTTTGTTCAAATTGGGTAACCGTTTATTTGCATACATAACGTAATACTTGGTAAGTAAACTTGTTCTCATAATTCGTAACGTCCCTAACAAACGGTCAATTTAATCGTGACTGCTGACATGTGTGCTCCTATCCGAAGCAGGCTAATATCCGACGTGGACCGAACTTATTTCCTTCGAACCCGGTGCGTTGTCGGACTGCGTTCGTTGCTTCTGGAAACCTCCGCTCCTGAGCCGCTGCAGCTGATGCGCGCGCCGGCAACGCGCTCCTGCGGCGCCGACCGCCAACACGACCGCCAGGGGAACTTGGCCTTGGGGCTGCAGCTACCCCGCAGGGGTTGCGGTTGGCAGCGGTGGGGCGGAGCGGTGCGGCACGGGGGCGGTTTCTCGTGACCTCGAGGGAACTGACGGACGGGGAGGCGTGGCTCGGAGATAGCCGGTTCTCAGGTCGACGGTATTGTAAGCAGAAGGTTTGAACTGCTCTGAGAAATTCTAGGGGGGTAGAGGGATTGGAATATTAGAAAAACAAGATTATGCTTGATGGAATTTTTAGTGACATTGTTTTTTGATTTGCGTGTGAAATATTAAGGTTCGTAAGAACGAAGAAAACCATAATTGTTGAGTTTTTGGTTGTTTGTGGATGTTCTTTCAAATTACTCACAAGAAATCAGTGTCATTAATATTTCTCGTTTAAATTTTTTAGTTTTGTTTAAAAATAAGTGTGATTGATAATTGTTTAATGATAATTTTCCACGGGACTAAAATTAATATCAATGAACATGTTTGACAGTTCAAAAACGTCAATCAATCTCATACTTACTATAGTATAATCACGTTTGTATAATTCAAAAAGATAATCCATAAATACTGTTGTTTACTTGAGAACGCCGTAGGCGTAGGGGGACGAGTCTCTTCCCTCTGCCGCAACTAGCAAATGCCACGACGGCCCTCGATCTTCTGAGGAGTTGGAGGCCCCTCTGTCCTTGGCGCAGGTATCCCCACCTGCTTCCCCCTTCCCTTCAGCTACAAGGCAGCGAGCGCGCCCATGGCGCCGGCCGCGGTGCCGGGCGCACAAAAGGGCCTGCCCGCGCCGCGCCGCGCCGCGCCGCGCCGCGCCGCGCCGCGCCGCGCCGCGCCGCGCTGCTTCGCGCGTCTCTGTTCCGAGAAGCCAACTGCGCCTTCGCCGGCCCAAATTGTCTCTTGAAGAGGTGGCGTCAGGCGCTGAATGGAGAGAAGCCTGTTTTGCGTGGCGCTGCCTCGAAAGACCGCGTCGCGTCCTTCGGCCGGGGACCGCGCACGAATAATTCGCGGAGTTGAAATTCACCCCGAAGGGTGGGGGCAGGGGCGGATGAAGGGGTAGAAGGGTTGAACTCGAGAACGGATGAATTAAATATCGCCACGAGACCAATCACAACAGTCGCTTTGTCGCTGACGCTTTCCATGTCGCTTCCTTTTGTGAGTCCGCGTCGCGTTGTCTCGCGTTGGAAACTTCGCTCGAAGGCGGAAAGTTGACGTGGACGGAAGTAAATAATGGGTGGTGTGGGTTTGGAGGTGGGATGAAGGTGTTCCCACGCGATCCGCGTGGCGCTGGCGGCCCTTTGAAGTCGACGCTAGCGCTTCGCGTGGCCGCGTTGTTTTCGCTGATAGAGACGCTGGCGGCGGCGGCGGCTGCAGACCGCCCCCCCCCGTGTCCCCCCTGCTGCCTCGGCCATTCCCCCGCCCCCTCCCGGAAGGCACTCCGCCGGCTGGAAAGGGCGGGGAACGCGATGAAAGTGCGGAGTGGGGGGTGAGGGCAGAACGGAGCGTTCACGGTTGGCGGCCCAAAGGCGAGCGATGTGCCCCGCCCCCGCCCCAGCCCCTACTTTGTTTGTGTGTGTGTGTGTGTGTGTGTGTGTGTGTGTGTGTGTGTGTGTGTGTGTGAGTGTGTGTACGTGCACGTGCACTTGACAGCCCGCTGCGCTGTTGCTGCCTTAGCCAGCGTGGCTTTCTACTCGCAGATACGCCACCTGCTGTTGTCCAAGGAACAGCCCGTATTGCCATTGCACGAAAGGCTAATGCTATATGCTACATGCATGATGTATGCTATGAGTCTAGCATACACACATACATTCATATATGATATATGGATGATCATGAAAATAAGAATTGCTCCTCAATTGCATTTCTGTGACCAGCATTGCGTTGCTATTTTTCTTACGGATTCTTTAGTAACACGAGAGAATGGAAATTACAAAAAACGATCAAGTGTAAGAATGGGGGTGGAACTAGAAGTTATGCAAATGTAAGAACCCACGAAAAAAGTCCGGTTTTGTTCAATAAGGGTCCTTTTCCAACCACCGAAGGTGCGAATTTCGAAGAAAAGTTTTTTAAAAAAAGTTTCAGGCTACGGAAAGTACAAAAGGATCACGGTGTATTATATGAAATGGTAAAAGAAAGTTATTGGCGTCGAATTTTCACTAATTTTTTAGCTTAAACAAATATTTAAATTTGTTAGAAATGAGTATGGAGCACCGATTGGTGTATTTGTTACAAGAAATTATGTAATGAGAGGTCTAAAAGCATTGTGGGCAATCGTGAATAATTTTTATTTGATTATTTTCAGCTCAAGTACCCCTGTAGGGCACAGGCCTCCACTTGTCGGTAGGGTCGGTTCATACAACAAGGATTTCGTGTATAATCGTATATGATCGTGAATGATAACTAATGAATAAATATTTTACATAGATTCAGAGAAATACGAATAAAAATTAAATGTAAGGTAACATCATCACCAAATCATGGAGATGGAATTCATAGATGCAAAATTTCGACGTTCATAGGTGGATACCAATATATTAATCCTGGCCTAAATTAAGTTGTTCAGAATTTGTACGATTGAATCCTACCATTTATTGTTTTTTCATATTTACAGAAGGAATAAACTTATCTTACACGTAACTAATTATAGAAACATTGACCGGGTTTCCTGGTTGCATAAGCGTGAAGTCTAGCGCCAGAGGCGGATCCAGAAAATTGTTTTGGAGGGGGCCATCATAGATTTTTGTTAAATAATAGACATATATTGTATATGATTTTTGTAGTGTGTAAATGATACTATACAAGATTATTTTCTAAGTACATAGTTATAATATAAATAAATATTTAAATCAATTTTGCCAAATAAAATAAGATAACAAATGAAAACTCTAGGTCTTTTGGGGGAGGCCATGGTCTCCCTCTGGATCCGCCACTGTCTACCGCTCATCTGCCTTATTTGTATCTCAACCAGTATCCAGCAGTTTTGTGTATAAAACCAACGTATTTAATTACATCGCGTCAATCGGCGCAGAAAGTCCATTCAGTAGTCATGGAGAGCCCGAGCTCTTTTCCGTCAAGACGCAAAGTATTGTGTAACATATTGTTACAGTTACATTGTATTGAGTAACATGTGTTACAATTATCTTATAATTGCAATCGGTGTATTTTTAAAGAATATCTATTTCTCATTAGAAATTCAAAAGTATAGTGTTTCGCAACCAGAGCACTAGTCATTAATTCTTAGTTATTCTGGTGATTAATAATAAAATTTGGAAGTATGTTTGTTGACCTATTTATTATTCTTGTTCATCAATACTGCCATGTTTAATATGTAATTTTCCAATACCATTTTTTTTGCTATTCCATTCCATATTTTCCATAAATATTGTACGTATGTTGGTTTTCATCCACAGACGTATCCCCTGGCCTAGTCTGCCTGTCTCCGACCTCTTTGTGGAAATGTAGTGGAAAGTACCTAACCAAAACAAATTTGCGTGGTCAATAGAGAGAATGAAATAACATTTGCTTAGTAATTCAGTAAATGCTGCACAAAACAGCAATAAGTAGAATTACGGAACAGGAAAGGTTTTTGCGGTCAAAACCAGGCATTTGTCTCTTTCAGGATCAATCATAGATATACTTTTGCGGTTTTAATGGAGTGGAAATTAAGTTATGAACCTACAGTGGAAATGTACGCGATATGAGTAAAATTCATGTGAAAGATTTTAGAAACAAAATGTACTCAATGTTGCTCAACGGATGTTGAATTTTCGCACACTAATTGTACGTTACTATGTATTCATTGTAAACATAATACTTGCATTTAATCCAAATGCTTAAAAATTATGAAAAGATTGTAGAGTGTAATTATTAATTAAGAAGTAAAATGTAAGTATTTTCTTACACATAAGAAAGACCTATAAACAGGAACTAATTGGTCAGTACGAATTGAAAAATGGCAAACTAAAATCAATTGAATTCAATATTTTAAAGAGTACAAGAAGAAATAATATGATGGAAAAACTTGCTTTAGATGGACGATATGGGTGTGGTAGGGATAATCCGTATGATCTGACCGACTTGTACGATGTCTTCGAAATAAATCATTTGAGACAAGCGTATAAATAAAGCGATGAGGACACTTATTTTAAAGTACATGTGTCGGAAGGATTGCGGTTTCTAAACAGATCGGACCAATAATTTCTCTGGTTCTTGTGACGTGAATTTCTGATTGAAGTATATACATACTTAACAAAGAAATGACGAACTGTGGGAAATAACAAGAATTCGCATTGTTATATTCTTAAACGATAGTTTCTTTCACTTGGTAAAACGTGAGCGATGTAAGTCGACAAGATTAGAAACTAACCTTCGTGACACTTTCCTTTCAGTTTTCTCAATGTTCAAATTAATTTTAATCGAAGTTAAGCGAGTGCGCTGTGCCCTCAGCGCGGTCCAGGAGCCCGTCTCCTCCATCCCGACACTAAGATGAGGCGCGGGCCGCGCAGGCAGTCGCTGGCGGCATCCGTTGCGCCCGCGAGGCGCTCTGCATGTTTCATGCGGCGTCCCGCTGCTTCCTGCGGGCGCGGGGCGCATCCCAGCGCGCGACCTCGCATGCTGCTCTCTTGTGTGCACAAGGTCACGCCCCGCTCCCCCCCCCGCCCAGCCCCCTCCAGGCACCACCCACTCCACGCCACGCGCATCCTCTCTCCGCCCCTCCCCTCCAGTCCGTCCTTTCCCCGCCCGCTTCTCCCCACCCGCTCTACACCGCCCTCCCAACCCCTCTCCTCCCCTCCTCACCGCCCCGCCTCCCACCTCTCCTCCACCCCTCACCGCCCCGCGTATCCGCCCGCCCACCCCCGCTCCGCACTGCTCACACCCCGCCCCGCCCGCCCTCGTCCCATCCCGCTCCACCCGTTCCTACCCACTCCTGCCCGCCACATCCCACTCCATCCCGCACCACCCCACCCGGGCAAACTCCACCGCTCGCCCTCGCCTCGCCCCGCCTCGCCCCGCCTCGCCCGCCTCGCCCCGCCTCGCCCCGCCTCGCCCCGCCTCGCCCCGCCTCGCCCCGCCTCGCCCCGCCTCGCCCCGCCTCGCCCCGCTCGCCCCGCCTCGCCCCGCCTCGCCCCGCCTCGCCCCGCTCGCCCCGCCTCGCCCCGCCTCGCCCCGCCTCGCCCCGCCTCGCCCCGCCTCGCCCCGCCTCGCCCCGCCTCGCCCCGCCTCGCCCCGCCTCGCCCCGCCTCGCCCCGCCTCGCCCCGCCTCGCCCCGCCCTCGCCCCGCCTCGCCCCGCCTCGCCCCGCCATCGCCCCGCCTCGCCCCGCCTCGCCCCGCCTCGCCCCGCCTCGCCCCGCCCCGCCCCGCCCCGCCTCGCCCCGCCTCGCCCCGCCCGCCTCTCCCCGCCTCGCTCCCGCCTCTCCGCGCTCCGCCCCGTCCCGCTCCGGCCGTGAACGCGTGGCGCATGGCATCGCGTCGCGACGCGTTGAGATGCTTGCAGTTGCACACCGCACGGCTTGCACTCGCTCCTACGTCCCGCACCTAGCCTATCACTACATTCCCTCCACATATCGTTTTGGTTTTCCTCTTTGTCTTCTCCTTTCGCAACAGCATTTCCTTTCTATCATTCTCTGGTCACGGCGTCTCGCTTTACTTCCTAGTTCCTACTTTCTTTGCTCTGCTTGCACCGGCCGAGAAAATAGGTCTCGTATCGTTCCTTCACCCCTTACATACTGGCTCTCTGCTTCCTGACGATCGTGTCTTTCTTGTGTTTGTGTTCAATGTCGAGACCAGTTTGTGTGGTATCCCTCCTCGGTAAGAGCGTCCCCGCTCTGCCCAGTCCCCGCTCTGCTCCCAGTCCCGCCGCTCTGCTCCCATCCCCGCTCTGCCCCGTCCCCGCCGCTCTGCCCCGTCCCCGCCGCTCTGCCCCGTCCCCGCCGCTCTGCCCCGTCCCCGCCGCTCTGCCCGTCCCCGCCGCTCTGCCCCGTCCCCGCCGCTCTGCCCCGTCCCCGCCGCTCTGCCCCGTCCCCGCCGCTCTGCCCCGTCCCCGCCGCTCTGCCCCGTCCCCGCCGCTCTGCCAGTCGCTTGCTCCTCGGTTATCATCGACACCAGACAGCCTGCCTCCGGGGGCGCTGCCAAATCCGATGCTATTGAATATTGAAACGTCTCGAATTTGTCAGTGTGCAGCTCTGCTCTGCTCTGCGTAGCTTCCATTTTCCGGTGACTGGATGCCGCATCCGGAGGGTTCGGACATGTTGAATGCTTTAGAGTGCATTCTCCACGCATACGGATTCCACGCAGGGTTTTTGCTTGTGATAATCTTCAAAGACTTCCTTGTAATCTAATCAAATTGCAGATGAACTTCTCAGTACTTTGACTACAGGTTTCTAAAACATTCGTGTATTTGAGAAAGGATTTGTTGATTGCCCATTTGAAAAGTTAAAACATATAAACTCACGTTGTTATTCATCAAATCTATTGCTATTGAACGAGCCTTGCGTTGACCTATATTAAAGTTACAGATCCTGAAAGGAAAAGAGATCTTGTAATGGAGATACCAACGGGAGAAGTTGAATAGTGCTTCTAAAACCCTTGAAATTCTTTTCATTATTAGAAGAATCGTAGGATTCGTAGATTTACCAAAGATTTATTTATAACAAATTAACGTCAATGCACTTAAAAAAGAAAAAGAAAAGAAAAGTACAACCCTCATGTCATCGTTGCTCAGTGTGAATGTATCGAGGTTTCATTTGCGAGCGATCGGGAGCGAGCAGCGAAGTGTGACGCCGCATTGCTTTGGCCAGGTGAAGTTTGCCGAGCTAGGCGAGAAGAGCTAGAGGGAGAGGGGGGGGGCGAGAAAATAATCCCGGGGTTATTGGACACCGTCAACTACATTTGCACAGCGGCCAAAGCGCGCACGGTGCGCCCTCTATGTGCTCGGTGCTTTCGGCTCTGCCCGACGCGATTCTCGATAATCCCTCCCGTTTTAATTAAACATCCGTACACCTCGCAGCGCTCTTTTCGCCGTCGGGCTGCCACCCGTGTCTCCGACGCTCGGCCTTTTGCGGTTACTCCCGCCCCCCCCCCCCGCTCCCCCTCCACCTTTGCGTCGGCACTGCTGTGCTTCACACCCCGCAACTAGTTTCTCTGCATTCGCACCTCTCCACTGGCAGGAATACATTGAGAATTTGGACGCAACCCGATGATCCATTTGCAATTTGAATGCGATTTCGGTAGAATGTTTGTTTCCGTGAGGCAGAGAATCTAATTCAAGTACAATTTGAAATTTCAAAACTTTAGATGCTGGTGAACATAATTAATTTTTTGTTTCTTTGTTGTTGTTTTTATTTTCTTTGGTGAATGAGTGATGATTTCTGTATTAGTGTGCTCATTCTGTTTTCTTTCTGCCTTTATCATTGTTTCAATAAGTCAGTGAAAGTACCTGCTCTATCCGGAAAACTTATGTCCATTGTCTACCTCATCATGCAAAATGTAACATCTTTCGCGAACGTAATCAACTGCATAGTATCTACAGTTGAGTTCTGATGTCTCCGGGTCTGTGACGTCATGCCATTTCACTGTGGCGATCGCAGAGCGAAGGGGAGGGGGTAGATTGGGGATGCAGAAAGGAAGAGACTGCAGGGAGTGGGGGAAGACAGCGAGAGTACTATTCAGTTAAAAATATTGATATTACCTAATCATTGTCCACCGATGAACTATCGCTACTTTCAGATTCTTGGCACTCATTATCCGAGTCCATATTGATTACAGTACTGTCTATAATGTCTGGCACTATACCATCCCTTTCCCAGTATTCATTTTCTAATTTCGTGACATGAGAGCAGTATTCCTTCCAGTCTTGAACAGTGACTTGGGTGATAGCCCAGTTTGTGAGCTCTAAAAAAGTTTGTTCCCGACATATCCCCAAATTGGATTTCTTTCCTTCATAAGTGTCTTTGATTTGTGCCCATGCCATTTCAATGGGATTCAGTTCACACATGTAAGGAGGAAGGCGAATTAACAGAATGACCCCTATTGGTAAACAGCTCATGAGGTTTTAGTTGCAGAACTAGTTGGTATAATTCAGGCTTCCTCAAGTTTTCATTAATATTTGCATTCCCTTTGCATTCAACCATTGAATCATATCGCGCTTTGATGCATACGCAGTTGGGGTTTTATTAGCTAACACGCTATGATATGGAGCATTGTCAAGAACAATTACTGCCTTAGACGGCAGTTTTTCTAATAATTTGTCTCTCACCCACTTTTCAAAATTTTCTTGATTCATCTGACCATAGTAGTCGGCAGATGAAGAACCAGCTTTGAAAATTAACTCCGCCTCATTAATGAAACAATTGTTTCAAATTGTTTTAATTATTTCTCACCTGATGATGGAAACCATATGTTTCCGAAACGTTGTGAAAAAAATTTGTATATAAAGCTGATTAAATGATTTCTGTCTTATGAATGATGGACCAACTTGTAATATATAATACGTAATATAGGCAGAAAAGAAAAATATTTAAATACAATTGTTTCAACCATCATGAACTACAATTAGTCTAACTGATGCACTTATATTTGCCGTTACGCCTATTATATCGTCATGCTGCCAGCACTTTTTAAATACCAAGCTGTTGTCAATCCACGTTTCGTCAATATACACTATTTCACGGCCTTCTTCCCTTAACTTCCTCGTTTGGACGAGATATCTTGCTCGCCAATCAACAATGTCAGCTCTCTCGACCACACTTTTTGTTTTGAATTACACTTCCTCCATCTGAATCCCATCTATTTCGTCAACCTCCAAAGTGACTTTTCTCCCCAAGGAAAATTGGTCTTTTCTTTTATTATGGGCAGCATTTTCGATACCGTAGGCACTTGCTTTTCACGGACGTAAAAATCAAAGACAGCATTTCAGATTACGCACACATCAAACTCGCCGATTTTTACGGCGTTGTGACGAGTCACTGTCCTTTTCTTACCAGGCGAAATAAGTCACCTAGCACTTGTTTCATTCCGTGTATTATTTTCTTTTCGAATTGTTGTAATGCTAGTTACTCCAATACCAGTGTATGCCGCTGCTCTTTCTGTGGCTATTGTCAAAGGAACTAGATGATTTTGTTTCTTTTCTTTATCACATGCCTCAATTACACTCGCTATGATCTCCCGACATTCACTGTGAATTGTCGAATTCGATTTCCGCTTCGCCATTTCGCATCTAACATTCGCGCACTCTGAATCAAAACTGAGCTGATGTTTGCGAAACCAATGCATTCTCCAAGCACGCGCTCCCCCTTTCCTAGAGCGCATGTGTGATTCACGGACGTCTGTCAAACAAATCCTACAGCCCATCACCTTATCGCGCTCCCTCCACCCCGCGGAGAAACTTAGACCCCTCTCACAGGGCCGGAGAACTCGGAACCGAACTGTACTTACTTGTCAGAATGATCTGATTAGTGATTCTGGGATAGAGAGTGAAAATGAAAGTGGCGAGAATGTAAGTTACGTAGGTATGCTTTGAAATGTGATTACAAATAATTCCGGTTTACTTTGCGATTCCCATAACTTCCAGAACGCTTGGACAGAAGACAGCACAGATAGCAGTTAATTCGCAATAATTGCCAATTTCAACTGCTTTGAAATTTTGCACTTTCTGGCAGGGGAATTTCTATAAAATTTTAACTATGAAATTCTTAGAAAATTAATGATAAACTTCACATTTCGTTGATAATGCTCCAATAATCCTGCACTAGATTGTGCATTGAATGGAAGAGTGGTAAAGATCACCTGCTAAGTCACTCCTGGCTTTTACTGATAGCAATTTCATATTAGCGGTATGTGAAATTACATTGTCCTAAGCCTAATAAACTGAATGAGACAAAATGCGCAGACACGGTTTGTTAAAGAAATTCGGTTAAGGGTAGAAAGATGTTTTTAACAGAGAAAATTGTGGAAAACATCTGAGAAAACAATCATTTCTATATTGTTTTTTGCTTTTTTCCATATACCAGATGAGTAGATAACTTCTAGGCGATAATAAACCTGAAATCGAGATTTGTAGCTCTGAACGTTCCTTTCGACTTGTGAAATTCGAAATAAGGCATAAGAAATGATGTTTAGTGATGCATAGGAAACAAACTACGGAATGAAGGAAGCTTTCGGAGGCCA
Organism: Acheta domesticus; assembly: GCA_031308135.1. Taxonomy (NCBI): domain Eukaryota; kingdom Metazoa; phylum Arthropoda; class Insecta; order Orthoptera; family Gryllidae; genus Acheta; species Acheta domesticus. Next base: position 153,188,195 of record JAHLJT010004567.1, read on the forward strand.
AATATTCATTTGGAATGGGAAATGAGTTAGAAAGCAATTATTCTGTGCACGTATAAATCGTAAATTATGCAGTGTTCACCTCGCAAAATAAAGGTATGGAAATGAATATAAAACAACCAATATTATTTTCTTTAATTTTCATCTTAATACTGAGTTTGACGATATACATGCATCTTAAAACCTCAAACCAGTGAGATATTTAGTAGTCTCGATATCCACGATTATTATTGTTAATATTGTTGTTGTAGTTGTTGAACGTGAAGGGAATTGGAACAAGCCCAGAGCTCAAAAAAGGAATGGACAGTTGGTAAATTTCTTGCTGTTCTGAGATTCGGTCATCGACTTCCTCGCATCCCGTGAGTGACCGCTGTCTCGCGCATTTCGCGAATTTGCCGCGGGGCGGCGTTGCGAGCGGCAGTTGCGGTTCACGGCAGCAGCGAAGCGACGACTGTACCGCTGCGCGTTTTTATCCCGAGGCCTGCAAATATATTGGCTCGTAGTGGAGACAAGAGGGTGTGAGAGGAGGAGCAGGACGCCCAGGGACGTTTTCCGAAAATCGGAATCGGAATGGGAATTGGAAATGGGAAAGCCGGAAAGATTGGATGAAGTTCCTCGGCCAGTGCGCATTGGAAATGGTTTTCCGAAGTAGAGAAGATGCGAAAGAGGACGAATGTGAAGCGAAGGCGCGACGGAAGAGGTTTCGATTAAACTACAACGAACGAGGGGAGTTTGAAACAAGAGTGAATTATACTAATAATTAAAACGGGTAGGGTGATTTTTAAAGGTCAGGAATGTCAGGGTGGAAAAGGGCAAGTCGGGCTGAAAGCGACGCGACGTGATTTTGTTGGAAGGGAGTGGAGAGGAATTTCAAGAGGTTAAATGCACGAAATGTCAGGAGGAAATGGGTGGGGGGGAAATGGCGAAAAAAATATATTAAATGGGTAGAGACTGCAATTAAAGTAACTGAAAATGTCGAGTATATTCAAAGGTCATGACTTTTCTGAGAAACATATTTAGTAATTATTGTTTATTGTTTTTTATCTGAAAATGCATTTGTTTTGGAACAATAATACTCTTATTTGAATAGTAGGATTAATGATGTTTGTTTTGCTTAAATTGCAATTGTGGCCATGTGACCAATGATAGGAATTGAATTTGGTTACTGGGTTTCATCTCTGGTAGTTCTGATACAGTGAGTTTTCAGATAAAAACATAATGACTTTGTAAAGAAATGAGGAAGTGAATGGTAATAACTAAATAAGTGATATTTGCAGTTTAAATTGACTTTACTACATGAATCTGAATGGCAAATGAACATATAAATTACAAAAATAACACTTACTTTTCTTTGATGTACAACATGTTATGATACTTAAAATTAACATACAATCGTGATTCTTGATTTCAAGATGAGAAGTTTTCAGTTGTTCTTTCCGTTCTGCTTCGTTTTGAAGTTGATGCACACGCACAGTACTTAGTATGTGGTCACAACACAATTTGGATATGATTGAACATTTACTGTAGTTGGAGTTTGACACGTTTGACTGACTATGACACGTTTTGTACAAAATACCGATGAGAACAATGGTTTACGTAAATTGTGAGCGCACGGGCTCGCTTGAAACATGTGGCCTCGGCGGTTGCCTGCCAAACACTGCCTGCGAACACAGTAACGGATTTTTACGCCACCCTCCTGCACGCTGTTGCCGGAGCGGTGTCGGCTCGGCGTGGCGTTGGTTCGGTGTTGCCGCTTTGAGTTTCTCAGCGCGATTTGTAACATGCTGCCCCCGTCAGTGCGTAGCGCTGAAAAATCGATTATTGTTACGAATCGCGTGTTACAAATGGCTGTCTTGGGTTTCTTGTGGTAAAGGACAAATGTTGCTAATGCTGCGCTTGTAGATTCCTGATGTTGTAGTGACGTCGACTACTCTTACTTTTCCGTCTCTTCCTGGTACGTTTTGCTTATTCTTCCTAACTTCCATGTTGCTGGTGGTAAATTGTCTTCTTTAAGGAGTACTATTGTGTCTTCCGTGAGATTGGGATGAGATGAATGCCACTTATTCCTCCTTTGTAAGGTTAAGATGTAATCTTGGGACCACTGTTTCCAAAATATTTGTGTTAAGTTTTGTATTTTCTTCCATCTTGAAATGTGGTCTAATTTGATTTCTGAATCTTTTGATGATACAAGTAGAGATGGCCTTTGATTTAATAGGATGGCTGGTGATAAATAATTGAAATCTTGATGATCCTCAGTTAGTGGAACCAACGGTCGTGAATTTAGTATTGCTTCTATTCCACATGCTAATGAAGTTAGTTCCTCGTAATTAAGAATTCGATTACCCACTGTAGGTATGAATATTCTTTTGAAACTTTTGACTGCTGCTTCCCATATTCCTCCAAAATGAGGACTGCGTGGGGGAATGAAGTTCCACGTGACCTTTAAATGCGCAGTAGCGTCTTGTATTTGATGTTGTATTATTTTGTTTTCCAGGAAGCACAGTAGCTCTTTTAATTGCTTTGACGCTCCCTTGAATGTCGTTGCATTGTCAGAATACATGTGAGACGGAATGCCTCGTCGATTTGTCATTCGAAAGAATGCAGCTAAGAATGCTTCTGAAGTTAGATCCGATACTACTTCTAGATGTACTCCCTTTGTTGCTAGACAAATGAAAACAGCAATGTAACTTTTGGTAAATTTTCTCGATCTGGGTGTTCCCAATCTAGTAGTAATTGGACCTGCGTAGTCTATTCCACAATGCGAGAAGGCTGGTGAAACAGTTACTCTTGGAGCTGGAAGCTGGCCCATTAATTGTTGTGGTTTCAGTTTAGATTGTTTGAAACATGGTATGCATGATCTGATGACACCTTTTGTAGTGCGTCTAAGAGATGGGATCCAAAATTTTTGACGAATCTGTGACATAATTGATTGCGTTCCTGCATGAAGTAGTTGTAGATGCACTTGTCGAATCAATAATTTTGATAGTCGGTGAGTTGATGGGAGAATGATTTGATGTTTGGTATTGAATGGAAGATAGGTGTTGTCTAGTCTTCCTCCTACTCTTAATAATCCATCAGTATGTAGTTCTGGAGCTAATGACTTGATTTTACTTTGATGATGGATGGGCTTGTTAGCCTTTAGTGCTGTCAATTCTTGTTTGTAAATTTGATTTTGAACTATCTTACAGATAATTTCTTCCGCTTCTTGCAATTGTGCCGGCAATATGGGTGGATTGATGCGAGCCTTTGGGTACCTTAAGTTGTGAATGAAGCGTACACACAGTGCGATGCTTCTTAGAACCTTGTTGTAGCTTGAGCAATTTTCAATCAGTTGCAGTAATTGATTCGATGTTTCCCTGATTAAGAAGTCTGCTGCCCCGAATCATGGGTGCAGACAGTAAGATTTGCTATTAGAAGCGTAGTGATGATCTTTGGGTGAGAATTCTGCAAAAGAAAGGACGGTCCTTGCCACCACAGTTGGTTGTCTCTTAGTTGAGATAGTTGAGTTCCTCGTGAAATGAGATCAGCTGGATTATGATTAGATGTGATGTGATGCCACTTACAATGATTGGTGAGTTCTTGAATTTCTGACGTTCTTATAGTCACAAACGGTATTCGTTTTTTATGAGGTGACTTTATCCATGCACAAACTGTAGTAGAGTCTGAATAAAGATGTATTCGATTGACGACTATTGGTAATCTTGGCACTACCTTTTTGACTAGTCGCGCTAATAGTAGTGCTGCGCACAATTCCAAATGTGATATTGCTCGTTCTCGTACTGGAGTGACTCTTGATTTGGCGACGAGCAGATTGCATTGTACCTTTCCCTTCTCAGTGGTTGTTCGTACGTACAAACAAGCTCCGTATGCTGATAAACTGGCGTCTGCAAATCCATGGATTTGAATTTCTGTTGTGTCTTGATCCTTTCGTACACTTCTTGGAGCTGTTAGTTGATTCATGTTTTGTAGATCATTGAATATATGTTTCCATTCGATGAGTAATTCTGGCGTTAATAAGTCGTCCCATTCAATCTTCGTTTTCCATATTTTTTGCAATAACATTTTTGCTTGAATGATTACTGGTGCTGCAAGACCAATAGGATCATAACATTTTGCAATGCAGGAAAGTACCATTCGTTTTGTGAACTGGTGAGAATTTGAGATTTGTTGGTTGCTGCAACTAAATGCAATTTCGTCATCAGCGATGTTCCACGTTAATCCCAATGTACTTACACCTTCTGTGAGAATTGTTGACGTTTGAACTTCTTTACTTTCGTTTGGAATGATATCCATCAATTGTTGAGAATTTGATAGCCATTTGTGCAAATGAAAACCACCTTTGTCTAGAACTTTGGTTAATTCTTGATAATGTTCAATTGCTTCCTCAGGTGAGTTGGCTCCTGTGAGTATGTTATCTACGTAGAAACAGTTTTGGATTTTTTCATGAATGATTGGATTGTCAGCTGCTTCATCGTCGGCTAATTGATTTAATGTTTTAGTTGCTTGGTATGGTGCACATGCGGTACCATATGTCACCGTGGATAATTGAAATTCTTGAATTGCAGTTTGAGGATTCGGTCTCCAAAATATTCTCAGAAGATTTCTATCAGATGGATTCATTATTATTTGTCGATACATTTTGATGATGTCCGCGGAATATCCAACCGGCCACACTCGAAAGTTCAGCAGAATATTTAATAGGTCTGGTTGTACCACTGGTCCTACTGCCAAGATGTCATTGAGGCTAACCTTATTTGACGTTTTTGCGGAGGCATCGAAGACAGTTCTCAATTTTGTGCTGCTTGATTGTTCCTTTATGACTCCGTGATGAGGTAAGAAGAAATTCCGTTCATTTGTGTTGATTGGAGGAGCTGGCTGCATGTGTCCAAGCTCTTTATATTCATTCATGAAATCTTTGTACATTGTTGCGAATTGAGCATTGTGCTCAAATTTTCTCTCTAATGCTTCGTATCGTTGTAAAGCTTGTTTCCGCGAATCACCTAATTCTGGAGCTGTTGGCTTGATTGGAAGTGAAACGATGTATCTGCCCGTTTCATCTCTGCTTGTGGTAGCTTTGAAATGTTCTTCGCAGAAAATTTCTTCCGGAGAATGCATGGCTTCAGATGATAGTTCTTCCAATTCCCAGAACCGCGTTAATTCATCTTTTACTTGTTGTGAATCAATAAAGTTGGAAATTAATGGTTCCCTTTGTTGTTCTTCTGGTTGATAGCTTCCCATGAACGTCCAGCCGAATACTGTGTTGATTAATGATGGTAGCTTGGGATGCGTCCACTTGCCGGGAATGAAGACATGTGCCGTGATGTCTGCTCCTAACAACATATCTACATTGTTTGGTTTGTGAAACGTTGGATTTGCAATCAGTATGTTTTCGGGTATTATCCATCTTGAAATGTTGATGTTGGTTGAAGGTAGCTGTTTTGCGATCTTGTTGACTACAACATATGTATTTTCTGAGGACCATGATGAGAATTTTGATCGAATTTTTGCGTTAACTATGGATGATGCTTCAGTTTCATTGTCTGTAATCGTTTGGATAGTAAGCTTTGTTGGTTTTGTTGCTAGCTTGAGCTGGTTGGCTAATTGTTGCGTTATCAAATTACAATTGCTTCCGCTATCTAACAAAGCGCACACCTCGTGAGCCTCATTGTTTTGATCTAAAACAAGCAACCTAACAGTTGGCAATATTGTTGGTTTGATTGATGATCCTGCTTGACATGCCATGATTTGTTGTGGTTGCTGATGATTTTGACTAATTGTTCCTCCTAAAGACATTGAACCTTCTGAAGGAGAGACTGGTAATTTCTCTGAGTCTGGATTGTTGGATGTACAGTAGCACGTTTTTGCTACGTTAAGAAAGATAGAATTCTTTATAAATGAGTCATGCAACAAAGTGTGATGATTTTTGTTACACGTTTTGCATTTCGCTGTACTGCAGGTATGATTTACAATATTAGCTCTTAGGCAATTGTAGCAAAGTCGATTCTTTTTCATGTGCGCTAGCCTGTCCACTGGATTTAGTAATTTAAATGATTGACATTGAAAAATTGAATGTGATTCCTTGCAATATGGGCATTTTGCGAATTTTGAAAGTTCGCCGGTAATCTTGGTTCCTGACCCACTGTTTGGATGTCGTTGGATGATTCCCGGGTTTGATAAGGAATTTTCTTCGATTCGGAACAATCTTTCAAGAAAGTTATGCATGTCCTGAATTGCTGGATTGGCGTTAGTTGCTACCTGTTTCTCCCATTCTCTAGCTATTTCTGGTGGGCAATGAGCTAACATACGGTGGATGACCATAAGTTCGATTGCCGGTACTTGTAACGTTAATGCTTGCAATGCCTTGTAATTGGCCATGTAATGATCTGAGAATCTCTGAATTGAATGGGGTTCCTTTAAATTAATTGCTGGAGGACATTCAAAATTAGCTATGTACGAAGAGGCTAATCTACGAGGATTGTTGTATCTTTCATTCACTAGTTGCCATGCTACTTGGTAATTTTCTGAAGTGTTGGTTAGATTGCTAATGATTGATTGAGCTTCGCCTGTGAGAGCATTTTCCAAGTAATGAAATTTTTCTACATTGGTCAAATGTACATTTTCATGGATTAGTTTATTGAATATATCTCTAAATTTTGTCCACTGTGAAAATTCACCGTTGAAAGTTGGTGCTTGCAATGCTGGAAGTCGTAATCCTAAATGAACTTCATTGAGTGGAAGCATGCTTGAATTAGTTGGCACAGTTGGGGGTGGAGTGTTTGATGTCTGCCTATCGAATGGTGAGTTTTTTATGCGTAGTTCAACTTCTGTTATAAGGTCAATATGTTCATTTTCTAGTTGTAGAAACTGTTCTATGGTAAGTTCATCATCACTAACAAGAGATTCTTGAGCCACTTTGAGTTCGTTCCACGATTCTTTGAGATTAGTTAATAGATTGATTAACTTGTAATGTGAGTTTTCATCTATGATGGTAAAGTTATGCAACCACGTGCATTTACTTTTGAAAATCTGAAGTGCTACGTTTCGCCTATCAACAAGATTTTTCCTAGCTAGTCTTTCTGCCTTCGACATTTTGACCACAGTGTTTTTAGTATTTCTACACTAATTGTTTTAATGATTTAAATCACCTTCTGTACTGCCCCCGAAGAAGTACTGAATGTAAATAATGTCTGATGTTTAATAATGTTTGTTAATAAGTTGAATTACTGCTTGTCTATCAGGGGACACCTTGTTGACACTTTACCTCTGATAACACTGATAACTGTTAGTCTGATACCTTATAACACTGATAACACGTTCAAATAACTTGCCTTAATCTAACATCACCTCACTTACAAATCAATGTTACATGCTGAAGTTTACTAAATACTAATGAACACTATGCTGCTGAATTGAAACTGTACATGTATAACTTATAAATGAACATTTGACATGAAACCTCAGTCATAAATAAAGTTAGTAAACACTGTTCATGTACTTTGATATTGTATGCATGTGAATTGCAACTTTAAATGTTGACTGATTAGTTTAATGAATGGTGATGAACACTATATTGCTGACTTGAAGATTATACATGCATAAATTATAAAAACACTTTGACATGACCCTTCATTTACCAATAAATGTTACTTGCCACTTTTAAAGAATACTAATGAATACTATACTGCTGGATTGAAAAATGTACATACATAAATTATAGAAACACCTTGACATGAAATTATTATCACAAATAAATGTTACTGAACACTGATTATGATTTGGTATTGTATGCATGTGAGTTGTAACACTTTTAACATGTTAACTGAATAGTTTCATGAATAGTAATAAACACTGTACTGTTGTCTTGAATACTACATGCACATTGTAAAACACTCTGATGTGAAATCTCAGTGGAATTATTTCGTTATGATTACTGCCATTCACTGAATATAATGATATCTGATTCACATCCGATGCCAGGAGGACCAATGTTTTTATCTAAAATGCATTTGTTTTGGAACAATAATACTCTTATTTGAATAGTAGGATTAATGATGTTTGTTTTGCTTAAATTGCAATTGTGGCCATGTGACCAATGATAGGAATTGAATTTGGTTACTGGGTTTCATCTCTGGTAGTTCTGATACAGTGAGTTTTCAGATAAAAACATAATGACTTTGTAAAGAAATGAGGAAGTGAATGGTAATAACTAAATAAGTGATATTTGCAGTTTAAATTGACTTTACTACATGAATCTGAATGGCAAATGAACATATAAATTACAAAAATAACACTTACTTTTCTTTGATGTACAACATGTTATGATACTTAAAATTAACATACAATCGTGATTCTTGATTTCAAGATGAGAAGTTTTCAGTTGTTCTTTCCGTTCTGCTTCGTTTTGAAGTTGATGCACACGCACAGTACTTAGTATGTGGTCACAACACAATTTGGATATGATTGAACATTTACTGTAGTTGGAGTTTGACACGTTTGACTGACTATGACACGTTTTGTACAAAATACCGATGAGAACAATGGTTTACGTAAATTGTGAGCGCACGGGCTCGCTTGAAACATGTGGCCTCGGCGGTTGCCTGCCAAACACTGCCTGCGAACACAGTAACGGATTTTTACGCCACCCTCCTGCACGCTGTTGCCGGAGCGGTGTCGGCTCGGCGTGGCGTTGGTTCGGTGTTGCCGCTTTGAGTTTCTCAGCGCGATTTGTAACAAACTCTTTTATGATGTTTCTTTGTTGCATTCGTACAAATATGAACACTCGCTCCTAAAGTCGCTCGTTTTCAAAACATGCCCATGTCATAAAGCTTGACATT
>JAHLJT010004567.1:153198025-153424181 GCA_031308135.1 Acheta domesticus
CTATGTGCTCGGTGCTTTCGGCTCTGCCCGACGCGATTCTCGATAATCCCTCCCGTTTTAATTAAACATCCGTACACCTCGCAGCGCTCTTTTTTCGGCGCGCCGTCGGGCCTGCCACCGCGTTCTTCCGACGCTCGGCCTTTTGCGGTTACTCACCGCCCCTCCCCGCTCCCCCTCCCACCTTTGCGTCGGCAACTCGCTGTGCTTCACACCCCTCAACTGTTTTCTCTGCATTCCACCTCTCCCACTGGGCATGAATACATTGAGACGAATTTGGACGCAACCCGATGTCCATTTGCAATTTGAATTCGATTTCGGTAGAATGTTTGTTTCCGTGAGGCAGAGACTCTAATTCAAGTACAATTGAAATTTCAAAACTTAAGATGCTGGTGAACAATAATTAATTTTTTGTTTCTTTGTTGTTGTTTTTATTTTCTTTGGGTGAATGAGTGATGATTTCTGTATTAGTGTGCTCTTCTGTTTTCTTTCTGCCTTATCATTGTTTCAATAAGTCAGTGAAAGTACCGTGATCTATCCGGTAAAACTTATGTCCATTGTCAACCTCATCTGCAAAATGTCATCTTTCGCGAACGTAATCAACTGCCTAGTATCTCTACAGTTGAGTTTCTTGATGTCTCCGTGTCTGTGAAGTCATGCCCATTTCAATGTGGCGATCGCAGGCAAGAAGAGATGGGGTAGATTGGGGAATGCAAAAGAAGAGACTGCAGGGAGTGGGGGAAGACAGCGAGAGTATATTCAGTTAAAATATTGATATTACCTAATCATTGTCCACCGATGAACTATCAGCTACTTTCAGATTCTTGGCACTCGTTAGCCTGGTCCTATTGAGTCAATCTGTCTATAAGTCTGGACTATACCTCCCTTTCCAGTATTAATTTTCTAATTTCGTGACTGAGAGCAAGTCTTCTTCCAGGCCTTGAACAGTGACTTTGGGTGTAGCCCAGTTTGGTGAGCTCTAAAAAAGTTTTTCCCGACATATCCCCAAATTGGAATTTCTTTCCTTTATAAGTGTCCTTGTTGATTTGTGCCCCATGCCAGTTCAATGGGAATTCAGTTCCACATGTAAGGAAAGAAGGCGAATAACAGAATGACCCCCTATGGTAAACCGCTCATGAGGTTTTAGTTGCAGAACTAGTTGGTATATTCAGGCTTCCCAAGTTGTTATTAATATTTGGGCATTCCCCTTGCAATTCAACATTGAATCATATCGCGCTTTAATTGCAGGGGCCTGTCACGGGGGTAGGGAAAACCTTCACACCTCCCACCCAACTTCCTCGTATAAACGCCTGGTGGGGACGCCCGGGACGCCTGACTGGTCCGCCATATCCCGGGCCCGAAATTACGTACGACTACTGGGATCAACAGTACCCTCTAGCGACCTTTCTCTTGACAACTACCGAAGAGAACGTAACTTCCTGTTTTCTATTTTTGAATTTATGATCGTGGTGAACCGTTTTCACTAAGAGTGGCCGAGAGTGGCTGTGCAAACGAATGCCCTTTTGTGATACCTTTGTTGAGAGATCGGAGAGGATACCCTTTGTTTCTTCCCTGCAAAATGCCACGACAGAGGCGATGCCAAATCTGTTTGCTTTCCCAGCGATGTTCAAAGTAATTGGTGTTTAACACGTGCTCGATATGTTATCTTATATTTTATAATATTATATTGTTTCATGCTTTTATATTATTATTATTAATATTATTAGTACGATAATTTTCACATTTTTAATGAATGTATTTCTATTACCATCACTATATTTTTTGTGGAATAATAGAAGACGATAATATTGATAATTTTTTAAATATAACTTCAGGTGTATTAAGGGGCTGAAGGCAATTGAGAGAGGATCGAGAGGATACCCTTTTCTTCCCTGCAAAATGCCACGACAGAGGCAGTGTTGTGTTGCCAAATTGCTGCAAGGCCAAATCTGTTTGCTTTCCCAACGATGTTTGGAAGGTAATTGTGTTTAACACATGTGCTCGATATGTTAATCTTACATTTTTTATAAATTAAATTATTTGTTCATGCTTTTATCATTATTATTATTAGTAGTAGTAGTAGTACGATTGAAATACAGTTCATAAAAATGTGAAAATTATTACCATCATATATTTTTTTGTGGAATAAATAGAAGATGATGATAATATTATTGATATTTTTTTAATATAACTTCAGGTGTATAAAGTGCTGAAAGCATTGGCTTCCTGTTCATGGGCGCACTGTAACTAGTGGTCGATATGTGTGCGTAGATCATTTTACACCACACATGATTATGCCTCTAGAGTTGCTGTGTAACGCAGTACACAACTCTTTTCTGTGATGTATGTCCTGAGGTACTGACAGGATGGCTCAGTGCATTCTTGCAGTGTGTACCAGAGAGAGAGTAAGTATTCACTGTTTACAGTTATTGCAACAATTTGCTTTTAGGATGTTACGAGCACATTTTAATTTAACATTATTTTTTTGTCTCTAGTCTTTTCCTTTCATTCAAGTGAACAGAGCTTGCAAACTTTGGGTTGGACTGGACCAGGCTGTCTTCAGGTATTGTGAATCCACCAAACAATGGTGATTACATTCTTGTAATGGATGACATTACAATTTCTGAGCACAAAATTGAATAAGCTGCTCAGAAATTCTGTGAAAAACATTTGTTGCATCTTGTAACATTACTTGAAGCAAGTACCATTAAATTGTATGAAATTCATGAAATTAGCAAACATACTTTAAAGATGACAGAAAGAAGTAAAGTGACTTGGTAGTAAATCGATGATAAATCAAAAAAGGCATATAAAAATGGGTCATTTCCTTTTGTTACAACAAGAGCTGGGAAGTTATGCATTGCAAGTTTTTTGTCATGGTCATATTTCCCTAGAAATTGTAAAATGTGTGTTTCATGGCAAAATATTGGAAATAAAATAAGAAATTATTTGCATATACTCATACCTTGTGTTTTTCAGAGCTTTTTGGCATATAAATGAATGTTTTTTCATATTGTTCGACTTCTTCGCTAAATAACACAAACCATAAATTTCCAAGTAAAAATTTGTATTAATACAAAGCATGAACTTTCCTGTTGCTTCAAATATGTTAGTACAATGAGAATACTTTGTTTTTAATTTGCATATTCCCTGTCTCTGGGTGGCAAAAATATGTAATCTTGTTAAATATCTTTTTATGCCAAAACATTTTTTGGGGCATATTTGTATGCATATTTCAGGCTAAGAGCTTGCATAAGCTTCCCAGTTTCTAGTTATAACATAAAATGAATATCTATACTAAAGGTACTGGTCTGAAAGTGAAAAGATAAGGAATTACATTTCGTTCAAATCCACCCCCTAGTATAGCCTCCTCTGTTGATAGTGAACTCGGATACAGTGAATTCTCAGTTATAGTGAGCTTAAGTCATTGGTCTTGTTTCATTACATTACAATAAGCAAAGCAAACCCTTACTTTGTGAATGCCTGCACAGGAAAACAGTTGTTGAATGGCACTGATGAACATAAACTAGTGTTATACAGAATAAACTTTGTTATTATTTTTTAATATTGTCCATCACTTTTAATAATTTAGATTTGTCATTTAAAAATGAGAGAACTCAAGTTCTACAGCTGAAAGAAGCTTTTATTTATTTATTTTTTAATGAGGTCCTTCACTAGCCAAATCAAACAAAAAGAAACTATCCTCATTATCTCATGTATTTTTGAAGTATTTTAAGTATTTCTTTTTTAAATACACCTATTTTATGTATTAAAATACTGCCCAGCCCTGTCTACAATTTTATTTGCAATGTATTACATATTCTTTTAAAATTATTCATGAAAGATTAGAAAGACATTAGTTCAAATGTACATGGTTAATCTATTATAGAACTTACAGAATTCACTCCACAAAATATTATTAAAGTTTGTCTCAGTTTTCCCTCTCATGTTGGATGGGGTTTTTACCAGAACTAGCAATATTAAAACAAAAGGCACTGATCCACATTGGAATGTTTGAAACAAATGCTCGTAACTCGCAGATTTGTAAATGGTCATTGTGTGAAAAAGATTAAAGAAACTGTTTCAGCCACACAAATGTATAAAATTTGTTTACTGGCTAATCTGCAGCTACAGTATTTTGTCCATCCTAGTTATGCAGAGAAGCATTCGATTAAGACATTATTTTACTAAAAACTTGGTTGTATTGTAGTCATAGTTGAACAGTATTAGTATATATTTATGTTAATATTATGTATATCATTCCATATAAATCTGAGCATGAATAAGAGCTTGCACTGTAACAAGTGGGCAAATACATAAGTATATATTTACTACATATCAATGTATTGACATTATATGAATTCAATTTTACACGTTTTGTATTTACAAATCTTAGTATGTTGATTCATTTCAGTGCTTTTGAATCTTGCCAAAGGTTTTTGAGATTATTGATAGGATCTTACTTATCTATGTTTTGTATTTATGACTAGAAAAGTTCAAGTCGATCACTCAATTGTATTTTCCTATTTTAACTCTTACTGTTTGGTAACGGTGCATTTATACATTTCACATTTGCAACTCACTTTAGGCTTATTGCAATATCCATATATCTGTGTGTTTTTTAATTGTCATCACTGTATGCCAATGAATTTGCTATGCTTTTGCTGCTTTTTATAATTTCTTTTTGAATAGATTGTCAGGGTTTAAATAGTATGTAGGGAGCCAACAGAAGTTGAATTAGTGATATTTTTCACAATTTTTTGGATGTATGTGTTTTGTGCCTTTGTATTTGTCTTGTATATTCCTGTTTAATTTGAAAATAACTGTTAAAATGTGAAATCACTTTTCGTTTATTTTGCAATGTTTATCCTAGATTTCTTCCCTGCCTTCAAATTCCTAAATTAGTGTAACATTTATTTTGTTCTTAATTCATCTGCAATCATATGTACTTCTAAATAAATCAAAAGTCCATAGAAATAATACTGGAAGTGAACAGCTGTACTCTCTTGACACCGGGTCGTCTTCGCTACTCGTTTGAGTGGGTGGTCGTGATTGGCTGATTCGTATTCCCGGCATATTTTTAAAGCTCCAACGCTATTGGGCCCCGCGAATCGGCGTCCCCCACCTCCTCTCTGTCGGTTCCCCCCACCACGTCAAATAAGAGCTCGCAAATATCATTGAGTGCCGTCTCTGTTATATACTCTCTGCTTAATGCATACGCAGTTGGGGTTTTTAATTAGCTAACACGCTATGATAGAAGCATTGTCAGAACACTTACTGCCTAGACGGCAATTTTTCTAATAATTTGTCTCTCCACCCACTTTTCAAAATTCTTGATTCAGCTGACCATTTAGTCGTCAGATGCAGAACCGCTTTTGAAAATTAACTCCGCCTCATTAATGAAAAACAAATTGTTTCAACCATCATGAACTACAATTAGTCTGATGCACTTATATTTTGCCGTTACGCCTATTATATCGTCATGCTGCCAGCACTTTTTAAATGACCAAGCTGTTGTCAATCCACGTTTCGTCAATATACACTATTTCACGGCCTTTTCCCTTAACTTTCCTCGTTTGGACGAGATATCTTGCTCGCCAATCAAACAATGTCAGCTCTCTCTCGACCACACTTTTCGTTTTGAATTACACTTCCATCTGAATCCCATCTATTTCGTCAACCTCCAAAGTGACTTTTCTCCCCAAGGAAAATTGTTTTTTTTCTTTTATTATGGGCAGCATTTTCGATACCGTAGGCACTTGCTTTTCACGGACGTAAAAATCAAAGACAGCATTTCAGATTACGCACACATCAAACTCGCCGATTTTTACGGCGCTGTGACGAGTCACTGTCCTTTTCTTACCAGGCGAATAAGTCACCTAGCACTTGTTTCATTCCGTGTATTATTTTCTTTTCGATTGTTGTAATGCTAGTTACTCCAAACCAGTGTATGCCGCTGCTTTTCTGTGGCTATTTGTCAAAGGAACTAGAGATGATTTTGTCTCTTTTCTTTATCACATGCCTCCAATTACACTCGCTATGATCTCCCGACATTCACTGTGAATTGTCGATTCGATTTCCGCTTCGCCATTTCGCATCTAACATTCACGCCCTCCTGAATCAAAACTGAGCTGATGTTTGCGAAACCAATGCATTCTCCAAGCACGCGCTCCCCTTTCCTAGAGCGCATGTGTGATTCACGGACGTCTGTCAAACAAATCCTACAGCCCATCACCTTATCGCGCTCCCTCCACCCCGCGGAGAAACTTAGACCCCCTCTCACGGCCGGAGAACTCGGAACCGACAATGTACTTACTTGTCAGAATGATCTGATTAGTGATTCTGGGATAAGAGTGAAAATGAAAGTGGCGAGAATGTAAGTTACGTAGGTATTGCTTTGAAATGTGATTACAAATAATTCCGGTTTACTTTGCGATTCCCATAACTTCCAGAACGCTGGCAAAAAGCCAGCACAGATAGCAGTTAATTCGCAATAATTGCCAATTCAACTGCTTTGAAATTTTGCACTTTCTGGCAGGGAATTTCTATAAAATTTAACTATGAAATTCTTAGAAAATTAATGATAAACTTCACATTTCGTTGATAATGCTCCAATAATCCTGCACTACATTGTGCATTGAATGGAAGAGTGGTAAAGATCACCTGCTAAGTCACTCCTGGCTTTTACTGATAGCAATTTCATAGTAGCGGTATGTGAAATTACATTGTCCTAAGCCTAATAAACTGAATGAGACAAAATGCGCAGACACGGTTTGTTAAAGAAAATTCGGTTAAGGTAGACAAGATGTATTTTAACAGAGAAAATTGTGGAAAACATCTGAGAAAACAATCATTTCTATATTGTTTTTTGCTTTTTCCATATACCAGATGAGTAGATAACTTCTAGGCGATAATAAACCTGAAATCGAGATTTGTAGCTCTGAACGTTCCTTTCGACTTGTGAAATTCGAAATAAGGCATAAGAAATGATGTTTAGTGATGCAATAGGAAACAAACTACGGAATGAAGGAAGCTTTCGGAGGCCAAATATTCATTTGGAATGGGAAATGAGTTAGAAAGCATTATTCTGTGCACGTATAAATCGTAAATTATGCAGTGTTCACCTCGCAAAATAAAGGTATGGAAATGAATATAAAACAACCAATATTATTTTCTTTAATTTTCATCTTAATACTGAGTTTGACGATATACATGCATCTTAAAACCTCAAACCAGTGAGATATTTAGTAGTCTCGATATCCACGATTATTATTGTTAATATTGTTGTTGTAGTTGTTGAACGTGAAGGGAATTGGAACAAGCCCAGAGCTCAAAAAAGGAATGGACAGTTGGTAAATTTCTTGCTGTTCTGAGATTCGGTCATCGACTTCCTCGCATCCCGTGAGTGACCGCTGTCTCGCGCATTTCGCGAATTTGCCGCGGGGCGGCGTTGCGAGCGGCAGTTGCGGTTCACGGCAGCAGCGAAGCGACGACTGTACCGCTGCGCGTTTTTAATCCCGAGGCCTGCAAATATATTGGCTCGTAGGTGGAGACAAGAGGGGTGTGAGAGGAGGAGCAGGACGCCCAGGGACGTTTTCGAAAATCGGATCGGAATTGGAATTGGAAATGGGAAGCCGGAAAGATTGGATGAAGGTTCCTCGGCCAGTGCGCATTGAATGGTTTTCCGAAGTAGAGAAGATGCGAAAGAGGACGAATGTGAAGCGAAGGGCGAACGGAAGAGGTTTCGATTAAACTACAACGAACGAGGGGAGTTTGAAACAAGAGTGAAATATACTAATAATGAAACGGTAGGGTGATTTTTAAAGGTCAGGAATGTCAGGGAGGAAAATGCAAGTCGGGCTGAAAGCGACGCGACGTGAATTTGTAGGAAGGGAGTGGAGAGGATTTCAAGAGGTTAAATGCACGAAATGTCAGGAGGAAAGGGATGGGGGGAGAAATGCGAAAAAAAATATATGAAATGGTAGAGAATGCAATTAAAGTAAACTGAAAATGTCGAGTAATATTCCCAGGTCATGAACTTTTCTGAGAAACATATTTTAGTAATTATTGTTATTAATGAGTTTTGAAGAAGATTATTTGAAATTTCGTTCGCAATATTGATATTTATTTTTCGAATTAGTGTTGGAAAATTTCCCGATAATAATGGGGAAAATTGAAGGAAACGTAAAACAGAGAACCGGCTTTGCATTCTATAGTTTTATTACTTACAATAGTTAAGAGCTTGTATGGTATAAGCAGAAAATATAAAGGGATTCGAATGTATCATAGTTTTTCGTCGGTGACAAGTAATCAACATAGGGAATATTTTCCTAAAATGTCACGGTATTTTCTGCATTTTCCACAGAAATTCTACAGGAAATACTTACATTTGGTTCTTAGGCAGTGACTTCAGAAATGGGGATATACTTCAGAAATGGGGAATTGTATTTTTCATGGTTTCGCTTTCGAGAAAAGACATAACCATTCCATCTTTGACGTTCATTGTGGAAGCTTATCTTTCATTACGTAGGGATTTTCTCTTTCTTAAGAAAACCCTGATGTTCTCTTCTTGTTTGAACCGAGCGGAAAATGGATTCCGTCTGGATTTACAAATTTAACATGTTATTTCTAAATAACTGTTTACGTAATTTAAAGCTGTTAAAGAAGGTTTTTTTTATGTGAGTGAAGACAGTTCGAACACCTCAAGGACCAAGAAAATCATATTTAATGAGAACAGGTATGTCATGCTAAGTTTTTATGTAACCTTCCAATTTAATCGAATTATTTAATTACAATTCATTATTTTAATAGAGTATTCAGCTATACGCTGGGTATCTAAACGTAAATAGGGAATGAAACATTCGCCGAGCGATGGAAATTGTCCACATGAGACAATGAATGAGGAGGCTGGTATCGATAATTTTATTCCTTGCTAAATTGTGAATTAAATATAAAACGTCCCCTAAATGAAGATCCTACCGCTGTAATGAATACATGTGTGGGTTTATTACCCGGATGATGTTAATTTAAAGGATGTGTTGTATAATTTCACTTCCTGCCTACTTCGCACGCTAGGGCTACGGCTCTTTCACGTTGCTCTACAGTACTGTAATTGCTTCTTAACCTCATTTCACTCCTTATCTCAGTCAAGTAACAGAACTTTCTTTTAAACGATCAACCAAGAAACGCATTCATGTCATTGGGTGAAGGCTGGATACAATCAACTCCTCAGTGCCTTCCTCGAGTGGGCGATCACGGCGAGAGAGAGCTAGGCGCCCGCAGCGTCGGGGACGTCCGTCGTCGGGTCTTGCGAGCGGGGGTGGAAGGCGACGAGGGGGAAAGGGGTGGGGAGGGGGAAAGGGGGGGGTAATCGGAGTAATCGGCGCGCGCGCTGCGGAGCCCCCCGAGCCGCTTGGATCCGGGGGCGGCGCCGGATCGTGTTCACGCCCACCAATTAGCACAACAATCGCTCCACAGCGCCGCGGTGCGGCGAGGCGAGGCGACGCGACGCGACGCGACGCGAGGCGCTGCAGCACGCGGCCAAGGGCACGCCCCTTCAGCGACGCTCACAGTGGACCGATTTTGCCCGAAATTTCGGCCGTTCGTTTTTGTCCGAGGTTCCGGATTCGTTGACACTTTTTTTTTTAATATTAGAACCATTGTGTTTACATGTCAAAATTGGTCTGGACGTTTTTCTTGATGGTGTTATTATTGAATGGGGGGGGGGGGATTGCAAATGGCAGGAGTTGTTTGTGCCAATAGGTTTAACGTATAAATAAACTAATTTTTGTCTAGAATGTATGAAACTGGCACTTACGTGCTTTTTTATTTCAAGACTTCAATTTTTTACTACCTCGTGTGTGACATTTTGCTCCGGCTTTCTTCTTTCTCCCGCCCTTTGAATTCTTTCCATCGTCCAGTAAATGTTGCCTGCTCTTTCATTATTCATTCATTCTTATTTTTGTCATTCATTGTTTTCTTTTACAAGATTCTTAGGCTCAGCGATGAATTGTGCGTCCTTGGAAGCACGACTTACCTTCTGTTATGTTTCGGACTTTCTTTCATTGCATTCATACCCCCTTTCCACTCCTTTTATCATCCATTTATTGTTCTTTCCTCTCGTCTTCTTTCCATTTCATATTTCACTCATTCACTTTTTTCATTCATTCTTGTTCGTCCCGTCACGACTCTTTTGTTTCAGTCATCCTTTAAATTTTTACATATCTTTTTAATCATTCCTTCACTCATTCTTCTTTCTCATTTCTTCTCTTTCTTTAATTTTCTTCTCCCACGCGCGTTGTCGTGCGGGCTTAGAAACGATCTGGAGATAGTTTTGACTATCCCCTGCGGTATTTCTCTGCCTTCTTTTCCTGCATTTTATCACACATGTCCATTCCTTTAGTCGTGTCGTTGATATAAGGTTTTCTCTCTCACATTTCGATTTCTTTTTTCTTTGCACATTTCCTCTTTTTACCATTCTCCACTTTTTGATTCTCCTTTGATTATTTTTGTACCTCGTTCACTCGTTTTATCAATCATCTTTGAATTCTTCTTACATCTTTATCTGACATTTACTTTTTATCTCTTCATTTTTGAAATATCAATTTCTTATCATGGAAGTAAAAATTGTTCCCTTGTTTATTACTTTTATACCGCGAAATTATTCGTGAATAATATTTCAACTTCTTTGCCACTTTTCAGCTTCTCTTTCGAAAAAAGGTCGACTTAACCTTTTTTTTACTGCAATACTTCAACCGAATTCAGTACTTCAATATTCTTTCAAGAGGTAATATTACATTTTGAAAGCAGTTTTCTTTAAGAGTGTAATCGGAGAATTTTTATGGAACAGGAACCACGTTCTTTCGTAGTTCGGCAACGCTTATTTAGATGGAGCTATTCAGTTCTCGGGTCGATAACCCATACTAGAGGTATCGCTTTATCGATTTTTCGATGAACTTACCTCTTGTGGAAGATATTAGTTTCTGGATTCCCGGAACTCGTGTCGAGCAGCACTTCAAGAATTCCCTACGACGCAGCATCTCACGTCTGTCTGCGCTTCTATCGCTTTCGACCTCTGTCGTATCTGTCAGCTGCGGTTGATTGCTATCGCAGTCGCCGTGCGACGATTGTGCCGCCCCAGCCCCCCTTCCCCGCTCATCGGGCTTCGTTTCGCCTTGCTCCGCGCTGCTGTGCCGTCGTCGGCGAGCCGGCAGCCCTGGATCTCTAGAGCAGCCGATGCCATTAGCAGATATTGTCCCGAGGCCCCCTCCGGAGACCTTGTGCTAATTTCTTAATTGTTTTCACGCCGCCTCCGAAGAACAGTGTTCCGTTGGAAATTCAATTTTTTATTAATGTTAAATGAAGGGCAGCGCGATTGTCTCTGGGGAGACTTGTGGAAACTTAGCGTATTGGATTTTCTCCGCACGAAGACGTCTCTCTTCATGGAAGGCCAAACTTTCTATCTGTATCCGATATCGGTCAATAGACTACTTTATCGAGTGGGCCTTCATGAATTTCTAAATTTAGAGCTGTTTTTATCGTCGTTGAGAAGTTTTTAGTGCCGTTTTTGCTCGTAGAACACATTGCGCCATCGCGGGATCGCAGTTGCTTATTCGCCTCTCGGTTCGGATGTTCTTAAGATCGTCTACAAGAAACTTTCCGCTCCTGTATTGGTTAGTATTCAAAAATATTATTGAAGTTACTATTTTTTACTGTAGATGCGAGATAAAGTGCTTGTAATAACAATTCCAACTGTAATTCTAATATTAAAAGAAAGAAGAAACAAGCTGAAAATTGTTTATATAATATGATTGTGCATGAACAAAATTTTCGAATGCTTGGTTGATTTGTGACGCAACGAAGGGCACTCAGTTTCACGTATATAAAAAAGATTTGTCGTTCAAAATTCATACAAAACGAATTTAACATTTTCTTGCAGAATATTTATATTTTCATCATTAAACAAATTAACTTAATATTTGATTCTCCATGTTTTTAGTCTACATTCAGGAAGTTTATAATGTTGTAAATTTGCTACATACTAAATTAAATTGAATCGTAATATTGATACAATTTGATTTGCACCATGCATTTTTGTAGTAAAAACAACAGAACATTTGCAAATCGCATTGTAAGGCGTTATCACAAATACCAAGAGACAACGTTCTTGAACATTCAATTAATCGACTCACACGCTAGAGAAACCCGGCTGGCACGCTAGAGAAACCATGTTTCGTAACGCCACCGAAGATTTCTAGCACTACGACTAAACAGTATAAAATGTTGTGTCTCCCTCCTAAAAATTGTAGGAAGATGTGAGTTGTTAGTCTTGAAAATACAACCTTGAGCGGGTAAGGCTGGATATGGTTTACAGGTGACCCCTCCTCCGCCCCTCTTCCTCCTCGTCCCCCGCCGCTACTTCCTTCCACGCCCCTTCCCAGCCCCTCCCGCTCCCACGCCTCTCCCGTGCCCCGCTCCCCTTCCATCCTCCCCGCCCATCCTTCCCTTCCCCGCCACACCATTCCCTACACCCTTCCCGCCAGTCCAGCATTCCCCTCCTCCATCCCCTCCCTCTCCCTCCCCGCCTTGCCCGCCACACCAAGAGCTGCCGGCGTGGATTTCAATATAGTACACTTTATTATTCACCCTTCCTCGCTGCGCTGCGAAATGAAAATGTAATTATTTTGTCCTTGCAAAGTATTGTTTACTTAATAAAGCAGTTGACTCGCTACAGGATCGTCAGTGAGGTTCCGAATTTAATTCAGGGTCTGCGCGGTTGAAATTTCATTGGACTCTGTACTTAAAGGTCGTTAGAGTCAACTAGAGATTTAGTCTGGGATGACCAAGTAGTGATTTTTCAACAAATCAAAAAATATAATAATGACTAGAATCTGGAAAGTCACTGGAGTATGCCGAATAGAACTTCGGTGATGAAAATTAATGCGTGCGATATTCTCGCGATGCGGTTGCTGGTAATGACTGGTTAACAATGGAATATATCGAATTATACGAAATCGAATGAACTGTGCCAAGAAGAAATAATTCTAAGAAGGATTGCATGCATATATATATATATATATATATATATATATATATATATATATATATATTCGTGCATCTTACATGCATATCATTTAATGTACGAAATACTGAGAATTTTAATTAATTGAAGTCGCTTTGTTACTACAAAAAAAACTTTTCCAAATGCAGCTTGATGGAGCAATACCAAACAGCAAATATTCATTCTACACTAAAACGTATGTCCTCATACTCATCCGAAAGGCAATCCGGACTTGGAGTTACTGTATCCATAACATTTGGAATATCCGAATACTTCATCTGGATAACAGCCGCGCTATTGCTGAAGGGGCCGGAGAGGATGCAAATGGAGACGACGCGGAAGAATTTCTTATTTGAGACAGCGGCGCATCGCAGGCCGCCAAAGCCGCTTTGCGAAATAAAACAAGCGCCGGCAGTCGACTGCTTCCGCCTCCGGGGAGGGAGGAGACCTTCTGTGAGGGGGGGGAAGGACTTTGCCCGGAAGGAGCCCGTTCGCTGGAGAAGTTCGTCTCGCGATGTCGCGGGACGTCGCTGTGTCGTTAAACACAAAAAGATTGCGCGCTTTGAAGATGGCGCCACTGACGGTGCTTTACTCTTCTCGCGGAATACGAACTCTGGACAGTATTGGTTTCTGCCTTTTTGGAACCTCTCAGTCAAAGAAAGGCAGATTGGTTGTGTGCCCCCATTTTCTTTTAAGCTTTTGTTGTTTATTCTATGGCACACGTTTGTAAATTATTGTTTACGAAAAAACTAATATATTTCGCTTGCTGTTTTCGTAATTTTCCCCTAAAAGTGGAATAAAATTAAAATATTTTTTTTACTTAAGAGCTGATGAAGTGTTTAAAGACGATTCTGCCATAAGGACGTGCAATTCTGTCTTCCGTGAAAAGTTAACAGCCATCGGGATACTGAGTAGCGTCAGTTTCGAAAATAACATTTGGTTTTTACCTCTTGGAATTGATGGGTTTTTGTGTCCAGAAAATTTAACTGTAGCGAAAATAAAATTATTCCAGAGTTTTAATAGTGGTGTAGTTAAAAAAAATTGAATGCGTGAACGAGCTCTATCTAATGGCATTAATACTGTATAGTTTTCTTTGATGCTATTGAATGCATGAAATGTAATGAATATAAATGTTTTGAATCATAATTCCCAGTAACTCCGATGACTGAATTTTATTTCATGAGGGGGGGGAAAACTATATTATTCGGTGAAACGCATAAAAATAATTGATGAAGCAAGTACTTTCACATCAATTAAAATGGTTAAATTTACTAATAATGTTGCAGTACCGAAAGTCCATTGTAGCCATTTGAAGTCGCGTGCATAACAGGAGTTGGGCCCTTTGCCGGTCTGTCAGAGCGCCTGCACTCCCTCAATTTCCAGGGTCCGTAGCGGAGCACGGCGGGGCGGGCCGTTCTTTGTACGGGCGCGGTCCATTTTCGTCAGCCTTTCAGGAGATTTTTGTCGCGTCGAATAAAACGCCACAGCAGCACCTGTGTCGGCCGCCCGTGGTCGGCCGCGGACCCTTGGACAATGGCGATTAAACGGAGCGAAGGCGCCCATGCAGCCGTTTACGCCGCGGGGGGCAGTCGCGAGGCGCCGCCCTTCCCTCTCTGCGCCCCGCCCCACCCCTCCCCGGCCACTGCAACACACGCCACCCTACCGCGACGTGCCATAGCGTTCATTCTTCCCCGTGGTTCCCGCCTGCGGGTACTGTATGTGGGTATGTGGGTACGCAATGCACTGTAGCATTGCGTGCGGTGGAGGTGGTAGCTTCGCGTGAAGAACTCGGCTGACGTTGGCTGACGTTTGTTCTTCTCTACCATGTCGTACTAAATGTATGTTATTTGCGTTTTCATCTATTACCTACTTCGGTCACCAGCGCGCGCGCGCGCACACACACACACACACACACACACACACACACACACACACCACCACACACACACCACACACACACACACACACACACACACACACACACACACACACACACACACACACACACACTCGTTTACATTAGAAACGTCCTACTATTGATAACTCATCCGATGTTCCCGATCGTTAGTCTGCCCTACCCGACATACTCGTCTATCTGTATCTTCCTTACACTTACTGTCTCCGAGATCTCTGTTTACTTCCAACACCACGCCCACTTCTATCGTGCTTCTCGTCAGTAGCCTCGTACCACGTCCACCCTACTGTTCACGCCCGTCCTCTTGCGAGTGTCCCGACGGCGGCGGCTGCACTTGAGAGGAGAGCACGACTCTCGTCCGGACGCCGCCACCGTCTCCGCTCTGCCGTCGGCCTGCGAACGCTCCCGGTGGGCGGAGGCAGAGGCAGGCGGCAGCGGTGGGCGCGCGCCGGCCTGGCCCTTTGTGTCGCTTTTAAAAGCTCTTTTGTCCGCGCTGTTAGCGGCGGCCGGTTCGATGCTCTGGGGCTCCGCACCGCGGTGCGATGCACGGGGCAATTGGGCCCCTGGCCCGGCACGGCGGCGACGGGTACTGGCCCGAAGCGGGCCCAAGAAATCTATTCGTATATAAAAATGAATGTTGTTATACGCGGGATCGATAAATCAGTCACTCTTTCACCGATCTCCATGAAAGTTAACACAACTTAGTGTTCTTTCATCTTTGTTTTTTATGCTCTTCACTTTGTTATAACTCTCCACTGGATGGTGATGCAGCACAAGATGACAGTTCAGTTAAATTCGATTCCCAATCCCCCTGGATTCCGCCTGAGCTTTACTGTTGCTGGACGTTGCCGTGTGACCTGGGGCGGAGTCTAGCTTTGCAGACGGAGCGGGAAGGCGGCGGCGATGCGTAATTCTGCTACTACAACATTAGAAGCAAAAATGAAAAAAATGTCTAAAATAAAAGGGTTCAAAAGGATTGTTTCAGTATTGAGACCAGGGGAGAGAGAAATGCAGACGGTAAGAGAAAGAACGAGTTGCTGAGAAGAGTTTAATAATGAAATTAATAAAATAATACATTATTATTAATAATAAAAACAATTAATAAAATCAACATTTTTGTACCTATTTATTGTTTTTTTGGTGAAAAATAATAGAGAAAATAGGAAGTCATCTTAACATTCCTTATATCTATTAAAATTATGTTCGGATACTTCGCGAAGAGAAAACAAACGAAAGCAGTAAATAAGACTTAAATTTTAAACAATGAATGTTTTTATGTAAATGACGAAAGAAAGAAATAAGAACAAATAAACGTGACAGAGGTGAACTAGTTTATAAGATATATTTACATCAATATAATATCGTGTCTATTGTAAATAAAGTTGCCAATTTCATTTTTAGCGAAGTAAATGGTGGCTTTGATATTAGAAAGCATGCCGCATGTTTTAGTTGTCATTTGCGCCCACTCCTCTCGAGACACCCCGTGGCGGCCGACAGGCTCCGCGCGTGGCGTAACTGGAAGAGGCAGGGCGAAGCCCGGAGGGGCGGGGCAGCACGCGAGGGCGAAGGCAGGGCAGGGGGCGGGGAGGCCGCCCGGCAATGCGACATTTCGCTCCGAACGAGCGGAGGGAACGAGGGGGGACAACGGGAGGACAACGGGACACATCGCAGTTCCCTCTCTGCACGCGTGCGGAGGCAGGCGGCGACGTCGCTGTGCCGGCGCGAGCGTCGTGGTTTTGTTTCAGGGCCGGGAGAGGCAGAAAGGGAGGGCACGCAGGGAGACTTACCCGCTCCGTCCCTGCCCCTCTCCTCCTCGTCTTCCTTCCTTCCTGCAACCGCCAACGCCGTCACCGCCGTCTCTGACGTCGCCGCTCCCGCTATCTCTGACGCAGACGCCACCACCCCGCTACCCTTGCCACCGCCACCACTGTCGTTGCCGCCCGCCGGCTACCACCACTACCACCACTACCACCACTACCACCACCACCACCACTAACCACCACCACCACCACCACCACCACTACCACCACCACCACCACCTACCACCACCACCGTCTGTTTCCTTTCCAGCGAGCCAGCGCTTTTCTCCTTCGCGACGCGCACTGCCCTGTTTCAAGGTGGCCGGCGCAAGAGAATGGGACCTGCGCGTCCCCCTATTCTCCACTTCGCTCGTAAATAGTTCATTACATAAATGGGGGAGGGCTGTCATGAAAACGCCCGCGGGTGTACCGGCGCAGCTGCAAATTGCTTTTGCGATGAATGCGCAACATTCTCAAATTACGAGCAAAAATATTGAACGGGAAACTGTGGGATGTTTCAGGTGAAGCCGCACGCTGTTGTGAAATCCAATCTAAACTTGTTGGTTTGAGGAAACCGCAGGTTGTTTCTATTCAACGTAATTAACGTTATTTCCGTGGGACTTGTACGCCATCTCAAATATTTACCTGAGGTACAGATTTTCATGTCATGGTGGTCCAGGACTGTTGGAATTTCCGAAAACCTATTTTTCATCTAATGCCATGTAATGCTTGTGTTTAATACAATTCAACTGAGTCCTGACCGAGCAGAGACATACCATGTGATCCCCTTAACATACAATCCGCGTATTTCCAATACTATCGTCGTGTTTTTGAAACATACTACTGGCCATTCAAGTTCTGAGTCGGTCACCAACCCTAATAGGCATTAGGGACATCCCGAGAGATAATTACGCTCTGTCGTGAAATTACGCCTTGTTGTGATGGTATATAGTTGGACGTAATAAGAAAAACAGGAAAACGACCATTCAGAACTGCTGGTCCATCTGTCCGCTCACTATCATCCAGGGAAGAAGCATCCTACGATTCAAATACGTAGCTGCTGTCGACATTGTGCCTGGAGCCTCATAGAATCTGAAACACAACTTCCTTAACGTTGGATCCGGATCTGCGCGTGTTAACACCCTATTTCTAGGGCTTCACTGAATGACGGTATCAAAATGCTGGGAAAATGGGAAACATGGCAGATTGTCTTTGGCAATCACGCTGCTCTCACAAGACGAAAAATTCCATGTTTCATGTGGAATGCGATCCGAGATCGCAAACGCAGACTGGTTACAGCCTCAACAGTTTGAGCTATTTAACTCGGCCAAGAAGCCATTAGAGGCCGCTTAATCCCGATGGCAGCGCGGGGCCCATCTCTAATGGGTTGCGCGGCGTGTCGGCGGTGCCGACGGACAGGCGGTGCGAGGGGGCCCCTTACGATTCGCCCTCCGCACCCTGCGTCGGCCCGCTCTGCGTCGCCCCCGCCCCTCCCCTCTCCACCCCACTCCTCCCCTCCGCACCACTCCCCGCCCCGCCTACCCGCCCCGCCTACCCGCCCCGCCTACCCGCCCCGCCTACCCGCCCCGCCTACCCGCCCCGCCTACCCGCCCCGCCTACCCGCCCCGCCTACCCGCCCCGCCTACCCGCCCCGCCTACCCGCCCCGCCTACCCGCCCCGCCTACCCGCCCCGCCTACCCGCCCCGCCTACCCGCCCCGCCTACCCGCCCCGCCTACCCGCCCCGCCTACCCGCCCCGCCTACCCGCCCCGCCTACCCGCCCCGCCTACCCGCCCCGCCTACCCGCTCCGCCTACCCGCTCCGCCTACCCGCTCCGCCTACCCGCTCCGCCTACCCGCTCCGCCTACCCGCTCGCCTACCCGCTCCGCCTACCCGCTCCGCCTACCCGCTCCGCCTACCCGCTCCGCCTACCCGCTCCGCCTACCCGCTCCGCCTACCCGCTCCGCCTACCCGCTCCGCCTACCCGCCTCGCCTCGCTTTTCCTCACCCCGTCCCAACTTGCCCGCCCCTTCCCCGCTCCTGCCCCGCGTTTGCCCGAGCGCCCGCTCAACAGTCGGCGCTGTTTGCGCTCGGATTAGCGAAAAGCTGCGGGCGGCGCCGCGCACCGTGGTCGATGTGCGCGAAGTGTATTCGGTTTCCCTCCGCCGCGCGTGACCTTCCGCCCGCGGTTAACGCACGGCCCGCGCGGCCCAGTGGCGAGGGATTACTTCGCGAGGCAGCGGGGAAGTAAAGCTTGAGGCTTTAAAACAACGTAAACGACCGGCGCTCTGTGGTTGGTGAAAATGAATTTAAATCAGGAAAAAATGTACATGTTGAGAGAAACTTCACTACATCCTGCAATAAAAAAAGAAAGAATCAACAGTACTAAATAAAACGTGAACTCGCTGAGTGCGTACTATGAGCGTGAGAGGTGGGTTTGAAAAGCGAAAAGTTGCTGTTTTAGATTTTTAATGAGTTGATTGTAAAGCGCAACGTGTGGCTCACGCGTGCATATTCGCGCACACATTTCAATACTTCGCATTATACTGCAACCTGCCACATGATTGTTGTAGGTGTGTGTAACAGTCTCTGTTAAATTCTCTCTCTCTGTTTCTGTGTCTCTCTCTTCGTGACCTTTATTGATTCCGCCCAATCTCCGCCCATGGCCGGAGCGGGGGCTTGACGGCGTCGAGGGAAGTGCGTCTGGTCGGCGTGGCCGGTCGCCTGGTCGACGCGACGCGGCCGTCACCGCACGGATCCCCGAGGCCCCGCCCACCGCGACCCGCCCACGCCGCCTGATCTACATTGTAAATGCGGTGGCGGCGGCAGCGCCCCCATCCGAGGCCGCGGGCAAAGCCTACCACGCACAGGGGGCGTGTTTACCGTTCAGTGAGCAACGAAAGAACGCACCACACACACGCACCGGCCTTCACTGTCGCGTGATAGGTCTCTCTTGCCAGGCCCTGTCGTGCCACCTGATTTGGTCCTTGCCACAAAACACAACCTTCTCTCGCTCCCTTCCTCCCTCCACCCCTCCACACGATTCTCTAATCTAGCTTCCTCTTCTCCCTCCACACGATACTGTCCTCTAGCTCGCTTCCTCCCTCTCTCCTACCACATGCTACTGTCCTCCAGCTCGCTTCCTCCCTCTCTCCTTCCACACGATACTGTCCTCTAGCTCGCTTCCTCCCCTCTCTCCTTCCACATGATACTGTCCTCTAACTTGCTTCCTCTCTCTCTCTCCTTCCACACGATACTGTCCTCTAGCTTGCTTCCTCTCTCTCTCTCTCTCCTTCCACACGATACTACCCTCTAGCTCGCTTCCTCCCTCCCGCACTCCGCACGATTTTCTCCTCACTTCCCCCACTGCCGTAGTTGCGTTTACTCCACCTACAACATTACTCACATTGCTTTGTAGCGCTATCCGCCTGACTTGCGGCCTTGCTCTATCGTTGGCCTTTCGCTCTCCCAACCTCCGTCGGCGTGGCAAAAGTTAGCGCCCGTTTGCTTTTGAGTTTCGTATGCAAATTTAATGACGAGTAATGGCGCTGGCTGCGGTTAAGCGCCTAACTCCTTCGGCTATGTTCGGCACCGTCGACGGCGTACTCGCTCCAAAAATCTGCCCTTCGCCCTTCGCCCTTCGCCCTCGCCCTCGCCCCTCGCCCTCGCCCTCGCCCTCGCCCTCGCCCTCGCCCTCGCCCTCGCCCTCGCCCTCCCCCTCCCCCCTCATCATTGACCTCTCCCTCCCCCAAGCATCACTGACTGAGGCTTTCTTCTTTACCCCTTTCTGTCTTAGAAGATAGACCGTTTCAAGTTTGTCATTTGTTGACTCGACTTTTGACTTCGTTTTATATTGTACGCTATTCTCAGGCATAACCTTGTTTGTTGTGAAGGTTGTCCTGTATTCTGTTGCTAAAAAATCATTGCTCAATAGACAGAAATATGTTAAAATTTATCCAGGTTGTAGTAATATTGTAGGTGGGATTGGAAACACGCCACCATAAATATCTCGATTCTAGCATTTCAACCACGGACAACAAAGGTGGAGAAACAATAGTAGAAACATTGAAAGTAACGTTCTAATAGAGCAAATATTTTCGCTTTGTAAATTCTCTATTTCATTGCAATCAATTTTGTTCTCATGTTGACTTTGAGATACACCTGCATTTTTTTCGCACCAAGTTTCGTTTGTTGTTAATTATCATGGAAAACAGTGTTTCAAATGGTGTTCATTCTGCTTCGTAAGATTCATTAAATAAATCCCTTGGAAGAAAGCCTGCGAATTGGAATTCTCTTACATTTGTTCCCAGATTTTTGTCTACTACAGTAATGCAAGCCTAAAGTCAAGAGTTAATGGGAGTGGATCTTCTCCCAGTTTTCTTGGACTTCTTCTTTTGAATGCCCTCAAACGACTTTTTGTGAGAGGAGAAGCTCCATATTTTCAGCGGCGTCTCTAATCTAGGAGCCACTTTGGGAAAGTTTTATCTGTTCTTTAACTTGGTCTGGGCCGCGAGCTTTATCCGCTTTCCGGGAGACAGGTAACGCCCCCTTTCTCCGCGCCCCCGCGGGGCGATTTCCCGAGTGCAGAGCTCTCGCCGCATCCTAGCCCTGTGCCGCCGCGCACTGGGTCGAAACGAGCAGACGGTAGCCGAAAGGTTTCATACGGAAAGGGAGATAAGGAAATTGGACGGGACTATCGTTGATGGTCGATGTTGGATGGGATGGTGGTGTTGGATGGGATGGTGGTGTTGGATGGGATGGTGGTGTTGGATGGGATGGTGGTGTTGGATGGGATGGTGGTGTTGGATGGGATGGTGGTGTTGGATGTGCCGGCGAAGGTGAGAATATGATGATCCAACAGCGTTCCGGAGTGTGGGAGGGGAGCCTACTTCGGTTTATTCTCCTCTTTCCTGGGTACGTGATCACGTAGGTGGTCTTGCATTTTTGCCTACGATAGCGCTGATCATACGCTGTGACTGATTATGGTTGGGGTGATGGTATAGATGGGTACGTGGTAGTGTGTGAGCCAAGCCCGCCGCTACTAATTACTGAAAGCTCCCGGGCCCTACACGGAACTCGAACAGGTGGCCTTCGGCTCCGGGTGCTTCGTCGTTGTCCCAATCCACAGCGCCACCGAGATCGACCGTCAAACTTTGAAACAAAACAAAACAAAGAGCAACGAAAAACTAAAGAAAATACCACTCTAATTAAGAGTTTATTCACTGCGGTGCACTGTGTTTTGGACTGAGAACTTGTGTGGATCTTTAAGAGCTTTAAATTTTCCATACTCCGTAGAGCCTATTTTACTCTGCGCTGGAAATGTCTTTTGATCGTTCTATAATAAAATTACGTTCAAAAGTTACACCTGAAGGAAAAGCTCGTATGTTAACGATGGGAAACATAATCTCGGTTCTTTGCATAATGGGTTATGACCTGATTGCCACAAAATGAGTCATTCTTCAATATCAAAGAGATTGACAATAAATACAAGAAAGGGTTGTTAATAATTATAAATAATAATTCCATTTGTGAAATGAGATTTACTAATTTCCTCCGTATCGACTAATCAAATTATCCTTCTTTTATCGTTACGACAATGCACACTAACCATCTGGATGGCATTAACAGGTTTCTTATGTGAATATTGATACTGACTTATTCGCGTATTGAGAATGTCACGTGATATTTTTCAATAATTTATCATGGGTAATGTCGAAAGTTCGTTGAGGTATCCGATAAATTGTGTAGTCGCTCGGTGACAAAGCGACGAGTCTAAGAGCGATAAGCAATAAGGCTATTCCACGAATGAAATTACATGCATTATATTATGTACCTAGCACTTCAAGGGCATTCCACACGACTGGCCGGTAGAGAGAGAAAAATGGAAGGGAAAAAAGTGATAGTTTTTGGAAGATATAGTCCTGGTTAGACCATACCATTTTGTTATATTAAACGTGATTGACGTAAATTTCAAGAGTGGAACAAGTCATTGATACTTTGACTTGATTTTAATTGCTTCTGACGTTTTTTCTTGAAGAAATCCACTTCAGTTAAGAAATGACTTGCTACATTCACTCATAACGCATCCGCTCCTAGATTTATCAGTTATTTCTATGTATTAAATTTGATAAAATTATCAATACTTCCGTTGTAATTTACAGTTAATTTAACTACGAAACGATAACTATGAATGAACATTGTATTTCTTCATAAAACTATATGAAAGATTTAAAAATGTAAAGGAAACATTTAAATAAATGTTATTCATTTCGAATGCAAAAAGGTAATGGTTAAAAGTAATATTATTCCATATATTAACAATGAAAAAAAATCGTGAAAATTAATAGACAAAATAAAATGCAACAAAATGCATCATATACACATGGGTGATTCTGTCTTTGATAATTTGACTTGATGCCTTTTTACAAGTTATAGTTTTCGTACCGTTTGTACTTGACAAAGCATAGTCAGCCTGCACGATTTTCTACATGAAAACTTTTCAGCATGTTCAACTTTTTTCCTAAAAAAGCGCACAGTTTGACTCAAGCTCCTCTACCGGTGGCATCGTTCACTATCACAATCGAGATCGTCATTAATGTCCTGCCACCAATGGTTTGATTCTGGCGCAATTAATTTGTCAGCAGAGCCTCTACCAACGTCTTGACTCTAACGAACCACTACCAACTCCTACAGAAAAACGGCAGAAAA
The DNA here is from genome assembly GCA_031308135.1 of Acheta domesticus. Classification (NCBI taxonomy): domain Eukaryota; kingdom Metazoa; phylum Arthropoda; class Insecta; order Orthoptera; family Gryllidae; genus Acheta; species Acheta domesticus. The sequence continues at coordinate 153,221,504 of JAHLJT010004567.1, forward strand.
TTCAGTGTGTCAACATGACTTAGATCTTTCTGCACTGCCAGTTTGCGATCTGAAAGTTCCTTATTTTTGCGTGGTTGAAGTGGTTTTTTTGGAGTTGCTAAAGACTGCGAGCTCTCCATACAGTTTGGCCCACTGTGCGCCCCGCCCACTGCGTCGGAGAGGACGTTCAGTCATCGCGTCTGCCGCGCGCTGCCACTGCCGCTTCCCCGCTTGTTCTTGCTCTCTTGCGAGCCACGCCGAAGCCCCAAATCCAGGCGTCTCTTCCTCCTTCGAGGCGCTTACTCCTCTTCGCAGAACGAAGTTTCGTTCTGTCATCTAGTGCACGTAATATGTTCGTGCTTATCGTCTCTCTGCGTGCGTCTTTGTGTGTGTGTGTGTGTGTGTGTGTGTGTGTGTGTGTGTGTATGAACTCTGGTGTACGCATGCATAGCCATGCAGTGTGTGCGTGTGCGGGCGTACATTTCCTTCCGGTTCTCTCCATTTCTCCCTCGCTTCCTTCTTTCCGTATAGTGGCCAGTTAGTTTTCTATCGCCACACCGCCACTGAACGGTCTGGCGGCTTTTCTCACAGTCATTAAGTGCATTGCTCTTATTCAGTTTAGTTCTCTTATCAACTGTTTCAACCGCCCCTTTAGTTTCTGTAGTCTTGGTTCGCAGTATCTCTTCTTCAATTATATCTTGCCAGTACTTCGGAGCATGTGCTGAGCCTGGTCACGATTCAGATCTCCTCGCTCCTATGCACCTCCAAACCTAGCCAGCTCCCCTCCCCCCTGCCCCTCCCACTCACCCCGCTGCCACGCCTTGGTCCCGCCTCTTAGTAGGAGGCCCCGAGGACTCCGCGTGCCCTGTTTTCAGCCGGTCCCGCGTCCCAGTCTTAATCGCGTTACCAGCGACTCTGCTTCCCTCCACTCCCCTCCCCCACCTCAGCTTCTCTCCTCCTTCTCCTCCTCTTTCTTCCCTCCCACCCGTCTGCGACCGCCGGTGTCCCCTCCGCGTCTGGAAATTAACTCTGCTCTCCTCCAGGAGGCTCCGCGGGCGCGTTTTTGCAGGCCGCCTCCCATCGCCGCCGTCAGCGCGCCCTGTAATCCTCGCGTCTGACGCGTGTTATCACGGCCCCTTAGAGCCGGCGCAGCGACGCACCTCGGCTCGGCCGCCTGCGAATCTGGGCCTGATAGATGCCCGGCCGGTCCCTCTCCCTCCCCGCGCCGACCACAAAGACGCGGGCGCGGGAGTGGGCGTGGATCGAGCAGCGAGAGAGAAAACGCTGTTAGTGGCGGGGGCGGGGCAGGCCGCGGGGAACTTCGTGGATGGGCAGAGGAAGAAAATTGGAGGGTGTGAGGACTGAGACGGAACACAGGGGTCGGACCGGGAGGGGTGGCTCATTCCATCAACTGATGTCACTGCAATGCTTCTGACTGGGAGGTCCTAGGTTCGAGTCCCGACGGCGGCAGGAGTTTCGACACTAGCTTGTCAGGTAAGTCGAATTCAGTCGCTGTCTGGAGGAGAATTCTATCGGCCAGCTGCTTTGATCGGTTGTTTTCCATGGTTTCATCGATCAACACAAGTAAATGCCGAAGCAGTACCTTACAAACGGGTCTCCTACTGCGCGCGATCTTTCCTTCTTCCGTGTTCGTGTACTCCCCTCTCATGCACACACACTAACATGGACTTGCATTACCACACATGTCGGGAGACAGGTCGGGGCTGAAAACTTGTTTCGGTTTGGGGTGATGTCCCGCTGGTGGGAGATACCTGATTGGTGAAAACCCCGGTAGTCGACTAGTAGATCAGCGCCGGATCTCGCTATACAGCGGGGGAAGATCACCACCCACCACACCTCCCAATGACATAAACATGCACTATACTTACGGGACTAAGCGACCTCGATAGCTGACGAGTCCGGAATCGCTATCAATCTTTCAATCTGTCATCAGGAGACCGTGACTTGGGAAACTTAATGGATGTGGAACGGGAGCGGGAATGAGGATTGACCTGGACAAGGGAAGCGGTGGGACTGAGACAGCGTCAAACCGAAGATGCGGTGACGGCGATAGGCGGATGCAGTGGTGACGGGGTAGACGAGGTGAGGTCAGGGCAGGACGGGCTGGCGCGGAGGAAGGGTGGCCGGTCGCGGGGAGGGGTGAGTAGAGCAGGGGGACGCGTGCTTTTAACGGCGGCGCGTTGGGCCGCTCCGATTTAATTGGTTCGTCGACGTCAGAGGTAAACAGATTTTTGGTCGCTGTCCATCGACTCTCTTGCGTCATCCGCCTGCTCCCCCACCCCCACCCCTTACCCCCGCCCCAGCGCCGTGGCGCGCTGCGCTAACGAACGCCGCTGCGACCGCCGCGCCGTCGGCCGTCGGCTGACGCGGCGCGCTGCTCCTCGTTTTGCCCCGAGGGCTAATCGGCCGTGCTGGGCGCTCTCTGGTGATTGGGCGCATCTGTGGAAGTCTGGCTACATTTCGTTTAGGCAGATTCGTCCTTTATAAAGCTTTTCCTGCTGTTAGATGTGCGTGCTTGTTAAATACCCGTTATATTTGAGTGCACCTTAGGAAACGTAATTTTCTAATATTTGAAACTGGTTACTATAAAATCCACTAAAGGATGGCCTAGTAGAGCTTTATGTAATCCATAAACTTCAAATCGGAAATCAATACCCAATGCGTTCATAGGACGGTTTTGGGTTCGTAACAAATTTTACAGGAAGTTATTTTGATCTGGAAAATTATCAGTTGTGAAACCTGACAATTGCGACAGCCATCACGATTGTATCATACACTTGTGAACCAAAGTGTATTGAGTGAGCATATGAGTTATATTTGCACTCGTGCGTACAGCTTATGCAAAAGGCTATACAAAGAGCCCTTTTTTCTCTGTATGCCAGTCAATTCTGTAGATTGCCGGTGCAAGGTGAAGCGTTATTTCCAGGACACTACACAAAATACTGGTCTTCTGAATAGGATGAGAGAAAAGTTGTGCCAATTACTTAGTAACTGGGACATTTCGTAGAAGCAGCGTGCTTCTATGCGTTGGAAATCCGCAAGAATGTGGATTAATGCTCGGTGAAATGCATTCCGGCATGCAGGAGTGGAGAAAGAAAAGCATATTTTTTATTTGGTCAAAAAACAGATAAAACTCTATATGACGTATGGGGGAAGAGATTATCTGCTCACATTTTCTTAAGGCTCAGAATAAAAAAAACAAGCGCGAGATTAGCAACATTTGAAAAACTAGACATTTTCGTTCCCTGTGTTATAGAAAAACAATTTCAACGGTAAATGATTTGATTTTTCTGTATTCCTAACAAAATAGTAACGAACATCAGTTCTACTCCTACCTCTACAAGCAAAAGAAGTGCTCAAAAAAACGGGCGCACAGTGAAGCCTACATGACGTGTGCACCAGAAGCAAAACAAGGAACCATCTCAGCATTTGGTCAATGGATGAGGGAAACTGGACAGAAATCTGATCGAGATGGGGGTCATTGACCTAGCAGCTGAAGTGTATTACTTGTTACTAGGCGCATTAAATCTTTTTTAATGTATACAATACAAATGTAAACTAATTCATTATATATCATTGTTTTGTTAAAATAAACGTTATTTTCTTTTTGACGATCAGTATAGTAAGTATAGATCAGTATAGTAAGCACAAGCATTGGTGTTCGTATACGAGCGAGACTCAACCTGTCGGTCTTCGCTTGCTTTCATTTGCTCATGATGATCGCATCAAATTGTGCCTGGTTCGCATCACTGTTCCCTGCGATAGATCCTCCACTCTTTATGAAGTTATTTACTTATGGTATCATGCCTTTTCGTCCCGCAATCTCCCCCTCCCCCGTTCTGAAGCTGTCATCGAACTTCCCCTAGTACGGCTTCACATTTCTCCATTCTGTTCCACCCTATCCTGTCAGTCATTTCGCTTGCTTCTTGCCTAGTTACACCCGTCTGGACCTGCATCATCATTCCTTAGTGTAGGTGTTTGAGTACGAGCGAGACGAAAGCAAGTGAAACTGATAATTTCCTCATATTTCGTACCCCGTGTCATGCCCAGATCGCAACGCAGTTCGTGCACTAGATCCTCCACACTATATGCAGTTCTTTTTCTGGTATCACACCTTAACGTCCAGCACCCCCCTCCCAGTTTCGAAACTATCGTCGAACTTTCCCCAGCTCGGCCTCACATCTCTCCATTCTGTTCCACCCCATCCTATCGGTCGCTTCGCTCTTGACTAGCTACACCTCGGGGGAATCTGCTTCAGCATTCCGTTGCATCAGGTGTTCAGGTACGAGGAAGACTCAATCCTTCGATCTTTGCTTCACCGCTTTCATTTCCTCATATTTCACACTCCGTATCATGCGCAGTTTGCACCGCTGTTTGTGCGGTAGATCTTCCACTCTTTATGTAGTTTGTGTGTGTCACACATTTTCGTCCAACAATCTCCCACACCCTGTTCCGCAACTGTCGTCGAACTTCCCCTAGCACGGCTAAATTCTCCATTCTGTTCTTTCATCTTTCCATTCTGGTCCACCGCATCCTGTAGGTCGCTACGCTCTTGCCTAGTTGCACCCGTCGGGACCTGCTTCAGCCACACTTGTGCTCCGAACTGGCCGCCCGCCCGAGCGGTCGCACGAAGGGCAGGCGGCGCGGTTCGCGGGGGTGGCACTCGTAACTGCCCGGGATAAACCGGCCATGGCCTCCGCCGCCGCTGCCGAAGTGGAGATGAGTTTACTGCAGCGGCGGCGGCGGCGGCGGAGCGGTCCGTGGGAACTCGGAGGCTGCGGGCCGGGACCCCAACTTCCTGTTTCTGCGCTCCCCCTCCCCCTTCCTCGCGTCTCGCCTTTTCCTCTTCCGGCGGCCGCCGCCGCCACCTCTCTCGCGCTGCGCGGGGCTTCCTATGCATAAGCCCGGAGTTTGTCTCGTTCGCAGAGTGAAGTAGTAACAGCAGCACTCACCACCGCTCACGCTAGTTCTACTCTGCACTGTGGTCTATCGTTTCTCAGATCACGAAACTACTGTTAGCCGAATGGTAATTGAATAACAGACACAGCCCACGTTCGTATGCTATTAATGAAATGAGTCGCTCAAGTTCATGACACCGGTTATGTCGAGGGGTCTGCCTTTATAGTATGTAAATCATAATTTGCAATTTTCATAACCTTGAGATATGTAAATATGTTTACATTAATTTATTAGCATACATGATATGTTGCTCTTCCTGTCGCCGAGCCTTCATTCGAGCTTTCACTTATATTATTTCCCGACACAATATGCACGGCGATAACGAAGTTATCTTAATCATGAAAACAACATAAACGTATTAAGAGAGTACAACTTCATTAGATTGTCCTGCTATCGGTGTGGTGATGCTATCGTTAATTCATCAAATGCGACATTTGCCTTTTGGTGACAAATAACTTGTTCAGCGTTATAATATTTAAAAAAAATGTTTATTGCAGAATGAGGTGATTATACAACGCTCAGCCATACGGCTTTTCAGTTGTTAGGAGCTAGTATTTTCATTCAAAAAATATGCGAAGGGGGTAGCTACGGCGACCTCACTTTAAACATTAGAATAAATCAGTGCATATCTTCAAGTGGAGGAATACGTATGGTTGACTGCTAGTGGGAGGAGTATTGATTTCATTACCTAATATAAGATGTGGAAGATGTGAAAGGGGAGTCGGTTTCGTAGACGAGGTTCTACGGGATGCTTTTTACCTAAATTGAAATGAGGTGCACCGGCAACTGAGGGTAGATTTTGAAAGAATATATGAGAAAGTTTAGTGATGTGTTAGTATCGTTATAATACTGTTCACTTATATTCAGTTCCGTGATCGTGCATGTCGCTGCATGGCCCTTTGCAATGCCGACCAGTATCAGCGTCCCCACTGCGTCCCACCTGCGTCATAAAACCCATCGGCCGACCGGCTCTTCATTGAAGCCTGAGCTTTTGATCTGCCACATTTTTTTTGTCGCGCGGCAGAGGTTTTCATCATAGCTTTATTATGTAGTTGAATGCTGTTCGCTCTTGGAGGATAATGCCCGGTGATTAATTTACCTTTCCTTTTCGTCGCGGTCGGCGCGCGATTCAATGTCCGCGGACAGCCATCGCAGCTGGACGACCCCTCCCCCCCCCCCGCCCTGCGCCCGCGCACGTGATTGATTCTTCCACGCCCGTCAGAGAGCGCTGGATGCCCTGAATGCCCACTGCCCACTGCCCGATGTCCAGGACCCGAGCGCAGTCAATCCGAACATAAAAAATGTATCGGGTATTGTTGGAGTGCGACTGAAATACATTGATGGCTGTCCAAGCCGGTTAATGCTGAATGGAACAACGCTGTGGTAGGTTTCCATTACTTATGTGCGCCGTATTCCACGGTTTCAATTTGTAACGGGTTTAACGAAATGTAGTGGCTTACCATGGTCAGTGCTGCTCGTTAATGATGGAGCCTGGCGAGAAGTTCATTTCTTAAGTCCATGCAAAAGCGATCGGAGTATGTAATGAAATTGTTTGGCAGGTACAATATAATGCGGGTATACGTAATGATTAAAATAAATAGGCTTGATTAATTCTGAAAGAAAAATGAAAACATGTCGTTGGTTGGGCCAAATATTTTAATATAAGATGTGCTTATGGGATTGCGAATAAATTGAACGTTTCAAGAGTATTTTATTTGTAATCATATAAATTATTATTAAACTTGAATTCTTTACACAATAACATTTCTCACTTCGCAAAGAGACGTTGAGATATTTGGAGTAATTTTCAAAAAGGGTGAATGTGAAAAGTGGGTAGAGTTTTAAAACGCAATCTTAATGAACAAAGGTTGAGGTTACATTCACTTTCAAATGATTGTATGCCACTTCCTGGTTAGTCCTCAGTCAAAAAGAATAGAAAGTAAATTTCAAACAATGATTCGTTTTGAATTATAATCCGTATGTGAGAAACGATCCACGTAATCCTGATCTGTGAGAAACTTCCCCTAGGAAGCTATTTTGAAGTAGAAAAACCTATTTGTCGAGAATAAAATGATAGCCCTTTAATCTTTTTTAAGTTGGAGACGCAAAAAGACAACAGACGCATTAGTTTTGAATTTATTCTAAGCTGAACTCGAAGAACCAGCACTGAACGGATTCCTAAGCCAGCGCATCTCCGGGGATGTAGCAGATGAAATTTGTCATTTGAAGGGAATTGGAGTGCCTACAAATGGACATGTAGCGCATTGTAATGGCATTTCTTCAGAGTACCTGCTGATTTTCAAATGTCTGACTATTAAACCTTTTTTTTCTTCGATTCTCTTACAATCTTTACGAGCGCATTATGGGTGCGTTAGGGCGAGAGAGAGAGAGAGAGAGAGAGAGAGAGAGAGAGAGAGAGAGAGAGAATGGAAAATACTCCAAATTTGCGTTACGTAATTTATGTCCGGTCCCATAATAGATTTTCTTGTTTTGCCATATAAAGCAAAACGATTAAATGACTTAACCGAAGATCTTTCTTGTGCCCGCGTCGTAGCTTGCGCGATCACGTGCCAGCCGCATTGGCAACCATGACGCATTTAGTTGGGAAGTGAAGCAGTCTGAACTCTTAACGCGTGTTATGGGCCTCAATGCCTCAGCTAAGATCCAGAAGCAATATTTCAGAAAGATAGATTCTTAGCTCGTATAGCACCATGCGGACGGTTAATATCACTATTACAAAATGTCTCAGATTCCTACCAGGACTTATTAGTAAATTTTTAGTGAATTTATTAGGTGATTGGACATTCTTAAAAATAAGAACCAAAATGTTATACTCGTATAATTCAGTAAAACTTATTCAAGGCGGAAGATGTATAATGAGGAAACCTGTCTAATGTGAACTTATATCGCGGTCCTGCCAGTCACAAATTGTACAGTATTACATTGCATAAAGCGGAAACTTCGGAAACGGGAAAAAATGCTGGTCCCTTGAGGTTCCGCTTCGAGCAAGTATTACTGTACTTATATTTATCGCATTAAAAGTGGTTTTAAGTGGCCAGAATTTTTTAGAAATTCACGACATATATTTCTGTACAAGCTCGTGGGTACCACGGGACTGAAGTGTCAGCTCATGAACCGCCACTGGGGTGTGTAGGATAGTCTACCCTAAAGCCTGTGGAGAGTAGCGAGGTCAGCGGCAACTGGGGGCGGCGCCCCGTTGCGGTTGGCAGGCCTGCGCGCCGCGGGCGGGTCTTGGCGGCGCGTGCATGTTTGAAGCGCCGCACCGCAGTTCAATCCCGCTCTGCGCCGCGCGAGCATTTTTTGTTTTTTGTACGCGTGCCCGCTAGAGGCCGGGCGGGCGGCTCCCTGCTTGTGTATAATTAAAACATTGTTGCATTTAACAATAGCGTAGACTGAGGAGGCGAACGGGCGGAGTTTCGCGTTGTGTGTGTTTGTTTCCTTGCCTCCCTGTTCTTTTTATTATTTTTTTTCTCGATTCGTCGCAATTAATTTTGGATGGCTGCGCGAATACCGATGAGTTCTTGATGAGGTTGGTGGTGCTGCAATGCTTCTGCGGATGAGGACATACGAGGGGTGGGAAGATTGCCATTCACGTTATTTGCTTTAGTATGGATTATAATTGACGCTTAATACCAATTCTAATCCTGTAATAATCCAAGCACTACTATCCATTTCGAATCCAAAATAATACATTGCAGATTCTCTTTTCTGCAATAATTTGCTACAACTAAATTTCAACGAACTCTCTCAATACTTTAGCTAACTTTCTTATGTAGTAGTTTTCTTTACTCCTTTCTATTTTTCGTCAGATCTTGGATTTACCTTGAGTAACTGCAACTTTTCAAAACGCTAAAGTACATGCGTCTTCTCTTAATTTATTTCGAATTTATTTTCCTTTAAAATGTACCTTTTTATTCTAACAACACATCACTAGAGCCACTTCAAAGTCCACTTCGAGAACTGAATTGTATAAAATTTATTCAGTCATCAGCAATATTACGTAATCGGAAATCTGATATACTTTTCCTGTTAATAAATCTTTGAAACCGCGTTGTGGCGAGAAAATGATCTGCAGATCTTTCTCATCCTGGGATTAAGTTCCATTTTGCCCATATTAACATCATTGCGGTATTTCTACTTATTGAGCTCTTTGTTGCATTTCCGGAGGAAACCGCTGCAATTCAGTTTTTAATGATAGTGTACCACGATTGCGAGTTCAGTCTTGCGGCATCCGAGTACTCGATTATCTCAAGGACAAGGACAAGATACCGTTCTGTACGAAAGCAGTATCATATAAAAAAATTTCATAACTTTTTTACTCTACTGTGCAGTGAATATGAAAATGGCACTAAAGAAAGTGGCCACAATATTTTCAGATTCTTAATGATTGTCAGTTGTTCTGTTTTCAGATTCTTAATGATGTTCAATTTTGATTCAGTATCTTAGAAGAAAAAGGAAAAATATTTTATAGATTTCAATGTTTATTTTTCAATGGCATACAATGTAAATTTACTGTCATTATTCACAGGAAGTTTCAATTGTTACTGTGACGCCAGGATTTTTCCAATGTAAAATTCATATGTGTCAAACTGCAGTCTTGTGTGAGTCTGTAAGCAACTCACATGTAAAATGTTGCCAATTTCAATTTCCAGGAAATATGAATTGGCCTATTCCAGGAATACAGGTAAGGATTAGGGCCAGTTTGCCCGCGTTGGTCCGCAGGAATGACTCACGTGACACTCGCCTTACACTATAGTGTGATTTTTTGTAACTTTGCCTCTCAAGGCTCGTCTTCGTAATGGAATATCCATGGCATTTCGCGTCTTTCTCAGCAGTGCCGCTAGATATCGCATGATCGCGACCGAATCAGTGTTTGCGATCATTCGACATCCAGCGGCACGAGCGAGAAAGACGCGAAATGCCGTGTGATATTCCATCGCGGCTATGGGCGCTGGAGGGACAGTTATAAAAATCGCCCTATAGTCTAGCGCCGATCGCTTCCGAGCGCCTCCCCCCGTCCTCCATTCAATGAATTGTCTCGATTGATTGATTCATTACTAGTGATTCCGGGCCTGTCAACTGCTAAGATCATTAGTCCCTTAAATGTGGTTTGCTCGGGGTGGGGGTGATGGTGATCTTGACCCGGTGGATGGCGTGATCCGGTGGCGACCTACCGTTGGCTAGCGGGGTTTTCCCCAACCAGGTATCCCCCACCAGCGGGGTACCGCCCAGCCGTGACAAGATCTAAGCTCCCGACCGGTCTAAAGGCACGTGTGGAAGTACAGTGCACGTCAGTGAGAGTGTATGTAAGGGGTGAGGATAGCACAAGGAATGCGAAGGAAAGATCGCACGAGATCCGTGGCCTAGGAACCGTTTGCTAGGCAGCTCCGGCATCCGTTAATTGACTCCTGCAAGAAGCAGGCGCTGGCTCATGCCATGTGGGTCGCCCACTTGAGAAGCCCTGGTTTTAACCCGCATTAACATCCGCTTTATACCGTAGCGTATTCTAGAGGTGAAGCAGCGTTCACTTCGCTCCACAGCATTCCATCCGCATGCGCGTTTTACCATCTGCCGCAAGGGCTGGGGGCAGATGCGATTAACGCGCGATAATGCAGTTCGTTTTATTTATGCGTAAACTGTTCGGAACACGTGCTTTCCGCGCGAATATAATTTTAAAATTGTGTGTAGAAAAAAAATATACCACGGGGAGCGTTGTAAATAAAAATATTAGCAAGATTTAGCGATGAGCGCTCCCCCAGCTCGAGGTGCGCCTCTCGTTATTTATTCGCTCGTTCGCTCCCCAGGAATTTGGGGTGTGTGGAGCGTGGGAGGCGACTTGCCTTCCTCGCCCCCCCCCTCTTCGCCAGCCCCTTTCTCGCTCCTTCTTCTCTTCGTTCCCTGCTCTTCCTCTCCGTTCGGTCTCGGTAACCCTCGCGCTGTTGTTCGAGCTGTCTTGCACTTAGCGTGTTTGGTTTTGTTCCAGAACTCTTCTTAGCTTATTTGTTTTTCAGTAAACGTTTTGTTCACTTTATCTGAATTAATTTCTACAGTCCTCTGTTAGCAAATTCTTATTTTTCTCTTTCCAGATTTATTGGGGTTTGGGTTCTTCTTTTTCCTCCCACTTTCCGGTTGAATAAATTTATATATTATTGGCTACTGCTGTTATAGTTTATTTTGGGTCCTTTTAATGAGCGTCTGTCACCTTTTGGTTCTTCACCGTATTACACGTGTAGTACACACTCGTCCTACAGTATGCTGGCATATGATGGCGTTCCATACCTCAAGGGAGGGGACTGATCTCGTTGAGAATCTATATTTTCAAAGTTAAATAAAACTAATCGCACGGAGAATTAGGTTAGATTGATGTCCTCGGACTTATTCTTCATACAGATGCAGAATTTACATCTGCGGAATTTGCTTCTAACACCCTGTCGTTACAGAATCGTGCAATGGTTCAGGGATCGCTGGCGATCGTCGCGGACTACACGATTGGATAGTAAGCAACACATTTTCATGTGTTTAATTGGTTTCAAATAGATCAGTTAAACGATTGCTCTTTCTTTCTAGTGTAGTGTTTCTTTGAATTGAATTGATGCCTTGTTTGATTGTTCATTTTATTCTTGAAGATTACATTTATTCAGCTTTTTGTTCTTACAGGCAGCTCTCAGCTGATGCCTTTCATATCGGCCTGTTCGTAGATGTGATTGCATTTGCCCGCACCGCTCTAATTCCAACGTAACTCGCTCAGTGCCCGGGCCCCGGCGCAGCTTCTGTTGGCCCAACCGCTGCAGGAGCGCGAGTGCAGGTCGGCAGCGGCGGGGCTTTCGAGTGCGATTAGCCCGCGTGGGGAGGAGCGAGGGCGGTCTCTTTGAGACGAAGACGTCGCCGCCGCCGCCCCCGCCCCCGCCGCTGCCACCGCTCTAATTAGGGCTTCCGCGCGGCGGGGCGAGGACAGCGACCGGGGAGGCTGGGCTGGGCGGGGCGGGGGCGGGGACGGGGCGGCGTTGTCGGAGGGTAATGGCGCCCGGTAAACGGATCTGGGCCCGCCCGTCCCCTCCTTCAACGCCGCCCGCTCCCCGCCCCGCCCCGCCCCCGCCTAGGCGTCGCGTGCGTGCGTGGGCGGGTGGGCAGGCGCAGAGGAAACAATGGCCGATCGCCGCGCGGCGCGGCTTTGTGTCCCCCTGGCAAACAGCAGCGGCGCGGCGGCGCGGGGCCGCGCCTGCAGCATTGTGGCGCCCCCCGCCCGCAACAATCGGAGGCGGAGTTCATTATTGTCCCGCCCCGCGCGCTGCGACTGTCAGCCCGCGCCGCCTGCCGGTGACAAACGGCGGCGGCTCGCCGGCCCGCGCCTCCGCGCTTGGAATACGGCGAGATTTGAAGTTAATGGGATTCTTATTACTTGGTGACCAGTGAAGCTACTCGTCAATGGTTTAATAATGCGAGTAATGATATTTAATGAAGTCCGCAAATAATTTTTTTTCTAGTTGTTCACGAAAATACAATTGAGGGGAAGGATATGGAAATCTCAACTGTCAATAGTATGCACCTATTTTCGGCATTTTACTGTTCAGTGATGGTCGTAAACAGAAAGACGTTTACGCCACTAATGCATCTAGTTCACAATGTTAAGTTTTATTGCGTGAGTACATGTTTTGAAAACGAGCGACTGCAATTTGTATGACTGCAATAAAGCAACGTTATAAACAATGTGCATACTCTATTTTTTGTGTAACCTTATACACTTATAAGAAAATCAAAGATAATTTTTGGAAACAACTTCATAGGGACGTCACGGGTATATTTGACAAACTGCGATAAAACGCTGGTCAGCTGTTTAGGTTTAATGCTACAAACCTATGATTTTCGGGCTGCGATTGAATGTGTGATGACGCAGTTATTCGTACCATTAATGGAAAATACGTCACAGTCTATGCCGTAAGATGTGATTTTATGAACGATTTCTTGAAACGAGAAAGGTCGTTTATAATGCTAGAATACAAAAAAAATGAAGGAATATAAAAATGTGAATACAATATTGATTTATCCCTACAGTATAATTAAGAAAGTTATATAAAATTCATCCCTCTTATCTTGCTTTGGAAGACCAGTGGATGTTACGACTTTGAATGTGTGCGGGAATTCGACTTAATTTCTAATTACATATTGTATTTTTCGCAGTCGCATTTATCTTACACTTCGCATTTCTAATTATCTGTGTGCTTTGGTTTATTTGAAGATAGTTTTGGAGAATGTACAATTTCATTATTTTTGCTGCATCCGAATATTTCCAAGCTTGTGCATCGTTGATTGATTTTAGTATTATGTTAAATTGTTGGAGATACATCCTGTGGCTAATCGTAAACTTTCTTTTCATTTCCCTGCTTAATAATTTATGAGCTACCGTTATTTTGGCGCACTATAGATTTGCATGGATACATTCTTGAATAACAGATTTTGTTGCCTTTAGACGATGCTGAACTCGTCCATAAATTAAATTTCTGTACTCAATGTAAACAATTTCGCTTTAATTGTATCAACTAATTACTCCTATTATTCCTATTAAAGATTTTCCTACTGCTGTTCACTTGGTTCCATACTCTTACTATTGCCCAGAAAGAAAAGGTATGATATCTATTCTGAAGGAGCATACACGAATGTGACAGTAAAATTGAACTTTTCTACTGTAAATGTCATTACATATGAGCTTAAGAATATAATACACTGAGATGGGACACTTAATCGTGTGTTGAACTTTCGAACAAAGTTTTTCAACATAGCAGATTGCCAGTGCTAGCCAACAAAAAACAAACTGGATGAGCACGTCCATTCAAACGCTACTGCCTTTGTCCGCAAAGACATTTAATTGGGGATTTTAAAGTGATAAGCTCTTTGCAGACCCAAATTGGTAATAACCATCAGTTTCGAATTTAAAAAATCAATACTTCGGTAATAATTAATCTTCTTGTTACTTTCCTAGTAAGCGAACAAAGTAGCTTATTACGGCTGGACAACAAAGAGAAAAAGTGGGCATGGCGAAGTGAAGCAAAGGGGAAGTTTCTGCCTCATTGGGTTCTACGTCTCCGCGCAAAATTGTTATTCACGCCGCCAATGAATATTTCGGCGCAAAGGAGTTAAATGGCTTTGGTCTGGTCAGGCAGCTCGCTGAACATCTCTGCTTCTTTCAAGTAGCCCAAATAAATAGTTGGAACCTTCTCGGGTGCTAGTAACATTTCTCTACCATCCAATTTCTTCCATTTACAATATATTATCCTTCTATTCAAAATCTTATTTACAAACTTCTTTTTTTTCATAGCATAACCTCTTTTCAAAAATTTAATTGTTAATAATTCCTACTACATGTTCCTGTGAGTATCAAATCGCCAGTTATTGGTTCGTAATGTCCAAACCCCTGAAAGACAAACATATCGAACAGGTAGAAATAATTTTTTTTAAAAAATCGGTTTTTTCCCCACAATTCTACAGGCTCACTTGGGAAACAATACCGCATCTCGCGCAAATTAATGGACTTTAAAACGGGCGAAATGATTGCATTCCTCTGCGCGTCCACGGTTCAGAGAACAGTGTGACATCACGAGCATGCCTGTGAAGGATGAGGTGAACAATATCGAGACGCCACTTCCTCTGAGATGCGGAGCAATGTCACGCCTTCTGAAGTAAGAACCGTTCTCTGCGGTTTGTGCGGAGTTGTTGAGGTATATCATTCCAAGATGTCGGATTAAAGGTTAGCCTGCTCACACGGTGGCTGTGTGCTGTAACTAGGTAGGGCTTACCCGAACTCTGGAAATCGTTGCGTAATTTTGAGATCCTGATGTGTAATGTGGTCCTGGCCTTGCCCTTGCCCCATCGGAAGGAGTCTGCAGTAGCGGATGTTCATGGTAGATAATGAAGTAAGTTTCTTTCGGGTTAACAAGGAAAGAGGAACGTACATAAAATTGTGGCAAAGTGGTTTTTTTAAGTCGCAAAATGTTTATATTAAAAATAAGTAAAATTTGCTAACATTATTGGAAATAACATGTTACATACTATCCTGAAATACAAGAAATTTTTACAATGTGGCATTTATTGGATTCTGATTTCAAAATAGATTGATACTAGATCATCTTAGATCGATACTACAAAGAACACAACTCTTTGGAAAACACTTTTACTAACAGGAATTTGCTAATATAGCCTTTCAAAGCTTATTGAAATTTGTATTACTATCTTGTTAGCAAACACAATTCAACAGGCATTGTTAAATGAATGAACAGGATATTTCTTTTTGAATGTATTCTGTTCCGAACAAAATTCAGAACTAAGCGAGAGCATACACACCTTAATGTATACGCTTATAACGAGATCACCCCGTTTTTTGCAAACTTGAAGAGCATATTTCCGAAGTGACATATCACCATTTTAGTTTGTTTTCTAGTTTTACGTACTAACGGATTCTTCAGACGCTTTCCATCATTCTGCCAAATATTCAGTTCATGAATGCGTTTTTCGTATGTTGAAGGATATCCGAAAACATCGGCAAAGTTGGCTCATGGTAACAACTGATGTCACTGTAGTGCCTCTGACTAGGAAGTCCTAGGGTTCGAGTCCCGATGATGGCAGGATTATCGACACTGGGTACAGAGCTAGATCGGATTCAGCAATTGTCAAGTTCTAGCGGCCGGCTGTTCTGATCGGCAGTTTTCCGTGGTTTCTCACGTTAACACCCGACGAATGCCGGAGCAGTACCCTTATGGGCCACGGGCCGTGATCTTTCCTTCCTCTTTCCAGTTCTATTCTCAACCCTCACTTCCACACGCTTACACCTTCATACACTACACTACCACTTGTCGGGAGCCTAGTTGGAAGCTTAGAGCTTGACCCGGCTGGGGCGGTGCCACGCTGGTGGAGAGATACCTGGTTGGGGAAAATCCCCGCAAGCCGACTTCGGTCGGCGCCGGATCTCAGCATCCGGCGGGGGAAGATCACCGCCATCTTCCGCGATAAAACATACACTACACTTGTGAGACTAATGAACTTAGTTTACTCACCCGGATTCATTAATCATTCAATCGTATTCGGAAACCGATTAATAATATCTTGATCCAAAAGGCTGAATTTGAATATTTTCCCATCCTGCAAAATAGTATTGCTTGGAGATACGTCGCTTTGGAAATAAACTTTTCAGTGCCGCGTAACCCACTTCCCTTCGCTGGAACGATGCCGCGTAAATTAGCGTCAACGCCTATCCGGCTGCGGCGACCGCTAGTGTGCTATCAGAGGGCCTTGGACGTGCTCAGTAGCCTCTGCGCTGGCGCCTACGAGCTCGGCTTCCGGGAGGCTGCCGCGAAGCCGACCTGGCAAACACGGCCGCCACCGGCCGCAGCGCCTTCAACGGAAGGTATCCGCGAGTGCTCGAGAAACTGACGTGGATGTGGCTCATTTATTTCCGCTTCGGAGTTGGTGCTCATTCACGGTGTTTCGCAGTGTGGGGATAAAATGGCGAAGGTATCGAAAATATGGATAGGGCGTGATTTTTAGGGTATGTTGTTTTAGTCCAGTTGTAGTTGTGTTCTAGGTGATAAACGCTTTATGGACGGACGGTAACGTAGCTGCTATTATGCTTTTCGGTTTAGGGCAGTGTTGTGAAGGTCACGGCCATGAGCGGGAGGCTGTGGCACGAGTGCCACGACGAAATCGCCCCTCCACTCAGTTCTTTACCCCGCCACCAGAGACAACGCCATCCACGGCGGGGTTACTAGGAATAGTTTCCTTTTCCGACGCTAGTGTCGCAGAGAAGCTCGTGGCATGCTACGGTTCCACGATTCGTGCCACTGCCACCAGGTAGAAGACCTTCACTGGTACAGAGGATCTAAAGCTATAATCAGATTGTATCTTGTTGCCCTTCCTTTTTTTGTCAGACTGTCTAGTTTCACCATCATTTTGATCCCTTCACGGAGGTATGACCGGCCGTTGTTCTCTCCACAATTAAAACATGTGATAATGGAGACTGTAATGGAATTAAAAATGCATTTTTATCGAATTGTAGTCTACACACTCTTGGATTTATAAAAAATCCCTGCGAATATAATAAAAACGAACTCGGGCAGACACTATTAGAATGTGTATTTACTTGAGTGCCGTGAGTTTGAATTCAACCCTATCATTGATATGTCGCTTACCTTTTAAGTGATTTGTTCTGTGGAAGGGAGCTCATTTAGAGAGATGTTTACAAGTATAAGAGTACAAAATATCGTTTGTGATCGAGGAATCTCTTCTTAGGAACTGCTAAAGAGGTAATTGGCGGGTGTTTGAATGGAATATTAACATGAATATGGAATACGTGAGAAGACATTTGAACTATTTCTTGAAAATAAACGTTCAGCTTGATATTATGTGTTAAATTGCCGTTCCTAAGCAATTAAGAATAGAAGTCACAGGGGAGAAAAAAGTCGTGAAACCTACTTAATATATTTTTTTGTTTTATTTTTACATTTTACCGCTTCACTTTGTCAAAGTTTAATGGACGCGTGTTCATTGCGCATAGCCGTGTATCTTCTCGGCGAAGTGGGAGTGCCGAGAGGCGCACGTCGCGTTGATCAGTCGCTTCGCCTTTTTCCCCCTCCCCAGCAGTCCCCTTCCCCCTCACCCTCCTGTTCCCCCTCACCCTCCTGTTCCCCCTCACCCTCCTCTTCTTCCTCACCCTCCTCTTCTTCCTCACCCTCCTCTTCTCCCTCTGCCCCCTTTCTCTCCACCCCTTCGCGCGGCCACGCACTGTCGCCTAATCACCTGCGCCGCCGCCGCCGCCGCCGCCAGCGCCCCTGGAGATTTACAGCTGCGATTCGCTCGCTAACATTATTACAAGAGATGAACGGCGTGGCTTGGCCAGACCACGATGGTAGGGAGAGGATACGGATGGCGTACGGGGAGGAACATCTGGAAGCGATCGTGAACGTACAACAGAAGTGATACAAGGAGAAAGGCGGGTGGAGGAAAGGATCGAAAAAATCCAATTGGAAAATGTGTTCCGTGGGGGAATGTTGAGGGTGACAACTTGGAAGAAAAAGGAAAATTCCTGGTGGAGGTGGTGGACGAGGTGAAGAATTCGTCTAGGACCTCGGACGAAGGAGTGTAGGAGAGGAGTCAGGAGAGCAGTATTATGTACAGAAGCTACTTGTACACCTATGGAGACTATGATGGAGCGTCAATAGTAGAGAAAAGATCTCAATTTTGATTATCTGAAAAAGGCTCGACACTTACGGTGACGAAAGGGGGCGATAAATGGAAACGGCTGTGAAGATGTCGGAGATCGCGGGAACGTTGGCCCAAGGGGATATGGTTAGAAGCAAATGCGAATATTTCTATTGAAACACCGGATGACTCGAAGACAAGAAACAATGTAAGAGATGGCAATGTGCGCAAAAGGGAGGCTTCGGATGCGGAGATGGCAGGAAACTGGGAGACGCAGGGCAGAGGCAACTTGGTGGCTGCGATTTACGCATTGGCCGAGCGGCCATTTTTAACGCCCTGGTATTTATTAGCCATCTTTCCGGCTGCACGCGGGGCAGCGCGCTAGCGTTCGCTCGGTCGCCCCGGTAATTCTTCGCTGTCCGTCCATTAGCGCCGTGTTTTATCCGCCGCTAATTGCGTTATAACGCACAATTAACGCGGCCGTTAGCGTAAATCGCGCCCCGCCTCGCACTGTGTCCCGCGCCGCGCACTCGGTCCCCGCCCCGCCCCGCGCCCGCCCCGCGCCACGCCTCGTCCTCGCCCCCACCTCCCGGCGGGATACGCCCGAGGCCTGAACGAGGAGATCCCACGCAAAACAGACGCCGGCTGCGCTGGTTGCCCACCCATTGCTAACGACCTGCTGCCGTCCTGTAACGATTTGGTGGATCCGATAAGAAAATTGATGTGAAAATTTGTGTTCTTTTCGAATATTTAGAACGTGTTCAAATTGTAATGTATTTTTGGTTCTACGGAAGTTGTTTTTCTTATTCCTGCTTTTCTATCGTTTCTAGTAATTTCGCATTCTACAGAAGGCGACCGCATGGAATTTCGTTTCTATCTTCAATTAAAAGTAATAAGTCTCTAATGACCCAGTAGTCGATGCGACTACAAATATTTAAATATTATTATTATTATTATTATTATTATTATTATTATTATTATCATCCTCTACATCACGACTAATGATATGAGTCGGCTGTATATGAAATCTACTAACAGGTTGCAACTAGCTACCCATGGAGCAGGTTTAGGAACTCTTGTACCTCTAAAATTCTTTGCGCAAAAGTGGGCTTTTGCAAATAAAGCAGTTTCTTGCACTTCCAGTCTTTTGAGCTACCTGGGAGTTTAGCGAAGTTCTTACAAACATTTTGGGGAACAAATCTCAGAGCTCCGATGAGATCGGCACGACCTATGCTTTTATGCCCCACATTCTGATCTCGATTTCCAAACTTGTGTTAAAGTCGTTTCTCTGTCTCCTTGGTTACGACGTTTTGATCGCAAGGCACAGAAGCGATTACTATAAATAATAATAATAATAATAATAATAATAATATATTAGTTGCTACCTAGAGAATAAAATAAGCGAGATAACTGAGATGTGGCTGAGGCTGCTACAACCATATTTTAGATTATTTCTAAATATGTTGACGGTGATATTTTATTTTCAGTCTATTAAGGAAACTCCATTGTACGTATGACGTAGTAACTAGCAACCAACCAACCCATTTATTGAATTAACCCACTCGCATTCAATTAAAAGTGTTTGCTCTCTAGGTTATAGGGTCTATTTCCATGTAAATTAGAGCTGGCACGGACGTTGTGGCTGTTAGTGGCGTGCGCATCTGTTTTTCTATTGATACTAGAGTTTGAAACGGCCCGAGTTTTCTCTAGTGATAATTGTATGATCCAACGAAGCAATCAATAATAATTTTTGATTTTTCTAATATTTGAAAACTATCTTGGTTAATTGGTCAATCCATATCTGATCTTACTCTGGCATTTTGAAGGAAGCGACAGATACAGAGAAAATAGTGGTTTGTTTCGGTAGCAAGTTATTTACAGGATTTCCCCTCCGCAGAGGATTATGCTCTCTTCATCTATCCCTTGTTCATATTTACAAACTAGTTTCGCGTAAAACTTCGAGTAACTTACCCGTTTCTGTTTTCGTCTTATTTTCTCGGGACTTGCGCTCTTCTTAATTCTACGGCACCGGGATCCAGTTCGTGAAACTTGGATTCATCTCCCCTTTCCTCCTCTTTCTCCTCCTCCCCCTTCTCTTCGGAATCACGACGGAAAGGTGGAGAAGGCGTCGGCGTCGTCTGCGAAGTTCCATCTCTGCCTCCTGCGAGCGAGTTTCCTCGCAAGTTTCCAGGGGACGGTGGAAAGGCGGCGGGGGGGGGGGGGCGCCCGGCTGATTAAGACGGAAGCCTACAGGTGGCCGTGGATGCGAACCTTTCAAAGGAGGAATGGCGTCGCTGCCACCGCAGAGCCTTCGGCGGCGCTTGCTTCGCCGTCCGCAGTGCTCAGCCTGGAGTTGGACGTGATCTCGACGCGCGTCGCTTCGTGAAGCCGTTGAACTCCAACTGCTTGATCGCAAAGACTGCTTGATCGGCCACCGAGGCGTTGGGAGAGAGGCAGGCAATTTTGGCGCAGACATATACAATACATTAGCTGGCATTTGAGCTCGGGAGTAGATAGGTCAAGAAGATAAACAATGTAATTGACTAGTTTATTTGTTCCGCATTAAGTGGCTGACATCTGCAAAACATTCTTAAATGCCACTGCATACTTAAATTAAGCCACATTAAACATCGTAAAGAGGTCACAATTTCGCAAAAAGCACATTTCCTCCAGGCTTACCCAATAAATACTAAACTCATTTTGATTTCAAAGCTACAAAATTTATCCAGTCTCAAAATAATAATAATAATAATAAATAATAATAATAGTAATTAATAATAATAATTATTATTATAATAGTAATTAATAATAATTATTATTATTATAATAGTAATTAATAATAATTATTATTATTATAATAGTAATTAATAATAATTATTATTATTATAATAGTAATTAATAATTATTATTATTATAATAGTAATTAATAATTATTATTATTATAATAGTAATTAATAACAATTATTATTATTATAGTAATTAATAATAATAATAAATAATAATAAAACAAAAGTGGCGATGGTTGTGCTAATAAGGCACCGTGAAGGGCAATGAGTGGCGAATGTGCGTCTCTCCGAGCGAAATGAGGGGCCTCAGGAAATAAGGGACCATTGCAACTTCCGACGCAACGCAAATATTAAGAACACACACAGAAAACTAATATTAAGGTCAGTTGCATCAATTGTGGTCCCAGCGCACATTGAAAGAATCTTATAAATATTTCATCGCAGCTTTTCTCTATTTAATTAATTTTGTCTTAATAATTCCAATTTCAATTATTTACGAAGTAAGTATCATAAGTCATTACAATACGAAAATTATCAAAGGCGGCCGGTAGGTCGACATTTCATCCACTTTTTAAACATTCCTTTGTATTGCAATTTTCGTTTAAATTTGACTATCAACCCTGCAAAAGATGATACTGAGAATAATTACAATATCATGAATTAGTACAGCTCTAGCTTTGTTCTAATACTGTTCTGATAATTCATATTACATAACCAATATCAGTTTCGTAAAGTTTGACTTACTATTCTCTATTCACTTTTATTGTATAATGTTACTTTAGTTGCCAATAAATTTTATTACTAAAATAGTGTACAAATTAAAACGCGGTGACTTATTAATGGCATAAGCCTTCGAAATCATTGCGGCCTGTGGCTGAGTAATCGTCCGCAGCTTGGTAGCGGTGACGGGGACCGTGGAGGGAAATGTCAGCGACGGGCCGAGGCGGTATAAATTAAGGGCATTAGCGTCCGCCAAGTGGGCGTATTCTTAGCGCGCTAATCCTCTTATCGTGGGCTCATCGGGGCGGAGGCGGCGGCGGCCGCCTCAGCGCCACCTGCCTCCTTTGCCGCCCTCGGTCGGAAATCTTCGCCGGCTGCGATGTCCCCCTGACTCTGCGTTGCCCTCTGCAGCATCGTTCTCTCTTAATCTGAATCAGTGAAAAACTACTGATTGATAGTGACTATTCACTGATGGTGTCAGTTATAATCCTGCCACTGACAGTGAAAATCGGGTCCACTTTTTGAATCAGTGAAACTTCACTGTTTGAATCAGTGAATTCTGTGAAAACAGCAGCACGCGAACGACAGAACGATCAGTGAGCGATGGTGACGCGGCACTTTTACTACTGACTACCAGTGAAATGCTGGCGGTCGTTATGAAAAGGTTCGCATATTCGCTGATTGTCAGCAAAACTACTCATTTCGACTGAAGATATCAGTGATTTCGGCTCTCACTAATTGTATCAGCGACAATTTCACTGATTCAGATTCGGAGAGTTAACCGGGAGGTCCTAGGATTAGAACAACGAGATTGGCCGATTTTCGACAAAGGCTAAATAGCTTGACCGAATTCAATCACTAGCGGCGGGCTGCTTTGATTGGTAGTTTTTCTTTGATTGATTTAGTTGATTGGTAGATTGGGAGTTTGTTTTATGACAAACTCGAGGCGAATGTCGGAGCTATACCCTACCAAACAGGCCACGGATCGCGCACACCAGCTGCACCCCAATTGCACGAGTCGTTGACGGGTGGGTGACTGGGCAGAGAACGGACTGGTGGAAGTGGACGCGTCCTTCACCTCGCAAGATCTCTCTGTTTCCAGGAGTATTTTATAAATAATGCAATGCAATGCAATGCAATAATACTGGTGGAAGTGGACGCATCCCTTCGCCTCGCAAGATCCCTCTGTTCCTAAGAGTTTTTAATCTGCAATTATTCGGTGGACCTATCATTGAACTATTGAATCGTCAGTATCGTCAGAAGCCCGTTGCTAGACTCGGGGTTGAACAGTTTTTACCTCGTGCATTACTGAATACAAAATACATGAAAAGCTCACGAAATTTTACATAATTCGTTTCATTCGTAAGATCAAGCGTTGTTCCTTTCATGTCCAACTATCGCTGGTGCTAGTCAAGGTAACTGTCAGTTACGAGTTCTAAAAATGTCTCTCGTAACGTTTTTTAATGAGTAATGAACTGTAAACATGTACATAGTAGCGACGCTGAAAGTAGGAGGATTCCTCGAGATTTCTGTTTCTCATCAATGCTAATAAGTAACTTTCCAAATTTCTTGGACTTCACCAAGAATAACCTGTATCGCTTGCAAGGGGGATATGTCGGTGGATGAACCGCCACATACTGAACACTCCTCAATCGGACATTCAGGGATTAGAAGTATTATATCAGATGACTTTCTAAAGCTTGTCGTTGTAAACCTATCTTAAATTTCGGCTCGTATTTACTAAGATTTTACTTCTAATTTCATTTCTTGTACTCTCTACGTTCCCCATTCCCACCGCCCCGACTAAGCGGTTCAGCCCTTACGCAGAACTGCCTCGTCAGCCAGTGCGCTGAGCGACCTCGCTTCTTTTCCCTTCCCCTCACCCTCCCGTAACAGCCCTTTGTCCTTCCTCAGGCGCTCTGCGAGGAGACTAATTAATTTGCTGCGCGTCGGCCTCGGAACAGTCTTTGTGATTGGTTCTTTGCGGTACTTTCGACGGCCTGTGAGCTTCGCGGTGGCGGCTGTCGTCAGCGGGGGGCGGGAGGGGGGAAAAGGAAGCTTTGACTGCTCGCGAGGACTTTGTAGTGCGCCGCAGGTTGCTCTTTGAATCTCAGGAAGAGATTTTGCAGATGGCGGTCGACAGCTTCCGAAATAAAACTTTTGCCAATCAGTTATTTATTGGAAACGTTTAGGAACGAATTTATTTTTGTTTTATTTGAATATTGGTGAGAATTTAGTTTAAACATGGCATGCGTACGACGTACTACATTGAACTAATTATTCTTGCAATAATAACCTTCGTTACTCATTTACAAGAATCATTATTTCAGTGTCAATTTGTGTCGTGTTATATTCAAACTGCCACTGCTCTTCGTTATTTATTCCTGGCAATTTTAACAGTTTGTATTAAATAATATTTTATAAAGTTTTCTTTTGAGTTGTAGTAAAAACCTTTCAGTTCAAACCTTTCAATGAAGTATTTCCTCGCATGCTTTTTAATATTGTAAAAAAGAATCTTGTATTGCAAATTTTATAAAAAGCATCGACAATAAAATGTACTTACTGACAGATTTGTATTTTCTGGAAGTATGCTGTAGATATCGAATACAATTTTTTTGTTACTTGAGCCCCTCTCTAAACACACTTAAATTTCAGTTATGAAAAACAAAACATTTTACTTATTTTGATGTTCTTTGATCTGCTTGACAGTTTTCATTTCGACTTGAGCCTCATTCCTTCCCACGAATTCATGAATTGCGAATCAGAGCTTGGTTGGTAACCGTACTGATCGCTTTGATTTCTCTAGTTATGAAACGACACATTCAGTACAAGAAATCTCTTTGCACTGAAGGGCTGAATGATCGTTAGAATGTACATATTACGTACGTACATATTACGTACGTACGTAAATATGTTAGTTTCGCTTGCAGTTATTTTCAGGTTTTGTAAAGAGATTTTCATTCGCATACTTCAATGCATATGAAACTAAAACGTGGAATGACTTCTCTGCATACGTACTTCTTTCCTACTGTTAAGTGTTAATCTGTGAAATTTCAGTATTGCAGCGTGATGCTTTTTATCAAAGGAAATACATTCGAAATTATTTCGTTGTTAAATAATATTCCACTCGTGAAACATGAATGTATCAGTTGAAACTTGAAAATGCAAATGGTGTTGCCATCAGATTTTTGGATTTGAAATAATTCAAAATCTTGCATCAACCTTGCATTAAAGTTGGCTTAAATTTATTTCTAAGAGCTTAACCTGGATCTTCAGATGTTCTACGTATGAAAATGACCACTTATCGTACGCGTATTTTATGTTCATGTACGTTTTGTCAAGGAAGGCTTAAGAGTGGCAAGTGTTATTTTGATATGCTTTCCTTTCTAGATTTTTACAACGTATTTTCCACATTATTTAATGATGTCCGTAAGGTTTTTTATTTTCTATTCGGTTCTATTTGAAAGTCATATGACCTGTATTACGCTGCTGACGCTTCGACCCACTGTGAAGAAGTTCCAATACGCATTGACTCAACTCAACTCAATAGTCATTGCAGTAACTTAAGTATGTTGGTGCCGGAAATCCTTCAATACACCGATTTCAGAACCTCCGTGATCTTAACCCTACTTTCTTAACCTAACTTAACACCGTCGTTTTGTCACGAGCTGTATTGGCTCTCGTAGATTTCCTACCCTGCGGCGAACCTGTGCCGAGCTGGGGCTGGTAAACATATTTTCGTACAAAGCCACTATTCACCTTCTCGCGCCGCTTTAGCATGCGAACGTACACCCCTTGCTGGATTTTCAGGAGAAGTGAAACCGGGGTCAGGGGAAGTTGCCTGTGCCCGTACGAGCGCCGGACCCCCCAGGCAAGTAGTTTGTGCGGGCGCGATTTGACGTGCCTGTCGTACACCATCGTTTTGTCACCTGGGCTGTATTAGCTCTCGTAGGTTTCCCGCCCTGCGGCGACGCTGCGTGGGGCTGGAGCGAGGCTGCACATACGGCGCTGCGGAAGCTCCCAAGCATAAGCTCCGCACGTGTTGCGCCGGCGTTTGCGGAGATAATTGAAACTCTAATTGGGGAATTGGGCGGGCGGAGAAGGGCGCGAGTCGAGTTCCGCGGAGGAGCGGGGGCGTGGGAGCGTGGGAGGTTGGAGGTTGGAGGTGGATGTGGATGTGAATGCGGAGACTCGCCCGATGATGAACGCGGCGGGCGGCGCGGGATCGCAAACACGCTCGATGAGCTCTCCATTATGGCGGCGGATTAATCGGACCACCTCCGCCGGCCTGATGGATGCGGGACTCGGGGCGAGGCCTGGGCTCTGGGCGGCAAGTGCGCGGGGTGTAGAGTGCACAGCGCGCTGAGGTAGACGTATGCAATAGTTTTGGACCGGTGCAGGAAGGCGTCGGCGATTGTGTTGGACCCGAACAACTTGGTGAGCGAGGTCGTTCAGAGCCACACTCTGCACTATGATTGTGGCACTTGCCTATGGTTGTAGGCTAATTGGTGACTAATGAGAATCGAATGTTCTCTGAATGTATTCTGATCTTTTGCAAATGAAATAAAGCTTGATTAGAGATCATTGTTTTTATTTCCTTATTGTTTTAATAAAAGGCTTGTGCACTTTATCAACAGAATCTGTAAGCATCTTACTTTAATTGAGTAGTAGAAAATGCATTACACGATACGACTAAGAACGGTTAAAAATAATTAAGTGTGAACGAAACTTTGTTCACGGTGCTGTGTATTGATTGATTATTCTGCCGCGACAAGTGACTTACAGCTCACGGATGAGTATTTTGCTTCATCGAGAGATATGATTTCAATGATACATCGGCTTGTATTTGACAACAGCAAACATAGTACTTGGCGTCTGATACTGTCTTCATATCTCCAATAATTTTCATTGCAACCAATAGTTTAATTGGTTTAATTTCAGTATGTCGGTGTCTACTGAAGTGACTGAGCTCTTGTGAATCATATTGTGGGTGAATTAGGTTACGCTGCGTTAGTAATTAGTATATAATTAATGTTAGTGTTATGCAAAGTGAACAGTAGTGTGCAGTGAACAAGAAGACAAAACGTTTTGTGAGGTATCCATTTGTCGCGAAATTGCCATTTCACTAGTTATCTTTGCATTTAAAAGACGTTAGTTGAAATAATTTGCATTAACACTAAATCAACTGTTGCCTATGGTTGTAGGCTAATTGGTGACTAATGCGATAATAGCAGTTCCATTACGTCGCCTGGGAAATATACAATGTGTCGGGATTTTGTGCATGAACTCCGGGAACGAGCCAGATAATCAGAATGTGGCAGTGCTCAACTATCGAGGTTAAAACAGTTTTCAACCACGAGCTTTGTGCGCAGTGCGTAAAGCTGAATACAGGGCGGCAAAACAAACAATAACTCCTAATACTATGGATTCATCGGTCTAAAGTTTACAGATTCGGTCTAGATAATGGGGTGTTAAAGAATTATATGAAATAAATAGGGAACGAAAATGTCTAGTTTTGAAAATGTTGTTGATCTCGCGGTTTTTAAAATTTTATTAAATATTATTTTTTTAAACTTTTATTCGTCTTTCAACTATTTATAGTTAAAATATTGGGAAGGGATTCTGGAACACAAGAAAACGTGCGCAGATGATCTTCTCCCCTACATGTCACATACGGTTTCTTTTCTTAATAAATAAATACTATCCATACTAAATAAATATTTTGTTTATTTTACACATACGTACTTGGTAAATAATAAATTTCGTAAAGTTACTAAAATGTATGATTTTTAGGAGTATCCAAAAAATAATTAAATAAATTGATAACCCATCAGAAATGTAATTCGTAATTTAAATACAACGAATGAGCAAAATCCGATCAGTAGTGAAATATAGTTAACCCAGAATTTTTCTGGTTTTCACAGCTTTTGTTTGCGAAAAATGTAGGTGTGTAAGTACTTCAAACTACACCGTTTCCTATCTGAGAGGAAGAATTAACACACGTGTTTTTCAAATTACCTTTAGAAAATGGATCATAATGATACATTCACGAGTGTTTAAGTGCCAGAAACTTGTTAATCAGACCCAGATCTCTACGAGATGTAACTATATATACATGTAATTGCCCTAATAAAGCAAAAAATAGTATTTTTGCATAAATAAATACAATAAGAGAATAAATTGCTGGCCTGGATTGCCGAAGTCGTTAAGGCTGAAGGGCCGTAGCTGCTTCGGCTCGAAGGGTCGCGGGTTCGAATCCTGTCTCGGGCGTGAAAATTTCTGTGTGTTTGTGTTGTCCTTACATGTTCTCGCTACAGTTCCTCCTACAATTCAAAAATCACAGTGGTTGCAATGTGACCAAGATGTTGTAAAGTGACCTGAAAAAAGAAGAGAGATCTCATTTTGAATACATGAAAATATAAAGCAGAAGACGGAATTTGGGAAGAGAAAATAAACGTATTTCAAGGATGACTCGATTTCCCCGGAATCTTTCCAAATCAGTATGACTTAGGAGAGATTTTGTTAATGGTGGTTATTTATTTTGGAATAAGACTTCTTACTCTCCTGGGAAATGTAAAAAAAAATGAAAACTGGAGCCACAAATAAATGAAAATTTTAAATGTTAACAAATACTTAAACATTTCATTTTATTCAATAATAAAATTCGGAAGTAGAAAAATCACGAAAATCTTTAATCAGTAGCCTCAACACACACCCCCCTCCCAAAAAAAAGTTTGCAACATCAGAATATATGTTTGCTGAGAGATACGTCAAAACAGTATCTTAGTTGCGCAGCAAGCTCTAAATTGACTGGAGCAGCGCACGTGCGCCAACGAAAGCGCAGCAGAGACGCGCAGCGTGCGCAGGGACCCGGGCGGTGGAGGGCAGCGCTGCATCATAATTCATCGGGCGGCCGCTGACAGGTAGCAACGCTGCTGCGAGCGCGCGCCTGCTCGGCGGCAGCGTCGTCTGGGGACGCTGCCGTCGGGTCACGCGCGTCGCGTCGCGTCGCAAGGCCAGTGGCGGTGGCGAGACGTGGTCCTGGAAGGGGACGGACGGAAGCGGGGACCGTTACAGGGCGGCTGCGAGGAGAGAGCGACAGAGCGCTTGGTCGCGACCTTGGAGGTGGAAATTGGGGCGGAGGGGTGTTGGTTTGGAGCAGGCAGGCAGTACGGACGAGACACGGGCTTTTGGGAGTCGGACGTGGCGGGAGGCTGTGTAGAGGGGAACGGAGTGGGGTCAGAGTAGGTTGAGGAGATGGACAATCTGGCTAGAGGGGTCAGGGAGGCGGGGATGGAATGAAGGGGGAGGCGGGGATGGAATGGATGAAGAGGAATGAGAGGAGGTTAGAAGAAGATGGAACAGGAGGAATGGATGAAAGGGAAATGGGCAGGAGGGCGACGCGGGAGACCTGGGGGGTGGCAGGGCGACGCGGAGAGGTGGCATGTTGTGTGTAGGTTGGGGTGGGGTGGGGTTGGGCTGGGAGGTGACGTCACCAGCCGCCGCTCCGCCGCGTGCGTGCGTGCTTGGGCAGATCGGAAGCCGGCGGACGTGCTGGGATCTCGTCGGGGCAGGATGGGGCCACGTGACAGCGCGGGCCCTGCTGCCAGGCAGGTCAGATGCTGGACTTGTGCAGCTGCTTACAATGCACCAGATGAGACAGTGATCTCGGGGGGTCAGATGTGGAGAGGAGAGTAGAGTAGAGTAGAGTAGACTGTCAGAATATTCGGACAGTTCTCGGACAGAGATGTGGTCATTCTTGCTAGTAATTACTAGAGGGCGGATTTATATGCACTTAAAATCGTCAAAATGTGCATTTATGCACCTAAAATAAGTGAAATATGCACAAGAAATCTAAGAATATGCAAAATAGAACTCGCATTATGCCCAAATTACGTTCCCCTGGATTTATTTGCTACATGTTTGTTACACGCTTGACATAAACAACTGACAGTTGACAGAAGTGGCGTCCTCTAATATATTTTGGAAGCAAAACGCTTCTGAAAATATTTTTCTTCGTTCCCATGGTGAAACAACCTTCTGAAACGTCCAGAACTGCTCTAAATACTGCGTTTTGAATGGGATGAAATGAATGGACGATTAATTTAGTTCCCTTCGGCGAGGATACTTCTCCGAATTAACTGCTGTGTGCTCTATCCTCGTGGTAAACTGATCGCAGGGCAGCTGATAGTGCTTCTCCAGACGCAGCAGATATGTATCAGCTTTTGTAATCTGAAGTCGACAAGCTGCCAATGAGCAAAGCTATTTCTTAGAGTTTTTGTCTCTGCCCGACTTCTCACATTGTTAGTGATACTCCCACGAAGGATTAAAAAAAATTGCTTATCTTAAAAATCATCTGCTGAAGAGGTAAGTAAAGCGACAGTCTTGAAGGGGGTTAATAATATCAATATATGCGTCAGTATGCACGAATTATTGATATATGCACCAATTGCCAATATATCCAAAAATATGCACTATAAAACATCATATATTTCTTTCTTGGAGTCTGAATCGTATTTTCTTGCAAAAAGCACGTCGCTTGGTCGCGAGGAATAAAACATGAAAAATATGGCAAAATCCGCCCTTTAGTAATTACTTCTTCCATGACTGGATTAGTGAAATGTTGTCTAATTTGCTGTTGAGAAATTCGCATTGATTTGTAGATTTTGCATGATTATTATATACTGTATTCTAACTCCGAAAGCTATTGCAAAAGCTGTATGTCAAACGCTTTTGCGATCCATTTCATATTGCCCAAGATAGTAATGACACCGCAACGTTTAACATTACCATTGTATACTACATACAAAGGATATAAACACGATTACTGTTAGAATACACTAACACGATTACTGTTAGAATACCACTGCTGACGTTACGGTTCAGAATTGAAGAGGAAAAACATAATTAAGACTTTTCAAGATCGACGATTGTAAAATGAATGGTTGGAGTATAAAACATACCCGACGGAAACGCTTCGAGATAAAAGCAGGTAAATATTTCAGTTTATGGGATTAAATTTGTATGCCCAACAATTACAACAGGGTGCATCTATGTGCCATTCATGAAACTATTTGAGTATCATATTACGTAAAAACAAATTCGAAGAGCCAAATCTGAAACGGCCAAAAAAAAAAAAAAAAAAAACAACAAACGCGGCTAATATGTGATAACATTCGCACTTTACAAAACTTTACGATCTACATCTAAAATTTTAAACGGTTTACAGGTGGACTGTGAGTGAACCAAGAGGTAGTCTGTTATTTCCTTCAATTTAATGCTGGCAGTCGTCCTTCCAGTGACACTCCGTCGGCACTTGACCTGTGCGCAAACAGCGTCTGACGCTTCTTCAACTCCGCCCTTGGCAGGTATCAGCTTTTGACGGTTTTATCCAATCGGGAGATTATATGTCGCTACAGTGACGCCACTATGGTGACGTTCAAGCTCCCAATTGGATGAAACCAACAGCTGATACCTGCCAGGGGAAGAGTTGAATAAATCGCAGTATAATGGCGGCCAATCGGAGAGCGCTTGGGAGGGAGAGCAGCACGTCCTGACAAATTGTCTTGTTGGGGGCCGTGGGTGCCCCTCCTCGCCCCCCTCCTCGCCCCCTCCTCGCCCCCTCCTCGCCCCTACCTCGTCCCTACCTCGCCCCTACCTCGTCCCTACCTCGTCCCTACCTCGTCCCTACCTCGTCCCTACCTCGTCCCTACCTCGCCCCTACCTCGCCCCTACCTCGCCCCTACCTCGCCCTACCTCGCCCTACCTCGCCCTACCTTGCCCCTACCTCGCCCCCTACCTCGCCCCTACCTCGCCCCTACCTCGCCCCTACCTCGCCCCTACCTCGCCCCTACCTCGCCCCTACCTCGCCCCTACCTCGCCCCTACCTCGCCCCTACCTCGCCCCCACCTCGCCCCCACCTCGCCCCCACCTCGCCCCCACCTCGCCCCCACCTCGCCCCCACCTCGCCCCCACCTCGCCCCCTACCTCGCCCCACCTCGCCCCCACCTCGCCCCCACCTCGCCCCCACCTCGCCCCCACCTCGCCCCCACCTCGCCCCCACCTCGCCCCCACCTCGCCCCCACCTCGCCCCCCCCACGCGGGCAAGAAGGCGCCCGAAATTTCCCAACCTCCGCCGCCACCACAGCAGCAGCAACAACAGAAGCAGCTGTTGCTGCTGCTGCTGCTGCTGCTGCTGCTGCTGCTGCTGCTGCTTTGAGCCGAGCAGCTCTCCCGATCGATCTGTTCCCGCTTTGATCTCGAGCCGTGGACGCTTCGGTCGCTCGGCGTCGCGGCGCGCGGGGCTAGGCTTTGACGTCCCTCCGCAGCCGCTTCCTAGCGCGTGCTGTGCTCCCGCCCGGCCCACCTGCACGGCCGCCTCTTGTCGCAGGAGAAGGGCCATCCAGTTATCTCAGACTGTGTTCGTGTCAGCTGCGCAATTGGGGCAGGGGCGGATTGAGCCAATGGCGGATCCGGGGGGGGGGCATGGGGGCCATGCCCCACCAAAAGGCCTAGAGTTTTCGTTTGTTATCTTCCTTTCAGTTAGCAAAATTAATTTAAATATTTATGTTAAAATTACGTAATTATTTTAATAATAATATTGTACAGTATCATAAATACACTACAAATAGAGTATACAATATTGTAAATATGTTTATTTACAAAAAATCTGTGATGGCCCCCTCAAAGACGATCGGCTGGATACGCCCCTGATTAGAGCGTACACCCTGTGCCGCACGTCTTTGTCCCAGCCGGACGACATTCCACGACTTAGGAGTCATTAAGGGATTTTGATATTGGATGATGGAAATTTTGCCCAAGATAAAAATAGATCCAGTAAATTGATAATACCTGCGTTTCTTTCCATCCGTCACTCCTTCCTAAATAATATACATAAGAAATTTTAGCAGAACTGTAATGTGGAACGAGCTATACTACATATGTATCGATAGAACCAGATATTAGTTTTAGAAAAAGATCACAGAAATGAGGAATTCATCTGCATTCGGCAAAACGAGGAAAAAAATGCGTGTTATTTATTTTATTTAATTAAGGTCATAAACGGCGAAACTGACTGTGACATTTGAAAATGAGAAACGCTACATATACGGCGCAGCAGCAAAAGCATCTGAACCGAATTGTAATTCTCGGTTTCAGTATGTTTGAAAGTTAGAGGACGTGGTTTAGAGATTGTTACTTATTCAACAAAATTTGTGAGAAACATCCGATACGCTCGTTTTCGGTTACAAAAGCCACGTTCATAACTCTCAGTCGCGCCTTCATTTAACATCTTGTTCACGTCCCGCTTCATTTTCGTTTCCACACAAAAGTTCTCGACGTTTGGTGCGCGACCGCTCGTAATTCTTGCAAACTAGGTTGTGCGTTTGTTCGCTTCGGCCCGCGAGGCACGGAGTGGGCGTGCCCAGGCCGTCCGGAAACAGCAGCGCGTGTAGATCATTAGTATGGGGAGCTTGGGCTCGAGCCCGGCGAACGAAAGTTTTTCCGGACACAAGGGTTTTTTTCATTAGACATTTTTTGTCGTGTCGCTCGCGTGTCCGTGCGACTGTAGCGCTGCACACAGAAGAGCCACGCTGTCACAAGATAATGTTTGCTGCTGTTTGACAGTTTCACTGTGCTTAGAGGTCGTGGAACGGTGCTTGTGGCCGCTTTCAGAAGGGGTATGCACGGAGTGCCTCTAGTTGGTAGTCGCGGTGGCGACGATGGCGGTGGTTACGACTTGCTGTGATCTACTCTTCCAAATAAAATTCCATTATCTTCTTAATAGATGTCTCATATATCTAAGGATGAGACTTCACTTCGGAGTTGCTAAGCGCTTCTCTCCCCTCCTCTGGGATTTCTCTCCGGTGTTCATTTTTGACCTCGGATGTCTGACTGGGATATTTTGATATTTTTCAGTATAGTTTCCTTAAGTTTTGGTGTCGAATTAGTGGGTGCGAAAATTATTGGAAAGACGACCTTACTGTCCTCGAAGTGAATTCTTAAGTCATTCAAACTAGACAGCGTAAATTAAGATGGCCTTCGTTCATTAAACGCTTGGCTCCGGTGCCTAGATCGGAAGAGCCCTCTCTCCGGCCGAACGTTTGCATGGCGGACGCAAGAATGGCAGATATTGGGGACTGTGTGATGAGAAATTCTCCTCTTTCGTTGTATTTCAAGAGTGTAGTTGTATGTCTTCCCTTTCTTGATTGTGTGTCACACGAAGTTCTCGTTATCTGTACTCCGGTTCTGCAGGTTTCTTTCCTGCTCTTAATGCTATTACTTCTATATTTTGTGTCGAAGCTCATTCTGATCAGGACCTGCATTTAATTCGAGATATTGGAATCTGCCAGACCGAAGAAAATTGTCAACGGTTCTAGGGACATCGCCTATTGACATGATCTGTTCATGCATCCGCCTCAGATAGGAAAAAAAGCGACGGAATAGAGAGCGATTAGTCTGTTGGTTTATTCCATTTCAGCAACGTCAAAGTCTTATCAAGTATTTAACTGGCGTTGTTATTCCCATGGAATCTGCATATTACTTTGAAGTATATTGATGTAATTTATTTTGAAATTGCATGATGAAGCCACGTAGCTGTTTCTGGAGATGCTAGTGAATGAGCAAAATGTGCTAAAGACTTCTGAAGCCCTTTATCGTTCTTATGGGCTGCTCTTAGCTCTGTTTCGTCAAACTCCCTATCGAATTTTGCTTGTTCGTTTTGCCCCGTGTTTCTAAATTAGATTTTCATTTACTTCACATTCTCGTATTAAGATTCAACAGAAAGATAAAATTGACGTTCATTTCTTCCACCTGAAACTTCCACTATATCTTTACCTTGTCACTTATTCAACCCGCCGTAGGGACATCTTTTAGCGTTAAACCCGTGGTCACCTTCAACACCACCTACCTTCAGGTTCCATCAGCTCATCTCGCGGAAAAGCCTTCTCTGCTGCCTGCCTCCAGAATCCTGCCTTGTCTCCAATCCTCATCACGACGCCCTTTTACAAGTTCGTACCCTGCCATTTTATTTTCTTTCATCCCCCACATCGTTCCACCTCTCCGGCGTACAGTTTCTTTCCGACTCCCTCCCCCCCTGTCATATTTCTCTTATTATCGACTCCCTTCCGTCATTCCCATTAGTTTCTCTTATTTCGCGCACGCCCCGCCTCCTTTTTCCCTTCCATTTGCTCCTGGGCTTTCAGCGGCGCCCCCATTGCGCCGCAGCCGCCGCGTAATAACTTCCTCCCCGCGCCGCGCCGCTCGCGGGGCGCGGCCTGGCGATATGCCCCGCGTCGCTTTTATCCCCCGCTCGCTGCCGCGGCGGAGTTAATCTCTCTGCGCTCCCCTCCCCTCCCTTCCCTTCCCATCCCCTTCCCCTTTCCCCCCTCCCCTCCCCCCTTGTGGGGTTAGCGCGGGCGGCGACCGTCGGCGGTCGGGGGAGCCGCGGGCTGGTGCATGCTGGGGTTGCCGGTGGCTTCGATGCCAGCCTCTCAGTTATGGTAGCCAAAACTCATGCGAAAACAATGGTAAACGATCACGGTCGGTTTCAAAGGTTTAATTGGTGCCTCATTGTTCGATTTTGGAGTAGGTAGACCGTTAGGAAAGATACCAAATGTTTGAGGGAATTCGGAGTGTTTTGCAGCCTTAAAGTATGCAGAGTAGTGTTTCGTGCAGTATTTGACGTAGAACTTTCAGCTGGCTTCGAAAGCCACACAGTGTAAAATGTGAATGAATAGAAACGGAGTAAAATGAAGTTCAGGATCAACGTATGAATCATTGTACAGATATTGTGCAATTTTATTCCACATTTTGATGTTAAAGAGAATTACAGAGATTTTGGACCAGTAACAATACGAGATACCTCGAGGATAAATTTCTGCACTCTGTTTGGTTTGGGTTGGTGCTTTTCTCGTTTCGTGCCCGGGAAGCTATCGTGTAGCTTTGTGAATCTAAGTAGAAAAAACATTTTTCCTCTTTGCTGAGTGTGTTTTATTTAGCCCATCGGTATTAACTAGAGTGGAAATACAAAAGCCGAAATATTTAGAGGAGGCAAAGTTCTGTTTGCCAGTGTTGCGCAGTTTGGTGTGGGGAAAAAAAAAAGAAAACCTAAAGTTTGGGATTCTTTTTTTCCCAACGGGGGAAAAAAACCCTCAAACTGGTATTACACAATGCTGGATTTCGATCCATCACAAAAAGTAATATTTTATACCCATGTCTGCCGTTGTAATAATTTTATACAGAGAATATGGTTTAACCACATTAAGTTCCTGGTGTTTCATTTCAAACGAGAATAATAGCAGTAGGAGAAAAAAGGACAGTTTCATATGATGTTAGCTTTGTGACGGAAAGAGTACACACGTGACGTGAGGCGACACGTGCGTACTGCGTTGCGCGGCGTAACACGCTCTGATGTTGCCTTTGCTTGTGTGCGCAGGCGTGTGCTCGCTGCGCCAGTTCCAGTGCGCCAACGGCCGCTGCATCCCGCACACGTGGATGTGCGAAGGAGAAGACGACTGCGGAGACAACTCGGACGAGACGGCGCAGGAGTGTCACGGTAAGGGAAGCCCGACGCTCGCAGAGCGACTGTAGCGGTGCGGGGCGCAGAAGTTGTCAAAGCCAGTGAACGATTAGCCCACGGAGCAATGTTGGAGAAATCAATGATTTAAGAATAAAACGAATTGAATTTAGGGAAAAAATCGCGTTAAAAATAATGGGAAAAAAGTTTCTGAAAAAAAATAGTTCAATTGTAAATCAGATAAAGCAAGTGTATACTTTATCGCAACTAAGCATTCATTATTTCTAAGATTAAAATCAGAGAGTAGTATTTACGTTTGGCTAATTTTTCTGTAGATTTCAATCACATATGATCTTCGTTTTGCTTTTCAAGTTTTGCCGAACTGTTGATTCTATTTCCATTTCGAAGGAGAAATGGATAAAAAGCAATCCAGATTTTTCGCGATTTCAGATGTTAGTTTGTGAGTCTTGAAAGATCACCCCACGGACAAGTTCTCATTTGATTTCGTCACAAACGCGCGCTGTCGTCGCCGGCAGCCACCTACGTTCATTGGCTTTGGCGGCGGCTGCGCCCACGCGCCTGGCTGAAGGAACTGCCTGGGGCTGCAGCTCCGGTGTTTTTGACTGAAATCGTGCAGACGAGGAAATAAAATCCAACTTGAGCTCTTTCAGAGCGTAAGGGAGGGGGCATTCCTGCGCGTCTGTGCTCTTCAGGATGTCACGGTAGAAGCGGTTAAATCATGAAAAGTTGCATTGGAAGAGTGCGTGTGAGTTATTCAATGCGAGAAAAGGTTTTGCGATTCGCATTTGATTGGGAAAGTAGAGAATTTACGGTGGACGGGAAAGAAGTAAATATTTATAGGCTTTGCTGTAAAAACCGTGCGTGCAAATTTGTGAATTTGTTTTGTTTGTGGCCTCCTGTGAAAATTGAAATTGGTTTCTGGAAATCAAATTTTTCAGCGCAATTTTCGGAAACCGCTGTGTTTTTACGCTTTGATACTGCCAACAGTAGCTATTAATTAACGGACATCTACTTAGGAAATCAACACACGCTCTGCACGTTTGTGGCAAACTCAATAGGCGGCGTGTTTTGTTTCAGTAATTGATGCAATCGATTCCGCTGTGAAAATATTTACGAACTGGAATTTAATTATAGTAAACACCAAATATAAAGTTGTCTTAAAATCCGTAAATTGTTAGAGTGAGATTCGTAATTTACTTATTGAAAATGCTATACAAAGATCTAAATGAAGTAATAATATTGATTATATTTTTCATATCTGAGCTGCAGCCCCTTGTTCCTTGTAAGATTACAATGAATACTTCGTTCCTTGTCTTTTTAAAATTTTGCCAGGACTTATTTATATTAACAAAAGTCCTGGTGGAAATGGCATCAATTCTTGTTCTCCTGTATTCCACGGTGCTGGATTCGGATATGTACATTTTGTAAATATTTGTGCAGATACGGTTTTCTGAGGGATGTTTTTTTCGGTCAGATATTTTCTTCAAATGCTGTCCTTCGATGCTTAAAGATTGTGTAGCAAATCGTCTATCACGTTGAAGGATTTATCAGGGAACGAGAAATAAATCTAGCATTATGATATGGTTAAAATACATGTGAAGAAAATAGACATGTTGAAGTAAAGTGTAAACACGTCAATTAATTTTCACAAATTACTTCATATTTTATTCTACCCACACTTGCGATTTTTGTATAATCGTTCGTTAGTTTCTGCTTTCTCCATGAATTGGTTGAACTTCATTAATACACTGTAGGATATTCGGCTGGAAAATACAAATCTGAGTAATTGAAAACATGTAGTTTGCGAGATCATTTCACCAGAGTTGTAGTGCATGTGAAATTTCCAGTGTATATCGCAATGTGTAGTTCTCCATATTCAGAACAGCAAGCACCCTTTGGTATAATCGTGATGTGGTGTTTCGGCCACTTCGCTTAAACGGTCGTAGATCTTCTCCACGGCAGGGGTCGGTAGCGTGCGCTCCGGTGGGCGCGCTCAATTGGGTGTCTGGGCGCGGCCGGGCCGGCCGCCGCGCTCTATTCAGCTCACTTGTCGAGCTGCCGCTGCCGCTGCCCGCGCATGACGCACCGGCTCTCTGACGGCGACCCAGTGACCCAGGCGGCGGCGGCGCGGGCGCCGAGCCTCCGCCGCGGCGGCGGCCGGGCCCCCGCGCGCGCAATTACACACTTAGCGCGCGAGCGTGAGCGTGAGCGCGGGCGCGGGCGCCTCGCTCTAAACTTAGCCGCCGGGCGCGCGCGTGTCGCTATAAAAAGCGCCGCCGGAGCGCGCTGTGGGCGCCCGGCGCCTCGCGCTCTCGCGGGCGGGCCCCCCCTGGGGTCGACGCCCGGCCTCCAGGATGAGCTTCGAGGCGACGGCGATTGGTGTGGAGAACGTCTCAAGAGCAGACAACTTGAAAGTAGGAGGGGAATATGAGTAATTTTGTTTTGTTTTGTTTTTTTAATGTAACGCAAGGCGTAAAAACATCACATTCGTTTTATTTCAGCATTTAGATGATGTTTTATTAATTGAATAAGATACTAATTATTCAAGGAACGTTATTTAACCTATACATTGCTACTTAAAGGAGTTGGATTCGCGGAAGTGTTCTTGTTTCAAATTATGAGAATATGCGCTTCGAGGCTCTGCGACGGCTATTGGCAAGGAGAATGTCTCAGGAGCTGTCCTCTTGAAAAGGAAAGGGGAATATGTTTTTTTTAATTGAATGCACGGCTTGAAAACATTTTTTCAGCATTTAGACAAATTTCTATTAATTGAATAAGAAGCTATTTATTCAAGGAACCTTATTTATCATTTAAATTACTAATTAAAGGAGTTGTATGCCAAAAAGTGTGCTTGTTTGAAATTGATATAATGTGTCACATTAGTTTCTGTTTCAAATGAATATATCAAAAGTCTTCTTTTAATAAACGCAGGGATTTTTTTGTTGTGAAACATGATTTTCCTAAGCATTACATTTGCAATCAACGGATCGTAAATTTGATTTTCGATTATAGCAAAAATTTGGTCTCGAAAAATGTACGCAACGCGTAATATCGCATTATGCAAATCTTCACAACAGAAAATAGTTGAAAGTAACGAAAATGTATTTATAATTCATTAATTCATTGAAATAGATTTTTGTGACATCGATTTAAGACATAACAATACTATTTTAATAAAAATAATGGAATTACAGTTGCCAGTCCGGTAGTACTAAGTACGAGTACAATTTCCAATATTCTAATCGTGACTCATCTCGATGGAAACTCCTGGAACAGCACGTCTTTGAACACTCGTGACAGTGCATTGAGGTGCATCATCCCCAATCAGCGCTTCGCATTTTCTGCCTCTCGCCCACCAGAGAGCGGTGGGTGCGGTATTGATCGGCTGCGAGTATTTACATAGTGATTTGTAATTTAGCGCACTGCATTTTAATTACTGAAATAGGACACTGCATTCCCATGCGGCGCAATGGTCTGATGATCAAAAATTGACGCTTGCGGCGCCCTCGCACCCCCACTCCGGGCGAGGGGCGCCGGAAAGGGCAAGCCCAACTGCAAGACTCGGTCAGCTGAAAAATGAATACTGTTAACTCTTGTTAGCACGACCTCGCTTAACACGAATTTCGTCGTAACACGAACAAAACTTCGATCCCGGTAAGGAATTACGGAAATACCTACAATTATAATACTCTGATAACACGAATTTTTGTAACACAAACTCTGATTATTTCGGTCCTTTGGAATTCGTATTAATGAGGGTTTACTGTAATACAATTTCTGCAAAGTGACTGCTAAGAACTTGTCACAACGCCATTACTCTGCGCCTCATTTTGTTCTAATATTTTAACTATGTTGGCCAAACACATGAATTCTCTACATATCTCTTCAAGCATAATGCGAATCTTTAACGGTATTTGTGATTATCGTTCTATTGCGCTTCAAGCACAAGACTTACGCAAGTTGCCTTTCTAAAAAACATAATTAAATACATTAGCTTGAACCTATAGCATCTTTACTTAATGTCCGTCACATGGATTTCGAATTCACTTCGTAAACTACGTAATTTCCTCCGATGGTGAAATTATAGATTTGTCCTTCTCAAAATATATTGGTAGGTTAAAATTTATGAGGGCGGAAAGTGTCTGAGAAAGTCAGAAATTAAAATCGTAAGTCCTTCCGTCGTGTAATCTAGTAAAAAAGGGAACATAGTCATTTGAAAAATGTTTGGATTAGAAAATTGCTTTAATACCTTACTTCCAAACGATCTTCTTGAGAATAGGATACCCATTACAAGCTGAAACAAACTTCAATACAACAAATTTCGAAACTTAACAGACTGTTTCAAGCGTGCAATATCTTGGAGCTACACCTACATTACTCGTGTGCCAACCCGGCGCGTGGGGTGTGTGTGTGTGGGGGGGGGGGAGTTAGCCTGGTAGTGTTCGGTTCTACGTGCATAATGTCCACGGGTTCTGCGTTCGGGGGTAGTGTTTAATGGAGGCGTTTTTTATCGGGCGAGCCCCACTGCGTAATTTAGCGCGATTACTCATTTAGCGACTCGTTATTTACAGCCGCCGCCGCGCGGGCTCGCTAATTGAGACCGCGAGGCGACCGCGTGGCTGTGCGTGGCACTGGCGGCGCGT
This sequence comes from Acheta domesticus, assembly GCA_031308135.1. Lineage (NCBI taxonomy): Eukaryota > Metazoa > Arthropoda > Insecta > Orthoptera > Gryllidae > Acheta > Acheta domesticus. The sequence goes on from JAHLJT010004567.1 coordinate 153,262,354, forward strand.
GACCGCACGGCTCAAGTCCTCGGGCGGGGTTTGGGGGCTGCCTTGCTTAAAGTGTTAAGACGACGTTTAGACATTTTAATTTTTTTTTTTTTTGCGAGGGGTTGTGGAGACGAAAACTGCAAAATGATACAGAAATTGTTTAAAGTCGAAAATTTGTTATGTTATTATTATGAGAAAACAGTGAGAAATTTTATAAAATTCTGTTTTTGTTTATTTGCGTAGGAGGTTCATTAAGAATATTCTTCCCCTACTAAAACCATTTGATCATGTGTTGCCAATGAAATCATTTAAGTTCTTAAAGTTTAAATGTCTGACATACAAATCTGACATAGTTACGAGTTGGTCTACATAGTTTGGTGTTACGTAATTTGATATTGTTCAGCGCAAATTCGTTAAATCTCTTAAAAAAGGAAAACGATGATATACATCTTCATTTCACGAAGAATATGTTGTTAAAGACGATGTTTGTTTGTGCGAAGAAAATGTTTTAAAGTTGATGTTTGTTTGTGCGAAGAAAATGTTGTTAAAGACGATGTTTGTTTGTGCGAAGAAAATGTTGTTAAAGACGATGTTTGTTTGTGCGAAGAAAATGTTGTTAAAGACGATGTTTGTTTGTGCGAAGAAAATGTTGTTAAAGACGATGTTTGTTTGTGCGAAGAAAATGTTGTTAAAGACGATGTTTGTTTGTGCGAAGAAAATGTTGTTAAAGACGATGTTTGTTTGTGCGAAGAAAATGTTGTTAAAGACGATGTTTGTTTGTGCGAAGAAAATGTTGTTAAAGACGATGTTTGTTTGTGCGAAGAAAATGTTGTTAAAGACGATGTTTGTTTGTGCGAAGAAAATGTTGTTAAAGACGATGTTTGTTTGTGCGAAGAAAATGTTGTTAAAGACGAGGTTTGTTTGTGCGAAGAAAATATTGGGGAAGACCATGTGACGTTGTATTACGAGGACGGAGCTTCCACCCACCGCACGCTGCCTCTGCCGGGCTGTCCGGTGGGCGCGCGCCGCGTCCCGCTGCCAGCTGCGCAGCCTCGTTTCGCGGCGGCCTTCAGCGGAAGCGGAGCGTCGCGCGTGCGTCTATCGCCTCGAGATCCCGACGCTGATTTTAGATCGTTGTTCGCAAGTTTGCCTCTCGTGTAAATGATGCCGTGTTGCGAGCAACTTCAAACGTTACTGGGTTTACTATTCACTTAGGAAGTTTAAATGGTTGAAAGGTAGACAAATATCTCTCATCGTACTAATTTTATCATGTGTAAGTTAGCATGAACGGACTCTAATTGAAGATACAATCAATTAAAATCTTAAGTAATCTTGGTTATTGTTTATATACGAGATACAAATCTTTTTTCTGTTCATATATGAAGTACGATGTTAATGTTAATTCTGAGAGTCTTGTATTCATCTCATGTCTTTAAAAAACTTGGAAAAGGTGCCAAACATATTAAATAAAAATGGTTCTATATATTTGTTATGTATAGAGAATGACCTATATGGCCAAACCACTAACCATATTTCATCGAATCAGCAGATCGTGAACAAATCTGTTCTGGAAGCTGAGTAAATATCTCAATCACGATACGTACGTACATGGATGGCATTGATATCTAATTACTTGCTTATGCATCTGATAACACAAGATAGATCGTTGATATTTTATCTAAACGACCCCCATAATGACGAGACGTAATCGCCCAAAATATTCACGTGTTTGTCATCGGTGAAATGCTCGACCGCTATACTTGTCCAAACCCAAATTACAGTTTCATTGTACGTTCCCTTTTAATTTCGCGAATTTCACAATGGGCTGTCGCCATGGCCCTCGGGGGACTGCACAACATAATGAAAAACCTCCACCAGGACTGCGCCGCGCTTATTTCGTAGACTTCCATCTCCTGCGGGGGCGAATTGACAGTTCCATCGGCGCCGCAAGCTCACAATGAGCAGTTTTTAATGCCCTTGTGTCGAGGGAGCGGCGGGACATGGATTTCCAGCTGTCTAATAGGCTGGTATTTTTTCCTCCCCCCCCTCTGGTTCGTGCACGCCGCCCATTTCCTTCCGCTGCCGATCCTGCGTTGGCGACGTGTATCACTGCAACAATGCGCCAACAGGGTCGCCAGCGACACGAAATGAACTGTTATTGGCGCGGGGGGGACAGTTGAATAACGCCCCCGGTTCGCGGAGAGCGGGGATCATTTTTTGATGGGTGCTGCGCCAAAGCTATTAATTACGAGGGGGAGAGGTCCCGTACCCCGCCCCTCCCGTCCCCACCTCTCCTCCTCCTGCCGTACCCGGGGAGCTAGCGGCCCCGCCACCGGCGCGCGGAGTGTTTTCAGTCGCCTGCTTCGTAATTTATACACAGAGTCGCGTCTATTGTCCGCGCCGCACGATTATTCATGAGGCGGTGTCGTGCGAGCAGCGTGTTTTGCAAGGGGCCTCCTGCGCGCAGGTTGGGCCGGAGGCCAAGTCGCCGCCCCGCCCCCTGCCCCGCCCGCGGCTGCCGTCCTGCGCCTGGGTCTGCACTGGGGAGTAGGTCTGGGAGGGGCGGGGGCGGGGGCGACGCCAAGAGTCGCGGAAATCTCCGCTTCGTTGTCGCACAACGCCTCCGCTCCTGCTCTTTTTCCTGGTCCTTCTCCGCTTCTTCGCGACCTGCTCTTCGAGCTGGCCCTGCCCTACGTCTGCTCCGTGCCTCGACCTCGTCCACAGCGCTCGTTGTTCTCATCTCTGCACTGTCCCGCCTCTGTTCTTCCTAGCCCCAAATTTGCTTTCTCCTTTCACTTCCCATTTCTTCGCCTTTCTCTCCTATTTCTTCCCTTTCTGATCTTTCGACTCTTCATCCCTGTTCTGACTCATCTCGTTCTCCTCCTCTTCATTGCTTTTCTGTTTCATCGTTTCATTTTATTCCTCGACCTTCCTTTCTCATTTAAATCTCTTCCTTACATTTCTCATCTTCGTGCTGGATCCTACATCACCCTCCAGTCTTCTAGCACAGTCCGTTGCGGTCTCTCTACAATTTCGATTCCACATGCACCCCTGTCCGCCACCCCTACCCGTCCTGTATTCCCCTGCTCCTCTACACACCGCCCGCTCCACCCACTCCGGCCCGCGAAGGCGCGCTTCCGCTCGTAAGGAATTAGCGAGAATTATCGCTCGCGAGCGCCGGCGCTGATGCAGCGAAAGACGCGGTGCTTACGTGGCTTACAAGGCGCGCGACCATTCCGCCGGTGTAAACAAGCGTTGCAAGCTTAACCCTCCACCCTCGCGGCGACAAAAAGCGAAACGATTTACTGCTCACCTTCTTATTACTTTAATGTGCACCCGTCCTTACACTCACGTTAGTGCGATGCATTAAGATAACTTCTCTCTAATAAAACTTTGTTACCGTTAGCAAAACATTTTGTGTTCATTTGAATTTAACCCGTGAAGCTGATAAGAATAATTGCGAGGGCACATGGTCGCGAAGCGTAAATTCCCGCCAGGGCTTTTCTCGTTTTTGGTGGGAGTGGCTCGGGATGAACTACATGCAACTGTCGATAGCGAGATGACATCTCCATCTCGGGCCGGCCCTTTTATCTGAAAGCTGATAGACGGCTGCAGAGGGAAAGGGACTTGGATATTCATTTATGCGTACGTAATTCATGAAATACGTTGAATAAAAAAGTCCTCCCTGGCTATGTAATTCCGGATCGGTTAGGATAAAACGGGTTTTATTGTTTCACATTCATTACAAAGGAAACAATACACACTCATTAATAAAATTTGCATTGAAATCGCTGTCAGGATATCGCAGTACAGATCCCCGGATTTTGCAGAAAAAATCTCTCAGTTTTAAACCCACGATCTTCCATCAGGCTTGCGGCTCGTGACCTAGCGAACGATAAACCCTAATGAAAATCGAACAGGGCAGTGTATTTGGGGTCTGCAAAAATAAAACTCGCACGCAGACGCGCATACACATATACACATCCAGATACACACACACACACACACACACACACACACACACACAAACAAACAAACAAAAAAAAACATTGAACCCGATCGGAATGCGAAATCGGGAATATTCGAGGGAATTCTTTCCGACCCAGAGCTCTCCCGCAGGGCGAGAACTGCACTCTGGTGGCGAAAGTTAACAGAACGCTGACGTAATGGAAGGGCAGCGCGTGTGGTGCGGCAACCCTGGAGCGCGCCTCGTGTGATGTGGGGCGTTGTCGGGCGCGCGTGGGCTGCGTTGGTCGTTTAATGCAGAGGTTTGCTAGCAGCCTTTTGGAACAGTCTTCAAACTACGCTGCGTTTTGGTTTAGCAATATTTTATGCCCGTTGTACCCATTATAGTACGACACGACGCGTAATTGTTGGTAATAAATTGCTAGATGGAAATAGTGGAAAAAAGTGTGGCTTTTCCTTCTTTAGTACAACGGTAAATAATATTATTAAATTTGTAACATCCTGCAACCAATGTATAATTAATAGCTGTACTTAATTTCCTGAAGGTTTTTCGTGATACAGAATGAGACTAATCACTCAATACACTTAATTTCAAAGAAATAATGAACAGTTAGACAATAATGGAACGTGAAGAAAAGTCACTAGACATTAAGAATGCTTCATATTATTTCATAAAACTTATTGGGGTACTGCATGCCATGAAGTCAGAAAAAAATTTGATTCCTTTTTTTGAATTGGCGAAAATGTAGTCTGAACTGTAGACTTTCATCTCTTGCAAAATTTGTTACCTGGGGTCCTCTCTCATCCCACCCTCTCTGTGACCGATTCTCTCCCGCGTCTACTGCGGCGAGCGCGCTCGTTAATCCTGCAAGTTATACTCACAGGACTTTGTTTCCCATTTGTTTGAATTTTGCGCGAAAATCGTTGAATTTCGTTAGGCTTTTAAAACTATTTAATTTCTCTTGTGGATACCATTCGACGATAATTTCGTAGGAGAATTTATAATTATTTTGTTCCCAGGCGATCCAGCCATATTTAATTTACACGAAGTTTAATTACAACTGTTCCATTAACAAAATATGAGGCGGGTCGATAGTGGTTTCGTTTGCATAAATTAATTCTCGGTCTGCTATTGCTCACTCTTTGCTGTCCGGTCTTTCGTTTATTCTCAGAGTAATAGGGAAATAAAAATTCAAAACAAAATGAGTATATACTTTCAAAGCTCGTCAGTTGAAGTAAACCAGTTATTTTTGAGAACATTTAGAAATATTAAACATCGTGGATTCATTTATCGACATAAAGAAGTACGTTGTATTTGAGGAAAAAAGATGTTGCATTGATTAAACGTAAACTGAATGTTGTAAGAATTCTAGATTTCTTAAAGGGGCCAGGATTATCAACCTCCATTTCGTTTCGAGATTAAGAGTACACCAATTTATAAAACCTACAATTTCATATTTTCAAAATAATTTAAAATTAAAATCATACATAAAAACATTGTTGCGTGCAAAAACACTACTTCACTTCACATACCTCCTAAAGTGAAGTATTTTAGGAAAACCGCTAAATTATCTGTAGGTACTCCAATTTATTTGACATTTGTTTGATGTATTGACAAAATATTCAAAGGGACACAAGAATTTATTTCGAGTAAAGAACATACCATTTAACAATGGTGCGCGTGAAGGCTGCTCGACTACCTTAGTTACTCAACACACTCTCAACACACGTTCTTCGCAAAGAAATTATCAGGACACCGTCTTGGGCAGTAAAAAATCAGGAGCATACCTGCTCAAAAGTTAACATGTAGACATGAACACGCGGGGCAATTAGATGGTTCTGTGGTCATTTTTCGATTCTTTCGGCCCCTCCTGATCATGGGGTTCGAGTACCGTATTCATTTATGATCGGAGTCTAGTGAAAAGTCTTCCTCCTTGATGCGTCCTGTTTCCTGTCCTGATGATCAGAAGTTTGCTATTCCTTTCACTAGGCTCGATGGATGATGTGAGGGGTGATCATGAAGAGTGAAAGATCAGAAGTGATTACGGACGGGATAACGATTCAGATGTGATACGTGATGGGAAATAACTTACATGGTAAAAACAGCCATGCATTGTATGGGACTTGATCTCACGGCCTTGGATTCTTCATACTCGTAGGTTTCTCGACGCTATAAGCGTGTCCCTAACATCAACTTACGGGACTCTTCTTTTGAGATAGCTTTTCGTCCCTCTCATTGGTTGCGAAGTCCACATAACAGGTTAGTATCACGGAGACTTGGATGCTATAGACGCGACAGCATGACTGTAAAATCCATAACGGACTCGACTGTTAAGAGTGACTTTTCGTTCCTCTCTTTTGTTGCGTCCACAGTCCACATAATAGTTCTGTATCGTGAAAAATAAATAACTGGAGGGTGGCGGCCCGCAAGAGTGCCAAAGTGGTGCCGACGTGGCACTTCGGCAGGGTCGCTGTGGCCTTGTAGACTTGCGACATCAACAAAACGTAGACGTTGCTAACCATCGATATACAACATTTATACATCGATAGTAATAACACCTCGACCAAAAACCATCTATAATTTTAAACGTTAGTGTTTTAACGCTCGTTTATTAACCTCTTACATTAAATTCCTTGTGCAACAAAATTTAATTTGATTGTGGCTACTGCTTATTAATTTATAGTTGAGATTTTGATGAAAATGAAGTTTAAATCTCTCATCTTCATGTGCGAAATACTAGGAGAAACATCATAAATACAAGAGGGTTTGGTTCATCTTAAATATCGATGTTTAAACTATCGATGTTTAAACTATCGATGTTTAAACTATCGATGTTTAAACTATCGATGTTTAAACTATCGATGTTTAAACTATCGATGTTTAAACTATCGATGTTTAAACTATCGATGTTTAAACTATCGATGTTTAAACTATCGATGTTTAAACTATCGATGTTTAAACTATCGATGTTTAAACTATCGATGTTTAAACTATCGATGTTTAAACTATCGATGTTTAAACTATCGATGTTTAAACTATCGATGTTTAAACTATCGATGATTTTATAGAAATATGAATGTTTTGAAAACATCGGCTTGGTGCCGCATCGCTCGTGCCGTGGCGAAGGCGCGTTCGTGTCCGCGTTGCGGGGCCACGTCCGCTGGGGGCGTTCCAGCTTGGCCGCGGGCCATCACAGCCACCGCGAGGCGGGGCGCTGCTGCAGTCGATACTTGTGGAGTGCGTTGTAAGGAGGGAGAGAGTGTGGGATGGAGCTCCGGCTACGGCCGTTCGGTTCATGAATCGAGAGACACTGCCAAATTGAGACGCCGCGCCGCGTCGCATCGAGAGAAACTCGGCTTTTTGCGACCGCGTTTGGGCGGCGTGTGAAGGTTTCCTCGAGATTCATGAGGTCAGTGCGTGAGGACGTGAGGGTTCTTTAACGGCAAGGGTTACGCGATGGGGTAGAAAATTCAATGAGCGTAGATTTTTCGGACCTGAATATCTCTGTGAAGTTAAGGGCACTTCAGCATTATTCTAGACGCTTGTTTTCACTTGCGTTTAGACGAAAGTGTGAGCTACGTAATGGAGCTTAAGAGGAAAGTTGCAGAATGTGCTTGAGATAACGATGTAGTGACATTGAAGTTGGAGAGCAGTTAACATCTGCATGCTTCAGTAGAAAGTGATAAACATGACGTGTTTCACGCTAATATACATTTATCTTATCTTGAGTTATGAGACACTTGAAACATTAATTTCTTAATTACAATGGCATCCATTTCCTAAACTCTGTGATTGGGAACAATGTTGATGAATTCTGTAGAGTGACAATCTCGCTTGAAGAAATACAAACTTCTCCAGGACCCCAACAAAATCCTTGTCAATAAAAAGTATATATTACGAAAATATAGCAACTGAGCTTTCTTTTAAATGTTCTATGTAAATACAAAAATAAAGACACCCGTTTCGTGTTAGGCTATATTAGGAATAATTCTCCTCAGTTGAATTATGTAGTTTTGAAATATACACTGCCTTAAATTCGTATACATGGTGATGAATTTATTATCTACTACATACTTTTTCAGTTAGAAAAAAAACAACCAAACGCACAGTGAAATAATTACCTTCTGCCAACTTGTAAAGTCGGGTTAGCGTTTATGGAGACTAAATATATTGCAGAAAAGAATAAATCTAGAAGTATAATTAACATTAAAGAGCAATTATACATTTTCCTTTAGTATTTGCTAAAGCACAATCGCGAGTTTTTGGAGATCTGAAACAGTCTATTCATCGATTAACCTCTTGATGGTTTACATCAGCCTTGCCTTCTCGTTTGCAACACTGCACTCTATTTCCAACTCAACTATCCCAAACCTCTTTCTCTTCCCCTTCCCCTTCTCAGTCCGTCGCCCGTCTGTTGCGACCAGACAAGTCTGTTCCTCCGACTCGTCAATTCAGTCTCTAAAAAAATATCTGCCAGAGCGCGCCCGCTGAGAGCGGCGAATCAAAGGAATCTATAAGAGCGGCGGCGGGGCCGACGCCGCGGACAAACCCTCCCCGTCGGCGGAAAGGAGGGGTTCGGCGCCGCGCCGGTCTTCCGGTATGCGGCGCTGGGTTCGTCCTTTGAGCTGGAACAGCCGCCGCCGCCTTTATTTGCCCCAGCTCAAAGCTCCTCGTGGTTTGTTGCTGCCCTCGCATGCTGTTGTGGTCGTCACTAATGAACCGCCGCCTTTCGAGTGTTGGCTCTTGTTTACAGGTGTTTCGGGTCATTTCATCTGCTAGAGAGCGAGAGATTATTTGATAAGGGTATCCTTGGAGTAATAGACTGGCAAAAGTATTCCACTGATAAATTATTAGTTTCCTTTTTATCATAATGATAAATAAGTTGTTCATATTTTTCTGCCTTACCACAAAAGATTAAATGAAGATAGAAAAAATGTATTGAGCTCGGTATTTTAATTTTAGTTTCTAAAAAAAAACGCAGCATAGTGTTATGTAAAATCACATTGTGTTTATGATGAGTAAATATCCTATCTACCCAAAAGGACAATTATTACCGAAATATCTAGTTTTAAATAGAATTAGTACAGATAAATTTCTGACATTATCTAGTGTACAGCAATATTTCTGTAAAATCTAAAATACAGAATATTTTGATTTGACACTGGTGCATAATGACTAAAATTGTACATCGATATTAGCTTCGGTTTTCTCCTGAATACTTTAAGACTTCTTTTTATAGTTCATTTGGGGTCGGACAGACGTCCGCAAGGACACTTATCCCCAGAGATGGGTTTGTAATTTCTGAACGAATTTCAAGTAGACTTCAGGGGCTTGGCAACTTAAGGTTATTGGAAAACTGCTCGTCAAAAGAAATAGAAGCTCAATTGAGTAACTACCTTATTTGTATAGTTTAAAAAAGAGAGAAGCTACAACTTTCACTATTCGACTCGCAGCTCTAGAATCTAAACTTTTACAGGAGAACATTTTGAAAGATTGGAGCTGTTTCTACTTAAAATACTATGTCATTTTGTTTACGTACGGTTTTCCAAAGGTCTGATTTGAAAGGTCTGATTTGAATTTTATTACATTATAAATCTGACAATAAGAGTTCAAACATGACAAAACATGATTTCCGCCCTAAATATGAAATGGAACCGTGCCCTTCCGAGGCCGCCAGATATCAGGCCGCTTTCAGAGAAGCAGTAGCAGCTCAATCCGGAACGCGATGACATTTTTTTCTCGTGACCCGGCTTATCGCAAGAAAAAGCGGGCGGTGTCGCACGTGCCTTTCATGTAATTCAGATCGGGGGTGGGTGGGGGTGGGGAGGGGTGGGGGCGGGCTCCGGGCGTCCCCTGCGCCCTTTGAGCGGCGCTCAAAGCGAGCGCGCGCTCTGTGAATGGCGACCGGTATTAATCAGATGGCGTATGCGCGCGCGTGTGAGAACACGGGCCGGGCTTTCAGCGACTCCCCCTCGGGACACGGGACACGGCCGGCCACGGCGGCGGCGGCGGCGGCGGCGGCAATCTGCCTACACGCCCCCACCCCGCGTTGCTCGGGGGGACGTGTCGTGTCGTGTCGTGTCGTGTCGTGGTGACGTGCTCGCACCGCCCGTGTTGCCATCCTCGCTGCCGCCGCTGCCGCCTCCAAGTGCCGTCGCGATTGTGTGTATCGCCGTTCCTGTGTGGGTTGCTCATTCTCTTGCACGGATCCTTCGGTGATTAGGATGCCTCTGAAGTGTTACGGTGTGATCAAGGTGCGGAGATGCTTTCGACAGGAGGAGATGCATCGTGACGCTGTCAGTCCCTAGCGTCCACTTACGCTAATGGAAATTATCGCTGAAATGGTGGGAGAATATTTTAGTCTTGAACATAAAATATTGTCACATAACAATGAGTTGTTTATTATTACATGAAAGTGAGGAATCGCAAATCATAATTTTTTAATAAATGAATATAAGTATGTCGAATGAAGCGATTCAAGCATACTTGAATAACTTGTAATTGGAAGCCTTGCTCTGGTGAGCTTTAGTGATTTCCGGAGGGCCCTTTGTTTTTACAATTTTGTCTTCTATTTCTACGTTACTATCTTCTTGCGCCTCGTCATTTTCTGTTTGCCGACGCCTCATAATAACACCAATAAACAATATTGGACACCTCACGTATCATTCATAGAAACATTTTGATTCTTTTAATACTGTCAATTTGTAGAAGAGATTAAAATCCTTGTTTCTACGTCCTCCTTATTTCTCAGAAGAAACTTACTTTCATTGCCTCCGTTATAAAGTGTTGACGAAGGTGGATGTAATTTATTTATGTATTTACGACCAAAAAAGGTTTTGTAAACTCTTCTGTTGGTGAAACGATTTCCTTGCACTTTCTCTGATCTACCTATTGTCGTCATACCAGACGAATCTTTCCCCCTGTCTTTAATGTGGTCCAGTTCTTTAAATTCGTTGTTTGTTAGGTTGTGTGCCATTTCGCGAGTAGAAGCCGACTGCTTGCGGGTGAGTAGTGCTAGGGGGGGGGGTGCGGGAGCGCGGGTGGCTGGAGGAGGAGGAGGAGGTGTGGGGAGCCCTCGTCGCCCATCGCTCAGCGCCTCCCTGGAGCAGTGTCCGGTCGATCGCTTCAATTAAAGATTGATCGTCCCGCCCCTAAGCGGATGTGGAGGCCGCTTCGCGTCGCCGCCCGCACAAAGCCTTCGCGCCGCCCCCGGCCACCGCCCCCTGCCCCTCCTCACGCACTCCAAAGGCCACCGCCGTCGCGCTATCCCTCTCTCTGCCATCCCCGTCTTGCTTTCGTCCCTGCCCTCGCCCGCTTCCCCGCTGCCGCACTTTCCTCCATGACAGTTCTATCCCCCATCCCTGCCTATGCATCCGCCCCAGCTCCCGCCCCCTGCCACTGCTCCCAATCCTTTTCCTTCCCCTCTCGTTCACTTCCCCATCATCGCTAATCTCCGTCCTTGGTCGTATCTCGTCTTCGCCCCCATCCCCGCTTCCGATAACGCCACTACACCCGATCTCCCAAGCCCTTCCTCCTCTTACATCCTCACCCCTCACACGGCACAGCCCTCCCTCCCTACCTCCCTCCCCCTTGGCCACAAATTCCACCCCACTCGCGGCCCCATTTCGGTTCTACCTCATCCCTGTCCCTTCTCAACTCCACCCTAGTTGCCTCACCGTGTCCCGGCCCCGTCCTCACCCCTAGCCGTGACCCACATTGCGTGCCCCTGCGTCTGCTGCTACTCCGGCTCCGACCCCCGCCCACGCCATCCAGCCCGCCCGTGTCCCCAGTACCCTCGCAGCCCCCGCTCCTCCCCCTCCGCGGCCTGCACTAACCCAGCCCTCGCCGATGCGGCCCCGACTTGAACGCGGATCTCTCGGGAGGCCTCCAGGTCCCGTTCCATTACCCTCTCCCCGGGACGCGCACCGCCCTTTGTGCGATTTGCAAGGCCCCCTGGACACGTCTTCTAAATTACGCCGCGGCGGGGCTCGGTGTCTTCGGCTCCGTCAGACAGGAATGGTGGTTACATGCGTGCAGGTCATTGTGACTCTATTGCTTTTGAGCTGTCAAAGGGATAAATTATGCATTTGGATGGACATTATTTTTTGGCTCTATTTGAAAAATTGTTTAACGTAGTCAGTGTCACTGCCAAATGTCCGATGGTGTTATCTTCTGACGTACGTACTGAACCCTCTTTCTGTAATAAATGTCTTCGTAGGAATAATACAACTGTTATTCTTTACTTGTCTTAATCAGTCTTCTGTCAGTTCAACAGAAATTTATACCATTCACCTGACACAAAAAGTACCTTATTTTTATCGAGAATATAATTGATTTGCGAAAATGAGACTCTAGTATACTCCATTGCGTGTTAGAGCCTCTGTCTCTGGTCAGTGTTCACGTAATTCACGCAAAGAATGTAACGCTTTCAACGCCCTCATTTTGTGGAATGAATTTTCACGCAGCGTAGCAGAGCCAGTAAGAGAGCAGGGTTTACGAGAGCATGCTCTCCGGTGCTTTTCGGTGCTTTTCCAGCGGCGGCGTTCCGGGGGCGAAGGCGATTGTGGCAAGAGCGACCACGGGCGCGGGCAGTCACGTGCCTCGCCGGCCGCCGCGCCGCGCACGCCCGCGCGCTCTCGCGGCCACGGCGGAATTAAAAAAAACAAGCCGCACGAAACAAAAAAACTGCGTTCATTAAGCTCTGCAGCTGCGGAATTGAGTTTTATAAAATGGCGGCCGCCTCCTGACAAATTTCCGCGTCCATTTCTCCGCGGCGGCGGCGGCGGCGGCGGCGGCGGCGGCGGTGGCGGCGGTGTAGCGGCGTTTCGCAAACAAAAGACGAAGGCCGGTCCGCGGGAGTCGACCTGCGGGATTAATGGAATTTGTAATCTAATTGCTTCCGAAGCGACGTGGTCGAAGCGAGCGCGGGGCGGCGTCGGGCGGGGCGAGGCGGGGCGGCGTCGGGCGGGTGAGGCGGGGCGGCGGCGGCGGCGGGCGAGGTGCTGGCGTCGCTTCCTTAGCGTCGGCCGCCGAGCGCATCTCTCGCCGGTGGTCGATGCAGATGAATGCGCGTCGACGCCGGATTAGAAGGGAGTTGCTTATTCATTCTGGCCTAACGAGACCTCGCGCGAAATTGCGCGCTCGCCGAGAAAAGCGCAACCCGCCGCGGAAAGTGAGCGACCAGTCGCGCGGGGCGGGGGGTTGAGATTGGGGGCGGTGCGTGTTTAATACTGTAGCGATGCCGCGTCTCATCAGGAGTTTGGAAAGGCGGCTCGTTTAGTTCGTTTGCAGCGTTTTGTGGATTGTGCTTAAAACTTTGGGACTTTTTGTACAACGAACTTGAATTTCTACGCGGTTTTTCCACTGATTTTGTTGCTGATGGAATGTAACGCAAGTTTGAGCAATGTAAGCAGCACATTCATTATATACTTTCGACGAGTACGTCATTATATGCGTGTCACTTGAGATTGTCGTTACGCTTTTCAATCGTCTTTCAGGTTTTAACTTACTTTTTTCACGAATGTCTTTACGTAACCTAAAGTCCGTTCGCTCTAACTTTACTCAGCATGTAAACAAATGCACGTGGTCGTTACTTGTTCTCATTGGCTGACGGACACCACACTCCCCTTCAGGGCGTCGTGCGCTATAGGAGTTAGGTCCTTTTCAAAATTGATTTATTTCCTGACTCTCTACACAAACAGTCGAAATAATTTTCTCCTTTGCCTCGAAGTAAAATCAGACACTGAGCGTGACTTTAGCTGCCAACCTTCAGCTACCAACGGACCTCTTTGAGGATAACGTTTCGTTCGGCCAGGCCGTTGGCGCCGCTCATGCCAAATTTTATCAGTAGCAGTTCCATTCTCGAATGAGAAAGTTTGAAAAGAATCCTGTATTTTTGTTTGGTTAGTGAAAGGTGTATTTGCTCATTGCGTTGATCTTTGTTTCCACATCGAACACAATAAGTGAAGCAGTTCCCGGGATTATTCGGTTTGAAACATTCGCAGAGAAAATCCCTCAGAAAAGGTGAGAAGAACGTTGTATTGATGTGTTTGAATAATTAACGACTAAAAATTCGTCAATGACATTGTGACAGGTGGAAGAAATTACTTCTGAATTTCAGGTGTTGGTGTCAGAATTGTTTGAAAACTATGTAATGAATTAAGTCATTGGAAAGGTAACTTCTTGACGTAAAAAGAGATGTAGGGCAAACGAGGTGGAGGGCGAGTCCAATGATTTGTTAATCTGCCATTTGTATTCATGTGCACATTTTTTCGTAGAAACGAATTTCCAAAATAAAATTCTTGAAGTGGTTAATGAAGATTCGGGACTGCCAGATTTTAAAAGAACCTCTACTGTATGTTCTATTGAAATTCATGCTTCGGGCGGGATTTCACTGCTACCTTGCAAGAACACACGTAAATGTTAGTTCTGTGTTATTAAAGCAATATATCTCCATACTTTGGCTGGTAATTTGAGTAATTAAAGAAGTAGTAGTGAAAATAATATGCTAAGACAGTTCTGGCTGTGACACGTGCCGGCATTTGAGTATGATCGTGGCGCGAATGGCGTAGCCAATCACGAACTAGAGAGCGAAGGGATACACTCAAAATTTGTTTACATGCGGAGTGAAGTTACAGCGAACGGACCTTAAATATTGAGATTTCATCTGTTTCTTACATTCACGGACTCTAGATGGTTAGAATAGAATCATACGATATATGACCATAATGTGCATCTTTATATGTTGGATAAATGTAGTCGAGAAAACAAAAACAGATACCTTTTTTAAACCCAATGTTCAGATTGTTTATGACATGCGACCACTGAAATTGAATATTATATTGAATACATAATTTATAAATTTTCCATTCTTCACGGACTTTATTAAAAATGTAGCGATTTCCTTTCACTTTCCTTCGGCTTATCTTTCCAAAACTTTTCAGCCTTGTTTGTTTTTAATGTACGTGCGAACTGCACACTCTTCGGATTAGAGGCTGCTCGTTGCTGGAAGTCGGTTGGCGGTTGGGAAGAGGCGGGGGCGAGGAAGTGGAGCTGTTTCTTTCGGCGGAGAAGTTTCGCGAACTCCTAGGGAGGTACTTGGACGGCAAATATTGGCGCGTTCGAGAACTACAAGCAGATATTGGGCGAGCGGGCGCTGTCTGTTTTTCTTATCCTCTCCGGAGCTAAGTGGGCGCTGCTCCGCCAGTGAAGGCCGGCAGCTGGGAGGCAGCGTTTTCGGGCCAACGCGAATGGCCGGCTGTGGCCGGGGGGGGGGGGGAAGAAAGGAGAGCATCGAGGCGGGAAGAAGGGAAGGTAGGCGACACACGGCGTGGTTGGTAATGTAGGGGGGGTCGGTGTCGTGCGGAGGTTTGGGTTCGGTGTCGTGCGGAGGTTTGGGGTCGGTGTCGTGCGGAGGTTTGGGGTCGGTGTCGTGCGGAGGTTTGGGGTCGGTGTCGTGCGGAGGTTTGGGGTCGGTGTCGTGCGGAGGTTTGGGTCGGTGTCGTGCGGAGGTTTGGGGTCGGTGTCCGTGCAGAGGTTTGGGGTCGGTGTCGTGCGGAGGTTTGGGGTCGGTGTCGTGCGGAGGTTTGGGGTCGGTGTCGTGCGGAGGTTTGGGGTCGGTGTCGTGCGGAGGTTTGGGGTCGGTGTCAGTGCGGAGGTTTGGGGTCGGTGTCGTGCGGAGGTTTGGGGTCGGTGTCGTGTCGGTGTCGTGCGGAGGGTTGGGGTCGGGGTCGTGCGGAGGGTTGGGGTCGGTGTCGTGCGGAGGGTTGGGGTCGGTGTCGTGCGGAGGTTTGGGGTCGGTGACGTGCGGAGGTTTGGGGTCGGTGACGTGCGGAGTTTGGGGTCGGTGACGTGCGGAGGTTTGGGGTCGGTGACGTGCGGAGGTTTGGGGTCGGTGACGTGCGGAGGTTTGCGGTCGGTGACGTGCGGAGGTTTGCGGTCGGTGACGTGCGGAGGTTTGCGGTCGGTGACGTGCGGAGGTTTGCGGTCGGTGACGTGCGGAGATTTGCGGTCGGTATCTTGAAATAGTGGTGCAGGAAGTGGTTTGGGAAGGTGGGTGGTGAGCGGTGGGAGGGAAGGTCGGGAACGTACGAGTACGAGTACTTTTATGCGGGGGCATCAGGGGTGGGCGATGCCATAGAAGCATGGAGGTTGGAACGATGGCGCGGAATGAGACGCAGGGTTGGAAGTTTGGATGGTAACGTGATGACATGTGATGACATGAAACAGTGGCAGAGATTTTTTTAAATTAAAAATGTTCTTGTTGAGTATTACATAGTTCAGTGGAACTTACACTATACATATGAGTGGCAGAGAAGTGGGTCAGTTGCGGAAGGAAGTGGTGGTATGAAGAGCTAGAGAAAGGTATCGGAAAAAGGCGGGGTTGGTGAAGCGGCGAGAGACCGGAGAAGTAGGAGAGGGAGCAGGCGAAAGTGGCCGCGAATGGCGTGTTTGTGGAGAAGCTTCGCGTTTCTCCGGCGGCGTCGCTTGAGCACGCTGCTAGCTTGTTTCCGCGCGAGTTGTTCATTTCTGGGCACTTCACTCATCACGTGCTCTTGACTTATTAAAAACAATAGTTGAAAGCGGAGCTCTCTAATTTAGTGATTGCTGCACACAAATATTTTTATAAAATATAGTAAGTTTTTATAATAAGCTCTTTATAATTTTTCAATGTTTGTAAATAGGCAAGAAATTGAGACTGGGATGTATTAGACCAAGTTCGGCGTTCTAAAATACGTTATAATACACAGAACCTCAAAGGACACAACATTTTATTGTAATTTTCTAAAAATTTTGAAAGTAATGCTTAGTCGTTCAGGCTTCAAGAAGTTTTTTCTCTAAAAAATGTTGGAATGGTGTAATGTGGTCCTGAAAAACTTCTCAGTTGTTTTATTTTTTATAGCCTTTTAATCAATTTTTGAGCTATAATGCATCGAATGCGAATACTAACGCGTCAAATTCGTTTTTACTGAGTAGAAAAGTAAGAGTATAAGCGGATTTTAAAATTTCAACCGGCTTATTAAATTTTCAAAAAATCTACCAGAGAAACAAAATTATTCAGCGTGTATAAGAGATTGAATATTAGTGAGATATGTTTGGGGTGATTGGGCTGGATTGCACGGGATCCTTTTGTGAGGCGATAAAGGACTCCCTAAACTTAGCAGTCCTCCAAAAAGTGAAAGTCTATAAATAATGGAACCTGCTGGTATTGATAGCAAACGTCTCATGTAGCGATTGCTATATCATAAATGTACACATTTTATTGAGTATAACAAATCAGGTAGTTTATTTGGGAATAAAAGTTTTGGCTAATATTTTGTCAAATAAATGATAATCATGGTTCTAATGCAAATGCACAAATCAATGCAAATGCACATTTTGTCCCGTAGCCAGAATGAAATGCGTATGGAAAATCCACTTTCCTATTGTATGCGTATTATTTTGTGCTTGTAATACATATTTTGCGCATCTTTTTTAAAAGAACCATGTTTCTGCTAGTTGCTTATTACTTTGCATATTTTCCTTCAAAATGCGAACGCTACGAACACAGTTATATCTATTTCCTTTAATCTATAAATTTAATTTTCGATTTTGTATTGTATGTTAGTACTAATATGGCTAATATCCATTTTCTATTTTTGAATTAATCACCATGTTTCATTGGAAAATCGCCTTTGGTTTTGAGTAATACAGTCCGTCGAGTCGATTTGAAATTTGGTAAGGCTAATGAACTCTTGAACATGACTTCGTCTCCAATCCATCACATCACAGCGCAACTTCTCCTCCACAATATACAGGTATGCGTAAAAGAAAATCACTTATAGTTTACGGGACGAAGAATTGTACACATGACATTTTTTAGTACCAGTTTTAGTTCGCTACACAAATATTTATGTACTTAATGGATTATTAGAGAAAAATTGGGTTCCTAGTAATGTTTTACTTTGTGGAATGTACGTATTGAAAACATTCAATCTTTGCGTCTTTGAATCAATCACTCTTTGCATTACTACAAGATAACATCTTCCTTTGTTTACTGAATATTTACAGTCCCAAATCCAATTACGAAAAAGCTCCAGGTGGCCAGCGTCTTGAGTACTTACACGTGTGAACAAACTGCTCTCCCAGGGAGGCGAGTAATTCCGCTCCTGGCGCGCGCGGAGAGTAAGCCGTGTGCGATCGGGGCGTGAAAAAGCAGCGGCGGCGGCAGGGGGAGGGGAAGGGTGGGGGCGGTGCGGTCCCCGTGCGGCGCTGGCGGCGGCGGCGGTGCAACGGCGGCATTCGCAACGAGGTAGTCCCCATTGACCCCGTTGCGAAAGTTATCGGGATTCCCCCTCCGGCGCTCCTAGCGGCCATTATTTATGGGCAGAGTCCCGCGGGCGCTGTGCGGCCCCGGCCGCCGCCGCCGCCGCCGCCGCCGCCGCCGCCGCCCGCCATCTCCGGCCCGGAGCTCCTGCGGCCGCGGGG
Organism: Acheta domesticus; assembly: GCA_031308135.1. Taxonomy (NCBI): domain Eukaryota; kingdom Metazoa; phylum Arthropoda; class Insecta; order Orthoptera; family Gryllidae; genus Acheta; species Acheta domesticus. The sequence goes on from JAHLJT010004567.1 coordinate 153,280,766, forward strand.
GCGGGCACGAGGTGTCGGGGGAGGGGCGGATTAACAGGTCAGGGAGAAGAACTGTGTGGCGGGCGAGAGGTGAAGGGGAGGAGGGGGCGGGGGAGGGGCGTAATGCAACCTTCCGAATCGTGCCGTCAGGGTGTAAGATGAAGTTGACTGTGGTAGGTCGGGACTATTTGGATTTGTAGAAGGGAGGAATTGGATTACATTCCGTTCGTTGCTCCCTGTGCAAACACAATTGATTTGTTCTAGATATTATCCTCTTTCGTTGGGAATTAATTCAATTTAAAAAAAGTTATAAAATGGATTGTCGCTGGTTGATCCCGCGGACAATGCATAATCGTTATTGGTTGTACCATTCATTGTTCTTGTAGTAATGAGTAGGAAACTCGAAAAAGAATATTCTTTTATCGTAACGCATGTACTCAGTTATTGGAATAAACTGCTCCCTAAAACACTTGAAAAAGAGATTTTTTGATTACTGAACTTCAACAGAATTATTCGTTTCAATATCTGCCTGTTCGGCAAGTGACCAAAGTGACCAAGCACTTATTCCGTTATGTTGATTCAACTGCAATGTCATGAACTTTCAACATTAATTTTTTGTTTAATTGCTCTTTCAGTGGGTTTTTTACTTCGCGAGTTGAATTTTCCGGCCACTCGCCACAGGGTTTGCAAACGCTTTGCCAGGAGAGCCGAGGTTTCGGTGGGTGTGTGAGAACACAAGGTCTGTCTGCGGGGACGGTAGCCGCACGCTGTGCTGCACACGTTCGTCTCCCTACTCGTCTGCTTGTCCCCGCCATCTGAATCCCCTCTTCGTGGCGCTGGCCACTGCCCTTTCCTTTGGCCGCTGCCGCCCCCGCCCGTATGGAGCGCTCCCACGCACCGACCACGACCCGCGGGAAGCTGGGCTAGCAGTTCACAGAAAGCACAGCGTTCGTTGTGCTATGCCCGGTTGGATGATAAGTGTCTGCATGTAACACAAAAATAGGAAGTTACGAATAGGGATGGCAAGACACATCATTTGTGTTCGATGTTCGACCAAAAACATTGGTATTTTGGTGTTTCGATACATTCGAGGTTTTCTTCACACCTGTATATTAAAAAAATATTTTAAGAAATATTTTTTTGTAAACTGCTGGAAACCAGCATCCTTGCTGTTTTCGATGCTCATTGTCAGGCCGAGAGATTTCTTTGTGGTTACTTTTGAGGGTTTGTCCAGGATGTTCTCTTTATTATAATTTTAACAATATATCTATTATGTTTCGTAGATCGATAAAGAGAAGGGGTAAAGATTCCTTCTTTTTATTCGGTAAAGATTATTTTTAACATTTTATTCATGCGTGACCAAACAATAAAATATAACTCGTTCAAGTACAATAATTAAAATTGAAATAGGATGGGAAAATACCAGTTGTATTATTTAAAACGTCCATGTTTTTGTTGATGTTTTTCATCGACATCGAAAATCTTTTGGTAATATAGTGAGGTTTGGGTAAAATGTTTCCATCACTTGTTACGTAGCAAGTGCGCGAAACATGTGATTCAAGTAAAGTTTGTCGCCCGAGCAATACTCCGATGACAAAAGACGGGTAATCGAACCGTCTGGCGTCTTAGGATGTTGCGTATCCTATTTTAACACGCCGAGGTTTCATGATGTTTTGCGTACGCTTTCTAATGTTTCGCTCACTATAATTAGTTAAAATAAAAAAAAAATATTTTGCACACGGAAAACAAGCACTAGAAATCGTATTTGTGCACGTCGAATTAAAAAGGTTATTGCTTATTATGTAGTTTGAAGGATGGTTTTGCCTTAAAATTGTTTCTGGCGTAAAGAAAGTGCGAGGTCCCTTATTCAGTGTGTGTAATGTGCTGCTTCAAAATGCTACGCAAGGGATTGACGTACAGGGTTTGCTTGGTACTTACATTTTTTTTTGTAAGATACAAGAAACGTGTATATATTTTTGCAGCAACATAATAAACTTTAGTTTTCCAAAAATATTCTTCCAAAGTCCACTTACAACTAGCGAAGAGCAAAAAATTTAAAATTTGTCAGTGATTTTCTTCTTTTGCTTGTGCTTCATGGTAAGCCACTGAAGTCCTGTTCCAGCTCAGAGGTCAATCTGCCATACAATGATATTATCGATATATACTGATGTGAACGACAAAGCTCCTTTGGAATGCTCTTATCTGTCGCTCTTACTCTTGATATTTTTACTAAAAATAATTTTAAAAAATAACTGCGTGATCCAAATGCGTCACTTTCGGTTATAACTCAGATTGTAATGTTTAATTTCCAGCAATTGTGGCTTCTGAATGTCGTAAGGTACAGGTACAGGTAAACGGAGTCATTTTATACCACATTTTTAATATTTCATCTTGGGCTAAAAGAAAGTTTTAGCTTAATTTTATCAATAAAATGTATTATTTGCTGATATATAAAGTTATAGTATATTTATAATATATTTTGTAATTTGTCACAGAACCAAATCAGTGGAGAACAATTTTCTCATTACTGCACCCTCCTTACCGCGTATCCTTACGGTACTGTGTCTTATCCCCATCCCCCCACCATAGCTCGGCATCGGCCATCCATTAAAGAAAGCGCCCTAATGGATTCCCGGCGCACTCCAACGGCGAAATTTACGGTTTTGCGAAGACTTTAGAGGGCGCGTAATATACCGCCGAGGTTTAGAAGTTCCTGTGTTGCGCCGTTAACTGGTGCGCGTCGTTCGCCTCGCATTCGGACGGAAAGTTCCAGAGGCTGGCGGCGCGCTCTTGGGGTCGGCGCCTACAATTAAATTTAATTGCGCTCTCTTGAAGAATTTCCGCTCACGCGCCGCGATGGGTTTCAGCTCGCCCCCCTCCCCCACCTCCACCCCCACCCCTTCCCCTCTCCCCCGCCCCGCCTCGATGCCACGGTCTGAGGGCGAAGAGCGAAAGCTGAGTCCGCATCGAGATTTATTAACGAATCTTTTCAGTCTTTCCGACGTTTCCCGTGAATATAATACACGTTGCATTAAAATGTAAACAGATATTCAAAATTGATCTACTTCCAAGGAATGTGCAATAAAAATAGCACCAATACGAAAACAGAAGCCCACTAGCCTCAACTGATGTATAAAATTGCAATTTAAGGGACTGGGATATTTTCTAAGCATTCTGTGAAGTTCAAATGCTTGTACTGGTCGCTAGGACGTAAAGAAATGTTTCGCTGGGAAGTCGGTGAAGATCTCAGAAAAATATCAGATGAACCCATCTGCTTTTCTTCAGTTTATTTGTCTAATGGCTCGTTGACGCACCAGTTGCTTGTGCAATGCTGCGTCCTTCGGGAAATTTAATTAATGTCACTGAGTGTTTACAACCGTAGATATCAACTTCGCATCGAGATGCCGTGTAACTCGCCGTAGAAAGCAGGCCCATCAAGAGTTCTTCCTGTTCAATCCCAAACGTAAGTAAGTTATTCAGTAAAACTATGTGGTACAGTACTTCAATGAGTAATAATTTAGTTTTATCAATAAGTGATAGTATTCTTCTCTAACTTCAATCAGTGTGTTTCTTTGTGAAAATGACGTTTATTTTTGTTGAAAATATAGTTTAGAACTCTTTTCTCATTGGTAAAAATATGTTGTAAGAAATGTGTGAAACAACCAAATTCAGAATTATTTTCCGTCTTTGATACATACAGAATAATACGTCCTATAATAACAAGGAACGATAATAATGAATTGAAAAAATGCTATAATTCGTAGGTCATGTTCTATTTGTTCTTCCCAATGTTTTCCGCGATGCACTTGATCGCTCTGAACGTGAGTTGAACGAGCCTGAGCGTGATGGTGGTAAAATTGGCGCGGCAAAGGCAGGAGCGTGCGGGCAAAGTGGCTTAACGCTAATCGCGCCTGAAGTGAATCTTTCTCACCTTGGCTGCCGCGTTGCGCTCAATGAGAGCAAAAGCGTGCCGCGGCCGCGCGCGCGCGCGTAGTTTACCGAGCGGCGCCGCTGCGGTTGCGGCGCGCGGGAGGGGAGGGAGGCGGCAGGGTTGGGGGAGTGGGTAAAGGGTGAAGCCACGCCAGAGGGCGCCGTAACCGCTCCACGCCAAACGCGAAGCCGCGGCGCTGCGCGGGTAGGATCGCGTAAAAGGTGGATTGAAAAGGGTTTCTCAGTTCTAATATAAATGTCTGCTGTATTGCTTATTTATTGTAATGGTTTATTGACCTTAATAAAGAGACTCGGTAATTTTTGTAACAATTTATTTGTTATACAATATTGATGTTTCGACCCTATTTGAGGTTTTTACTAAGTGACCATTTTCATGAAAATGGTTTCTCTTTATCTATGTCAAACAACCTGAACACTAGATTTTTTGAGAAGGATCCCAAATATGGTCGAAACGTCAAAACTGTATAACAATAAATAAATTGTTATAAAATATTACAGAGTTTCTTTATTAAGGGTAATAAACAATTGCAATAAATGTGTCTCAGTTCCATCGAAACAAATATTTGCTAATATAATACTTGGAGTTTGAGATCAAAGAATCTAAAATGAAAGTTTCAATATTCCTAAGAAACCTTAATATACAGTATATACGGCAACTTTGAATTTTAAAATGCTAAGATGAAGGATGAAGTCATTTCAGTTCAAAATAGCTGTTGATTTTAGCAAAATTTCACGTAATTTTTTTTGTTTAAAAAAGGATTTCTGAATCGCGCGTAATTAAAATGCAAAAGACATAAATATGAAAACGATAAAGAAATATACTTCGATTTTTCTGTGGTGGTTGAGGATTTAAGGTTATTGTTACACCTCCTGCCGTATAAAATTAATATTTTTAAGTAATTCCAGAACGTCCTTCTCAAAGAGCTTCGAGACGTCAGTAATGTGCTGTTAAAAAGAGTAATTTTATAAGGCAGGAAGTGTAACAATGACCTAATGACATCGATTACTATAGAAAAATCGAAGTTTTGAGGGTCAATTTTTTGAATGAAAAATTAAAATTATTTTCTTGCTTTTGTAATTTGTAAAAGGAGTTACAGGTCTTGACATTGAGAAAACTTCTACTTCCGCGAGGGTAATGAGTCAAGCTAAGTCGTATTTATATTTAGGTGTAAAATGCATTGTAAATTTCAATGGAATTGTAAATGTAATTTCACATATTGATAAACAGAACACTTGTGGAATGCGCTTGATAATGAGTGGTGATTGTTCGTGTTAAGGCGGTTGGATTATGTAACTTTACGAAAAGAATTCGCCAATTTTACTCGCATCGCTCTGGCAGTTTCCAAGTCGACAAAGTTTCTAGAGTCTTCGGCCTCCGCGGTTAACATAAAGCACCCTTGAGTTTAGCCAACTCAAAATTTCCAACGCATTTTACACCTAAATACTGGTTCATCTCGACCATCTCTTAACGCATAACTACTAAAGTATTCCTATTTAATTAAACACTCACATTCCAGTCGTGTTACGGTTTTCCACACTCTTCAGTTGTTTGAAGAAGAAAGAAAAAAGAAAAAAAGGAAAAAATGATAAAATAAAAAACGAAAATAAAAAAGAGAAAAAAGAGGAAAAAAAGAAAAACGAGAAAAAAATGAAAACAAAAAATTAAAAAAACAAAAAAGAAAGGGGAAAGGGAAAAAATACCCTCTTGAACGGGTATTTTGAGTGGGAAGCAGCCAGCGAGATTCGCGCGCGTGTTATGAGCCCCTGACCACGATCGCTCTCGGAAACCTTCCCCCTCAAAGTTGCTTTGTGATGGAACAACATGGCCCCGGGAGCCCGAGTGGCGTGAGGAGGGCGCCGGCAGCTGCCTCGGGAGCAAGAGCGCGTGCAGTCGATCGGAGACTCGAACTTCTCTGGGGTTTCGTATTGGGCTTTGGATCAGTCGTGCTCCTCCGATGGAATGCGTTGGTCCTCGTGGCGCTCTATAGCGGGCTATCGTGTCTGACTTGCTGAACCGGAAATCTCAAAGTAGTACTACTCAACTTCTTGTAAAAACAAATTTGAGAAATTTGCGTGATTGGACGGAACGGGCAGCAGCGAATTTCTTCATTAAGAGTGCGTAGACATTTCTTGTTGGGAATCTTCAATTCCCAATTCATAGAACTCAGTACTGTGTTTTTATTGAACAAGTTTTAGTACGTAGTGATGTTGGGAAATAACACGTCAACGGGTAAAGTCGAGCCAAACGCAAGAATTAATAGAATTGGAATACATCAGAGCAACATCTAATTTTGTGTATTGACCATATCGATCTTTCGATACACTTAGGGAAATATATTGTATGGGATACTACAGATTAATAAAAAGTTCGAAGTCATTTTTCACAACTGACAGTGGGGTTGTTTACTGTGTGTTGAATTTGTTATATTTTCGTATTCATTCTATTTTTACAAATAACTAGCGTCGTAGAATAAGATAAAAGAAAAGGTTAAAAGAATGGAAGAGAAAGAAAAAATGACTCGACTGTCCCTGAAACGGAGTTTGAAAAACAATAGAACGCTGCGTTCGTGTAACCGCAGGAAGGTCTCTGACGCGAGGAGATGTGGCCCAATCATTCTCCCGGCTGTCACACTCGGTCATAACTCCATCAAAGGAGGCAAAAATCGATTCCCATCCGGCGGAAGCGGTTCGAGAAAGTGACAGCGGCGCCGCAAAGCGCGAAGAATAGCCGCCGCGACTCTCGTTATCTAAATTGGATATCCGAACAGCGTACGCCCGCGCACGACGCGACGCCATGGCACGCCACGCCATGCGAGGCGACACGACGCGGAGGGGGTGGCGGTGCCAGTGGCAGGGGGCGGTGGCAGTGACGCAGCGTGGCATGGCGTGGGGTAGAGTGGCGTCGCGCCGCGACGCGACGCGCCGCCGGGCGATTCCGAGATGCGACAGAAATCCCTCACGCGACCAGTGACGCTTCTCGCCTCGCCCAGGGCGACACGGCGTCGCGATGAATTACTCTTCGAGCTTCTCTGAAGATCTGCATGTCCTCGATCCTCTCGGTGATTAGCTGAATGGTTGGAGAGTTTAATGTTAGAAAGTAGTTCATTGGAAGCCGTTCTGTAATTATACGGTGGCACCACTCTAACATGCTAATTACGTGCAAGTATTATGTTCTTTATTCAGATGCAAAGATGAAAATATTTTGTTTTAAAATGTTATTTTTTTTCGTCGTAGCTGTGTCTTTTCTAGCTGCCTCTGCAACGTATTTGTCGAATACATAATGCCCAAACAGGTCTCTTAGTAGTTCAGTTTATCATCCACAAGAGGGGTTACAAAGTTAATGTTTTCAAATTCGTTTTAAGTTTATAAATGTTCAATAAATTACTTAAATTTCCATTAATTCTTGTGATAAAAATAATTCGGAACGTTGGCTTTATAGCCAAAAATGAACTAAGAAATCCTCTCCGAAGCAGTTGAAGCGACACAACATCAAATAAATCGCCATGCAATAAACTTAATGCCCGGAATAAACCCGTGTTCGCTAGTTGATAAAATATATAGCAGAAAACACACCATTTATTAGAACAAGGGTCGTACGGTTATGTTTCGCAGTTCGACCGAAAGTCGGGCAACGCGAACGCTTCGCCTTACTTGGAGACAGAAGAACAGCGCTGCGGGGATTACAGTTAGGAGACGGGGCGTAAAACGTGCGACTTTAGGGGGCCCTGGAGCCGGCGGCGGAGGCGGAGGCGCCCCTCCGCACTGCGGTTTTGTGCTTTGATTTTGTCTCGCGGGTTGCGTCGCCGCGCTCGCAGCCCCACGCCCTCGCCCTTCACCGCCCCGCCCCCCTCGCCCCTCTTCACCACACCACACCACACCACACCACACCCCGCTTGTGTTCGGCCCTCTACGCCGCACCCCACCCTTCGCCCCTATGCTAGACCGCTCGCCTCTCCACCCCGCCCCGCCTCACCCCGCTCCGACCCGACCCGACCCGACCCGACCCGACCCGACCCGACACGACACGACACGACCCGACACGACACGACACGACACGACACGACACGACACGACACGACACGACACGACACGACACGACACGACACGACACGACACGACACGACACGACACGACACGACACGACCCGACTCGACCCGACTCGACCCGACTCGACCCAACTCGACCAGCTCCGACACGACCTGACTCGACCCGCTCCGACACGACACGACCCGTCCCGCTCCGCTTCGACCCGCTCTGCCCTTCTCCACTCCGTCCGTGGTCGGCCCGCTCTTCGTTGTCCCGTTCTTTGCCGCCCTTCTCCGCCTCGATACCCCCTGTCCCGCCACCGGTCCATCGCTTTACTACCCGACCTGGCCCTTCGCGCTTCGCCCAGCCCCTTCTGCCGCACCCCTCCCCCCCTCTCCAGCCCCCTTCGCGCTCGCAATCCCTGGCGCCGCTGTCCTCGTAACGTAGGAGGGCGCTATCGGCGGCGGTGAGCGCAATTTAATAGAGGAGTTTATTCTGCGGAAATCGCAAGACGCGGCGTGTTTTGGGCGCGAGGTCTCCCACCGCTGCCGCCCACCCCGTTTCCTCGTTCTACACATTCAGCTCCGCCTCGAGCGACACTACGTATTCCCCCTCCGCCGCGGTCAAACGATCACCTGACGTCTTATCTCCGCTTTGCGCTAGGAACGTGGTAACGCCTTATCAGAGATAGCACGGCGGCGCTTGTGTGTAAATATACCCGTGCGACAGCAGGCTTCTTCCGCGCTTTCGTGGAGGCGTGTTTTGGGACTTTAACTGGAGTTAACCGTAAATAACTGTTCTTGAATTGTTATTGCGACTCCTCCTTTGTCATGGAATCCTGGAAACATGAAAGATCTTTTGGTACTCTTTCGTAATTAAAGATACGGATAAATGTACTATTAGTTTTCCTAAATTTGCTCTTAGATTCGAAAGAATACTGCGTATTATGTTGTGGAGTTATAGAACTATAGAACTAATTCCTTTCATCTGATTACATTACACTAATGAAGAGGTAAATAAACGAGGCCGAATGAAGACAGGAATAAACTGTTTTCCATTTCTACTTATTGACCGGATCGTAGAATATATGTTCTGGCAGGATTCTTGGCTGTTGGTGAATGTCTAGCATGTCACTGTCTTGGAGTATGAGTCGATCTCATCGCCTTTTACAATTATGAAGTTTTTTAAATTGTGGAAACTTGATCTCGACATAAGATATTATTGAATTCTCAACACTTTTTAGAAAACATACTGACATGCTTCGCTATTGCAGTGTATTACACATCACACACTACTGGTCACGTAATAGTTAAGTACGGTGTGTGGTGTTTTACGTGGCGGCGTGCGTAGAGTTTCGTTAGACAATGCGACGGGTTGCGAAGAGTTCAGGGGCGCTTGTGTCGTCATAAACGAACGAATCCTCAACAACGCCCCACATGTCATATTTAATTAAAACTACTCTGTAAACATTCCCAGTACTTAATAATAACAAAGTGTGAAAATTTCAGCAAAATCGGTTGAGTAGTTTTTACGAGTATGCGCAACACACATACGATCATTCCATTTTATTTATTTATTTATAGATTAGCGGGTTCTGTGGACTTCGTTGACTACCCACTTTCTGTTCTCGAACGGGCTTTGAGATGCTCAGTTCGGGGGAGGGGTGACTGGGTGAGTCATTCTCCCCCTCGCCGGGTCTTCGAATGCCCTCCTCGGTACGTGGAAGCGCGGCTTTGAGAGCGACTGCCATGCGGGCTGCTGGTGCAGTACGCTTTGAATCGTTGGCGTTGCGCTCCCTCTCTACTGCCTATTACGTTGACCACTGTTATTTGAATCCCTCTCGCGCGCTGCCTTTTTGGCAGTTTGTGGCTTGTTACACTCGATAGAATCAGTTCTAAGTTTAAGTATTCGCGGGTGCTCATGTGAACTGAAAGTTAAATCGCCTCTTTCCTTAGAAGCGTTTGTGGATGGGTCGTATGTCATTAACTGATTAACGTTTTCAGTCGGGGAAATGTCAATAAAAATTTCCTAGTTAACGTTGACTTCTACTAACAACGTTCCAGAAGTGTGTTGACAGAATTGTTACTACTTTATGTCAATAGAGAGAAGCGTAAAAACTAGGTGCTATTAGCAACACTCGTGAATGCTTTGTAATCAGAATAACATTTGATAAGGGAAGCTTGATTTCATTGCATAATTAATATACGTACGTGTTAATATAAGTATGTGGAAGTTGTTTGCCGTTAATTGTGCAATAAAGGACCAAAAAGGTCCTTCTCTGGAGCAAATGACCAAGTATTATACTACTTTATAACTGATCTTATTTTCCGAATTATCCTTCGCATTCTACCTCATAAATTAATACCCTGTAGAAACGATCTATCGATTCGGTGGAAAACCGGACTTTCAAACCCACGAGAAGGGGGCGATTGAACCAGTTGCGAGAAGAGACATCAACGGCGTACAATCGTGGCGCAAGCTTCAGCCATAAAACCGCGTCCCACTCCATTCACATGACGTGTAAACGCTGCCGAAAGTAACACTCAACGCCGGTCATTCGTTTTACACCCGTGTTGTTTCTGAAATTTTATTAAGATACATCGTACTCGATAGCGAAGCTCGACTGACATTGCGCATGCGCAGTTTGGCCCCCCCGCCGCATAACGAATTGGGGCTGTCGGCGGACTCTACCTGCGCTGTGCAACGGTCGCTTTTTCACACGCAGTTCATTTAAACAAGCCACCGCCCGCCCGCGCGCACGCTGATCCAAAACGCAATTTCTGGAGCCTGTTTTCACGCTGAATGGGCCGGAAGCCTCCCGAGCGGGAAGGTAAACAGCCGGATGCGTAGGAAGCGCCCCCTAATGCCTTATTTGACTGTAATTCATTACTTCGCCGCTACTTTTTTATTGTGCGTCGGTGTGCACTGTTCTTAAAATGCACGTGGAGCGTGCCTATTTTAATTGCGCCGGTCGTGTTTTCTCCGCCGTCTGTAAAATATGTGGAATATAAAGCAAGTATTTCGTGCGCAAGTGCGTAAAAGGAGAAGTGGGGGTGGGGAGAGGGGTTGGGGAGGGTTTGTCGGTGGCAGTTCACGCACGAAATTAGCCGGAGAGCAATCGTGGCAGCTTATTTCGCGGATGTGCAGCGGCAACGGAATATCCAGGGAAACAAACCGCAGGTACAAATTAGGTTTTGAAATAGGTTTACTGGATGCTGAATATTCTTTCAGAAATAGGAAAAGGCAGATGGAATATTACGCAATAAAACATTCTTCACGAAATGCGGAGAGAGGAGAAAATATGCCATTGCAGGAATTTCAGTTTTGGCGCGGAGAATCTGCAAGTCGCATTGTGCGATGCACTCTGTAGATTCATCTACTTTTATTGAGAGGTTAATTCTTCTACGTTTTCCCAGGGAAAATAGTCAGAGGTAACAAAAACTCCGAAGTAGTTCCCTTGGGATAAAACTGTTTCATAAGTAGCTTTTCTCGGCCGCCTCCGCCGGGGTCGATTGTAGCGAATTTTACGATTCATGAATTGCAATGAAAGTTTTCGACTACCTCGCTGTTCATCCCCGCTGCATCTATCTCCTAAGCTGGCTCTGACGTCTGTTACCATCCCGATCCACCTAACCCCGTTCTCTCTCTCTCTCTCTCTCTCTCTCTCTCTGTGCTCTTCGCACCTGCCGTCGCCGCGCCCACCACAGCCGCGACCGCCTTCTTCGGAGACGTCCTTCCCACAGCGCGTCTTGCGCTCTCCGGGGGAATAAAGAGGGCTCCCCTGTCCTTCTGTCACGTTTAATTACTCAGTTCCCCAACCCCTCCCCCCACCTCGCCGCCTCCGCGCGCCTCGTTATTGCCGCCCTCCGCCAGAGGCGCCACCGCCGCCGCTGACAGCTGAAGTGCCGCCCCCGCCCCCCGCCACCGCCGCCGCGGCTCGCGACCGCCCCCGCATGCATAACGAGCCCGTCTTAGGGCCGTTAATAAGCCTCAGGCGACGACCGCCGCCGCTCCTGCTCGTTACCATGACAAGCCTCCCTCCCCCTCTCCTCCACCCCCGCGCCACCATCCTCACCCCGCCTCGCGCTGTGCGGCAGACGTATTAAAAAGCCCGGCATGAAAGCCAAGTCCATGCCACGCGCTTCCCGTCTCAAACTTGACGAGATCTTTGATAAGGTTACTATTTATTCATCCCGCCCCTTCGCGCGCCGCCCGATCTCGAAGCTTCTGGCGCGAAGCGAAGGCGCTTTCTCGCGCCAGCCTCTGTGCTCATTGACGGTTTGCGTTCATTCGGCCAGACGCTGGAGCTGCAAGAAGCACTTTCTCTCCCTGCGGATCACACCCGTCTGGTATCGTGGTGTTATTATGACTGCTGTCCCGGGTGAAATGTTTTGAACGGGAGCTATACTAATGGTTCAATAAGAGATAGCTTAAGAAAACGTAAGGGAATACGATACTACGATGTACTACTACGAGAAAATCATTATTACTTTTTAAACGTAACACATATTCTTAATGTTGACGTGTCGGCCTTTTTTATAGCCTTTTCGAGAGATTCATTTCTCCTAAATGTTAATATCAGAAAGACTCCGATATTGTAGGAAACATTTCATTTAATTTGCCTATTATAACACAAGCATCATGACAATAATAATAATAATAAAGCTATGAAGAAAGATCCGTTGATGAACTAAAAAGTCAGCATCACAACGCGCGTATTGTACCAAAACTAGCCGAATTGCTTACCTACGGTCCGTGAAGTCACGAAGCAACTCGAGACACCGCGGGTTCCGTCTAGGAACCCCGGGATCTATCGGCGCTGAGTCCCAGACTGAAGGGATAAAAGACAATCACTGACTACGACTGACAATGACTATGTTAAAGGATGATTACTCCACTATTCCATTCAACTCCAGTAAATGGCTTGTAGAACATTGCTACGAAAACGAAACTCATGTTTTGTATTTTAATTACGCGAGTGCAGTTTTTATGAACTATCTGTACAATGCCATTCTAATTTCTTCCGAGATCTAGTTCATTTGCCCTCAGATTAGGGGATGGGAAATGCGGTCTGGCAGGGAGCGCTGCTCGCGGCAGCGTTGATCGCGAAGCGAAACTCCATTTTATTCGACAGTGACAAGGCTCGCAGCAGTTGTCATGCGCCATGTGATGCGACGTGACAGGTGGCGTTCGCTCGGCGAGACCTGTAAACTCCGCTTCACCGAATCCAAAATGTCGAGGTTGCTTAATGTAAGTTGGTCAATGGGACCGGTTGGTCTGATTTGGGATGCGACGTAGCGAAAAGCGGTCGAAATATAATTTCACGAGGAACGGGTCCCAAGTGCTTAGCCTCATAAGCGCGTGTTCGAACTGATGATCTTGTGTAGTTTGCATACAAAATGTGTACTTACTGTACATATATCGCGAGGTTTTCCTGTAATTTTGTGCGAGAATTGCGAGTGCGAATACATGGTTCTTGTCCGTCTGCTTTTTCCTAGTTATTCCTCGAGTTTCCTGTCATGTCTGCTCCCGCCCGGTGTTCCACTACCCGTAGACATCATGTAGACATTTCCACTCCGTAGCCAACTCCACGAATCGAAAGCAGTCTTCTTGGAAGCATCACCTGTCCTTTAATTCGCATTTCAAAATGAGGTTCTTAGATTATCTTTTTAATTAGACATTTTAAAATAATTATTGTTCAGAAATCGTCTTAATAAATTGGAAAATCGTAAAGTAAAAAAAAGCCAATTGAAATGTATTACATCTCTCATAATTTGAACTTCCATTTTTATTATGTTAAGGAAATTGTAAATAATTCTGGTGAGAACATGCAAAAACTTGTAAAATTTCCGTATAGTTCATAAACGACAAATAAAGTACATTCAAACGTAAATAACTTATCTTATTGCGATGTATGTGCCAGATAATGCACGTTTTATTCTATATTTATAAATTTATTGGAAATTTAAGTCTTTATGAGTAATAAGATCGGTGCGTTACTGAAGTGTAATTTATGCTACGCAATCTGTACGTTAATAATTACATTTTTATTTATAAATGTTATACCAATGAGCAGAGTTAAGTTCAGTGTATTGTTTTTGATACGGTATTTATTAAAACAATGAGCGATTCACTTTCAATATGGTGTCGATGTTAAACAGTGTATACACGTGTACACCCGGGAGCGGCAAAATGCCTGGAGCGTGCGCTTGCACGGAGAGGTCGAGACCTATTCAGGCGCGACCGGCCCTCGCGTGCTGGCGTAAGGGAATTACGCCCTGGAGCGCACGAGGGAGCGCGCGAGGGCTCTCGTTGCCGGCGAGAGGGAAGGGGACCGGGCGAAAGCGGCGGAACGAACAAGCTGGCGTCCGATATACGGCGACGCGCAGTACACAGCCGGCGGAATTCACTAGAAGTGGAAAAATTGTAATTTGCTTTCTAAGAAATACAAATTTTTACTTTGTTTCTACATAATGTATGTTAACTTTTTCTGAGAGTTGTGAATGCACAAACGAGTAGATCTTCAGAAAACTCTTAACAATTCGAGAGGTGCAATGCAAAATCATTCGATAGATGATACACTCGGAACCAAAAATGTCCACTAATGTGAGGTGGCCTCTGTAGAGATTTCCTGAAGAAAAAAGTGAATGATGAATGCACAGGTTACAGAATTAAAACATTAAGAAATGTTTCTGAGAATTCTGATTCTTCGAAACTCGGTACGTCTGGACATGTTCGCCAGAAAGTAATTCGAGAGCCCCGAATTCCAATAGTGAGGAAGTTAGTGACGGGTTTGAGAAGAGGATAGAAGCAAATTAATGCGAAAACACAAACAAAGATAAACGGTATTAATGCAGACGCGCGAACGGATTCTTTAACGAAGACGTGTCAAGCGATGTAAACAAGTGGTGTATGAAAGGCATGGAAAGCGGGGTCGAAGATCCTCGCTAGGTGGAAGTTGAAAAGAGCGCTGCGAGCCGCTCCTTCGGCATTCAGCGAGCGAATTCTTCCCCGCCCCGCCCCGCCCTGCCCAGCCCTCTCCCGCCCGCTTGATTGAGGCTGAGGTGGATCCTCTCGCCCCCCAACAGAAAGCGCTCAATTAATAGGACTCCCGTCCGGCGCTGACGTCGCTTGGAGGAAAAGGCCAACTTTTATCGTTAGGGCATACGGAACTCCGGTAATAAGCCTGTTGGAGTGGATGCCAAAGCACGAAGAACGACGTACATTGACGTTGGGAACTCAATTACCATAAGGCTTTTTTAAGGGATTCGTTTTTTAATTCTTTTCATATTCTGCGAACTTTGACCTACGGCTTATTTTTGTAGGGGGAAGAGTGGGTTAACACTTGTTCGTCCTGTCCTCGGCAGCGCTGTTGTGCTCGGAGCGCCAGCCTGCTTGGCCGTGAGCTTTCATTCTGGATCTGGGAAGGGCGTGCACGCTCGATAGGAGCGTCCTCCAACAAAATTCGAAGTAAGTGGAGCAAATAGAATGAATGGTCACTGTTGGTTGCGCTCTGTTAAGCACCTATTTCTTCGGAGTGTCTCTGCTGAGTTTGTGGGAAATGACTAAAAGTACTGGTTGGTATTTGCAGCCAGCATATACGAAATTCTACGTTCATATTCTAAGTATGCTCTGGCTAGTATGTTTGCATGCGTACCTCGTAGCGATTTCTTTTAAAATATTTTAGGAAAAACTTTCTTACAACGATCAGAGCAACTTACAAGAGATTCTATCGAATCCGGGAAGAATTTTGCGATTTATTAATTCCAGTAAAACATTTCGGTTTTTTGGTTCGTTCTGGCATCTGAACGGATTGCTTGTTTAACACCATTTGGCTTCTGTTTTTTTGCTCTCCTTTTGTCTTCCTCTATCTCCCTTTCTCTTTCCCCCCTCTCCCTCTCGCTTTACACATGATGGCGCATTTGTACCCTTTTGTGTTGAATATCTCACTACCCGACGTTCTGGAACAGACCGAATTTGGTGACCGGTCCACTGGACCAGATAGGCCATCATTCTCAGGAGGTAATTGGCGGCTTGGGACAAACGTTAATAGATTGTCCCAGTGGATAATAAGCTGAATGAAACTGTTCAAAAGAGAGTGAATTTTTGCTCTTGCCAAAACGAACGAACATCATTAATTACCCATGTTTGAAATGTACCAAATTGTGAATTTAACTGTTACGGATTTAGATTAATTACTCTTAACGATTTATACAATTTTATTCCTCACTAAACCCACGAAGAGTTTGGTTTTTTAGGTACTTATTAATGGCACAGCTCATTGTTTACGCATTATCATCTTTGTATCATGATTTAAAAAGTTCATTGTTAGTGTACCTGTGCGAACGATGCGAGCGGCGACAGGGTTATTACCGGGTGGAGCCAGGCTCGCGAGCGCGGCTTGTTCGTGAAAGACCTTTGCGCGAGGGCGTCGAGGGTGATGCGCTTTCAGTGTATGCGTTCGCCGCGTGTGAACTGCTCTGGTACGCACCGTCGTCGCCGCCGATTGATGTCAAAGGCTCCGGGCGACGCTATGGCTCCCAACGTAGCGTTTCTTCTTGCGGTAACGCTCCTTCTTCCTACTTCATCTCATGGCTACCTCCAAGACATTTTATCTTTAAAAAAAAGTCCTCGTCTTTGCGTGGCTTATTTTTTCTTTGATCTCTCACTCCGGATGAATCTTCTTTTGAACTGAAGAAATCTCGTGTTCTTTTCGGATTTCTTTCGGGTTCTAATGTTGTGTATCCTTGCTTGTAACGTACTCTTTTTCTCTGCTTTCTTTTCACTTCGAGCTACACGGATTTACTAAATCTGCTTTGTGTAATCAAATAGAATCAACGCGATCTCAAGTGACTTAGGGTAGTAATGCATTTGTTCCATTTGAAGCACTTACAAGCTCCGAATTACTTGTGTAAAACAAATTCATAAATAAAGATACGTTAGAAGTTATTATATGTGTTTAGTTATTAAAATACCGATTTTCACAAATATCTTCGCGTTTGCCTATCTCCAGCCATTGAAAAGAGATACAAATGTAATCTCCACCCTTTATACCTTCAGTTACATTTCTTGGAAATCGCTTTTCGTATTTGTAAGACGTTTCATCGAGTTCTCTGCTAGACTGCTTTCTTGAGAATATCTTCGAAGATTTCTTGTTTGTTAATCGAGGTGTTCGCTTCGTGTGTACTACTGTGTCGTTCCCATCGTCGTGATGTACCGACTGCCTGTTGCTGGGTGTCGACCGCCCGCGCTGCGCTCAACCGATCGCGAACCCCTTGCACTTTCCGTGTTCCTTTTATTAATTAAAGCGCACGGCCGCTGACCTCCCCCCCTCCACCGTTGAGTACCGACCTCCTGGTCAGTTAACGTGAGGGGGCGGTGTTGTAGCGTTCAGCACACAGTGGAGCGTCCATTCAGTTCTTTTGATAAAAGCACGACTCTATATTTGTTTCGTGTTTGCCTCTGTTTTCGTTCTAAACATCGAAATACTGCTCCGCTGTACGCTGTTGCTCACACAGACATATTTGCGTGAAATGTAGTATTTCAAATCTGGGATTCTTCTGTTGTCGATGGAAGTTTTCGTTTGTCTGCATGACATTGGCAACTCGTGGGGCTACTGCGTAGAGATTTGGGTTTTTTTCACTCTACGCTAAACATGCAAATCTCGCTATCTCGCTCGCAGTGGAACGATTTTTTTTTTCGAAGGAGGAAAAATACAAGTGTTGCTTATTTATTGCCGCTGTATCCGCGGAAACAAGCGACGTGGTAGCTGGGCTGTGAGCCGACGAAATAGAGAGCGGATTCCTTTTCCATAACCGAATCGCGGTCGGATGAGCTCTTTCAGCTGCCGGCGGGTGAGCGGCCTTTGCGCTTGCGGGTCGTGTTTGCGTTCGCGCGGCTTCAAGGCCCCGCCGCCCCCGCTTCGCCTCCTCGCCTTCGCCTTCGGTTTCGTCGTCTGCCTGCGCGGAATGCGATGCTCCGCCCCACCGCCTCCTGCCCATCCCATCGGTCGCTCCTCAATCGTTTCCAATCCTTCCCTCCGTCCCCGCCCTCGCCGTGCATACCGACTTCACTCCATCCGCTCCTGCCTCCGTGCGGTCTTTCCATCACCCCCAGTTTCCTCCCTGGTCTCCACTCTCCCTTCAGTGCCGCGCCGCTGCCTCCCGCCCCCGCCTGTTCTTCTACCCTCGCATATCCACCTCTTCTTCCCGACCCGTTTTCTCTCCCCCTTGTGCCGTTCCATTCCACCCCGCCTCATCTCTCTCACCATAGTTTCCCTTTCCCAACCCTCCTCATCTCTCCCAAGTCCCGTCTCGTCCCTTCCCTTCCCACATCGCTTCCTCTCCCCTTAGACTTGTTCCATTCCACCCCACCTCCTCTCTCCCAAGTCCCGTCTCATTACACCCCGCCTCTTCTTCCTACTGTCCCATCGTATACTATCTCGCGTTTTCTCTCCCTTACGTTCCAAACCACCCCGCCCGTTCTCACGTCCCGCCACACTTCATTGTTCCTCCTATCCCACACATCCCGTCTCGTCCCACCGCGTCCCCTCTAACACTCTTCCTGTCCCGTCCTCCTCCGCCTCCTTTTCTATACCTCCTACATCACTACATCCCGCCACCCCTACGTCAGTGGTCCCGTCTTGACCTGATCCGCCACTTGCCCCCCGAAACCCATGCCACCCTGCTCTTCCAGCAAATTCCGCCCCTTCTCCTCTCTCCTCACGCTCCGCCACCACCTTGATACAATCATCGTCGTCCTCTTCCACATTCCCCGATCGCCGGCGCCAGCTCCGTCGCCGTCGTGGCCGCCTCCGCGTGGTGCATGCGGAGCGGCGTGCGACGGGGGAGCGCGTGCGGGACGGAGCTGGGCGCGGCGGCGGGGGACGAGACGGGGGCAGGGTGGCGCGCGCCCGACCGGCAAATTGTGCCGCCGGCGTCTGCGGCGTCGCGGGCTCGCTTCTTCCCCCAACAGCCGCTGCCGCTTGCGTCGCCGCTTCCTGGGCGCCCCGCGCGATCGACCGCTGTGAGCGCCGGCAAACCTGCCCGTTCATCGTTCCGTCTACTTCCTGGGTCGTCTTCTTCTTTCTACCTGTATCGTCACCGTCAAATTTCGTATTAAAGTCCGTTCGTCTGTTTTACGCAGGTTGTGTGAACTCTCCAATTAACTCACTATCCTCGACATTTTCTCACCGCCATTTACGATTTGTTTTTTAACTTTATTAACGTCAAAAATATTTAACCCTTATCTGTCGACTTGGGAATTAAGTCACACCTGTACGGACGTGGAGTTCCGAGAACTCAGTTATTTCAAATATTAGAGTTTTAATTTGTAACTCGAGTCAAGGATTGAAACTTCCGATAAATGATGAAAGAAAATATTAATCAGGATACACTTGTTAATACGTTATCTAATGAGGGAATAGCATATGATTGGGAATGGTTGAGTAAAGTAATGTATGCTTTAATTTTACGAATTTACCGTTATGATACAATTTATTTATTATTTCAAATATTCAAATATTTATTGAACATCAAGAAATGTAATAATAGAAACTACTATAACTCCAGCAAAGGCTATACAAGTAACTACTGTAACTAAGGCTGATAATTTCCCTGAAAAACTTTCCACAACAGTATGTTTGCGAACTATTAGGTAAAACTGTAGAAGGAAAACGCGCAAAAAGAACTTAGGTTTAAAAAAATCGTATCAGTAGGCATTCGAAGTTTCGCGAAGCCGGAGTCCCAGAGACTCCTAATCGGTAGCAGTGGGTTACAAGCCGTGTATGACGTACTACGGAGAGAGTATATTTTGTGCACGTTATATTAAATTTTGATATTTCTACCGTAATCCACATGCAAGTTGAAATCTCGTTACAAGTATAAACGAGTGTTTTCGGCAAGAATTGGTGAGAAAATATTGATGTTAAAGACTTTTTTCCTGGTCTGTAAATACATTGTTCAGAATGTTAATGTCAAACAGAAGGATCTCGCCCATTCAAAGAATTCCCTGTTACGATTACTACGCAATTGAATATGCGTTGTTTGTCCAAGCTAGTGTTTCAGCCTTCCGCTACATGCCCTTATTGACACATGTTTGCTTCTTGACGTAGTGTTTTCTCGGCGTAGATTGAAGCGTCATGAGTCAACACATGCCATCCATCAGGCCAGTTGTGCAATTTCCCCTGCGCAGGGCCTCCGCCGCTGGAGCAATTCCGCAAGGCCGTGGGTTCAGGATTCGCGGAGGGCGGAATGTTGGTTGTCCCCGCGGCTATAAACACCGAGATCCTCGTGCCCGTGTTCGAATCGAGCTCGCATCTATTTGCTTTACTGGAGCGTGTTCGTGTACATGCGCTTCCGTTAAATTCCTTCTGCCTACTTTATGAGTACGCAGCGCAGTGGGCGATCGGCGGCAAGGGAGGGACGAGTACGCAAGATACATTGCACGGATCTCCCGACTAGTTAAGGAATGACATTGTAACTTGGGAGAAAGGGTTATCGTCTCTTTTACTTTTCGATGTAATTAAAAAATTGTGGCTGAAAAACCAGGAGGTCGAACACACAGTTCGCTCTGTTGGAGAATGTTTACTGGTTCAACATTAACAGAATGGAAATTCAGTTAACAATAGAGTTTGGAATGAGACGTCATCGTGTAGATCCAATGGGAAACGTTGTGTATTGTCAGATATGAGACCACCATATCGGTTTGATACAACAGCCAGTATTATTTACTCGTCAAAACATGCAAATTAACTATGTCCCGGAGTGACTGTATTAGTAGATTCCTACTCTTTACCTCTGACGGTATATCAATAGGAGGTACAGTGTTTGTATTCTTCTAAATTGTACATTTTTACTTTCCTTGGGAAAGCGTCTCCTATATTTAATACTGTGTGGTATGAAGTGAACGATATTAATAATATTTCTTAAATATAATATTAAATAATCATTATTAATTGTTATGCGCCCGCAAATTGGTTTGTTCCAAATCCCTTCTAGACAGCTCTGTTGGCGTCACTAGAACCGCTTCAATCCGCTCGATGTTACGTAAGGAACCGGTCCATTATACGCCGTTAGGCAGTTCGCCGGCCACGGCCTCTGCCGAACCGTAAGCTGACTTGCGTAAAAAATATTTCTTTTCGGTACCGTTACTGAAATATTTCCGACATCTTCCGACAGATGAATGTCAAAACACTGGAAGTAACGAACTGTCAAAAAACACCTGCATTTTAGGTTTTCCTTGTTAAGTAGGTAGCTGTGCCGCAGAAGAGGGTGATTTTAATCTTGAAGTGCTTGTGAATTTGTCCTCGTTCACTTCGTCAGGAAAGCTACAATGTTTACATCACAATTGTGCTGTATATTGTATTTGTAATACCCCTACAGTTGCTCTTGCGTTTCATGCATTTTGTGAAGTGCTTTCCACGACATTCTAGGATTCGTACGCATTTCTTGTGGACTAGGTATATAACTAGGTCGAATCCAGCTGCTGACTGATAGAGGATTCTAACGGCCAGCGGCTCGGATCGGTAGTTTTCATGGTTCTTCCAATCAACACCAGGCGAATGCCGGAGCAGTACCATAAAAAACGGAGCGCGCGCGTCATCGTTCCTTCCTCTTCCTTGTCCTATCTTCTCACCTTTCACACTCTTACATGCACAATACGACCATACGTCAGAAGATTAAATTTGTTCCGGTTTGGGCAGTCCCCTGTCGGGGAGATACTGAACGGGAAAATACCCTCCAACGTGCAGATAGGCGCAGAATCTCACCAATCAGAGGAGGAGGAACACCGCCACCTCCCGGGATAAAACATTCACTATACTAACGGGACTAATGACCATCGAAGTTGGCATGGCACCAATCAGCCAGTCATTTTCCCATTGGCGTGATTTTGTTCTCGTGCGGTCCTTTAGAGTAAATCACCCCAGAGGTAAATTCGAAACCGGCTCTTCTGAGAAAAAGTATTGAAAAATCCCACTGAACTCCCTCGCACCCGCTGTCAGTTTCTCAGGGAGAGACCCTGATCAATCAAGGGGCGCAGATGTGGATAAGATGTGGTTTAAATGGAAGTAGAAAACGTCTCCGGATAGCTATCGCCAAGTTTTGCATCAGGCATTCCGACGATCTCGTCTATGTAATTTATGTCCTCAAAGTTTCTGATGTGAACGAATAATTATTATTAAAGATGAGTAGCTTAACTGGAGAAAATCAATTTTAAAAAATTCTACAATATAATCGGTTAAAATTATTTTTTTGTTATTTAAAAGCTTGAGATCAAAGAAAACGATGAATTGGGAAGCTTTAGGAACTTAGAAAATGGCAAGCCACGTCTCAAATTTACTCTATTTGAAAAAAAATATGGTCGAGGTTTTATCTTGCTGTTTAAACAAAAATTCCTCCCCATGGTAATATCAGAATATATTCCTTATTTCTTGTTAAATTATCTATCCAGAAAACATTTTTGTCTTTCCACACGAGTTCATTGACAGAAAATAACGTGGGATCGAAGTAAAACCTCAGGAAAGTGGTATTGAAGTTTTCCTGAAGTTGTTTTTAATTATTCTTTAAAATATTTCAAAGCATCTTGCGTTTGATTTTTTGCTACATAACACAACAAACATTACATGACGCGTGCGAAAACCGATTACCGTATCTTTCTGCGTGCCACAGGCACGTCGCGACCTCGTTCCGAAGCATCGCGTTTCATCTTCCTGCCATGATTGGAATTCGCCGATAACTTATCACCACTTGCGAGAAGTGGAAATTAATGCGGCGCGAGCTCGCGTCTGCGCTTTCTGAGATTTCCCGTCAGGAGAGATACTATTGACGCGCGCGGTAAATGGAAACTGTCAATCGCCGGCGATCTCGTTACTCAGTCGCGAACCGATAGTGACGTCGATGTAATTCACTCTCGCTGCCGTCATCTTTTAATACAATATCTCTCGAATTATGTTCGCAATCTGCATTACGGACCGCGGGCGCGGTGCCTAGAAATTGGTTTTTCTTTGATATATATATGAAACGATAACGTCGAACGAGGAGGGAGTTACGGAGGGGCTTAAACATTTCTGGCTCTGACCGGGGCGGAGCCGGGCGGGGAAGGGTGGGGAGTGGGGGGCGGTGCGGGGGCAATAAAAGGCAGACGTATCCCTGGAGTTGGAACGTGCGCGCGCGTGCGCTGGGCCCGGCCGCCTGAGGGCGCGCTGTCGCAGGCAGGCGCCGCAAGAAATTTCCCTTCGATTCCCGGCCTCGCTTTTTATTCCGACTGCGGCGCGACCGTTCCCTGCGTGGAGGGATGGGGTGGGGGCGGGGGAGCGACTAGGTGCGACGTGGCCGGGGGCGGCAGGACGGGTGTGAGGGCGCTGTCCTGGTGTGGGGAGGGGGCGGGGCGAGGGGACTTGGTGCGGCGTGGCCGGGCGTGAGGGCGCCGAGGGGGGGTGCGGGGGTGGGCAGGAATGCGAAGCGGCGCCGCCCACGCAGGTCGATAGCTCTGCCGGCGGCGGCGCCCAGCGGTCCGGGGCGGGAGGGGCAACGGGGCCGGCAGGTAACTGGTGGGCGCCCATTTAGCACCCCGCGTCCTCGCCGGGCTTATTAGCCGCAATTACTTTCGGCGCCGCCCTGCTTCCGACGCGTCGGCCGCAGACGCGTCCCTGTCCCCCCCCCAGCCCCGCCCCCCCCCTGGGCACCGCGCGGCTGACGACTCGCCCGCCCCGCCCCCTTCACGCCGCGCCTCGACCTCTGCGCGCTCGGGCCAACGTGTGCCAGCGCGCCGCGCCTGCCTCTGTTGGTTCCCTTCGTGTCAATCCTCTTCTCTGCTCCTTCTCTTTATCTCTCGCTAAATACGGAAAACGATCGACGTACAAACTACCTCAAGAAATTCTCAAATAACACATGCGGCCTCCATATATCCTTTATGTTCCCTGCTTTATCTTTCCTATTTGGCTCATAACCTTGATAACATAGTTTACTAATTACAATATTACGATAGTTTTAATTGGTTACTCACCATTTTCTTTCTTTCAATGCTCTTTTTTTTAATTGGCATGCAGTTGAGATCACCAGTTCCTTCCCTTCGATATTTGCATTTTATTTACCCTCCTCCTGCACCTTTGCTACCTCCGAATACTCACAGCCTCCGAGCGCACCAGCGTCCTTGGCTCGGGCCGCGTGCGCTCTCATTATTACCAAAGTGCCTGCGGTTTCGTCTGCGCTCCATGCAGTGTGTGTTCCCACCGCCTCCCTTCTTCCCTTTATCCCCTCTCTCCCTCCACTGCGCTGTCTGGGCCACGCCAGATCCTCGCCGCCCCTCGCTCCAAAGTTGGCTCCGGCTTCAACGCCGCGCTGCTGCCGCGTCGCGCTCCGCTGCTCACTTTTTTTTCCAACAGCTCCGCAGCGAACGAAAAGGGATTAAAAACTTCGCAAATTTTATGCGCGCGCGTTCAATTGTCTTGAAATTATTAACATGATTAACGGTTACTGCTCGGCGCGAACGGCTGGGGGGGATTGGAGGGCGGTGAGGTCGACGGGAGGGAAGTTTTCGGGGAAGAAAGGAGGTGCTCGTATATTGTTCAATATGTCCGCGAGTCTTAAGTAGGGCTCTTTTGGTGATAGATGGGTTCCTGCGAGAGAGCTTCGGTGCAGGCGCTGAACAGTAGTGATCGATCCTCTCTCCCTTTCTTTCATGCGCTGCTCCCCGCCAATTTCACGGCGCTTGTCGTTTCAGATTTCCGTCACTAGGGTGAGAAGTTAGGGGACTACCTTCATTTCAAGCTGGCGCTTTCAGTACGTTGAAACGACCTGTGAGGAGTACGCGTTTGATGGCTTTGTAATCTCGTAATTCAGAGCAACACACAAGTGCTAACAGGAACCTGTTTAAGAGCGGTTGCTTGGCGGTTCGCGAAGATAATCTCGTATACTGCAGATGTGGCCGAGGAATTATAAAATGCAATAGATACCTTCATTTGTTTCACCTTTTCAAGAAAATAACAAGCTATCTTTACCATCATTTGGAAAATAAGATGCACATATTTTTTTGAATATTTTCAATTATAATATTCAAAAACATTATTTAGAATTGACTTCAAGGGAAGGATTAGTCATTCTGCTGTCACTGTATTCCGAACGCGAATGTGTGCGTCCTGCTAATCTGGAATCCGAGGGATTTCAGTTGTGGGCAACAAAATGGGCAACTTTATACGAGAATTCGATCATTTACAAATAACTTGTTTGGTATTTTTGGCGAGACTGCGACGAATTGCATCTCCTCAAATTTTCTCCAAAGTTAATCAATTAACTTAAAGTTGTTTCTATTTCCAAAGTATACCGAAGAACTTTTCACCAAGCACAAAATAATCTCATTAGTTTTCCTTTGACCTAATATTTTATCCTCTGACGTTTTATTTTATCACAGCCATTTTAAAACAACGAGAAAACAGGAACTAGAGCAGCAGAGAGCTCCTTGTCTAGGAGAACCACGTCCGGCGATCAGTCGCCGCAGTGAATCTCCCATTCGATTGCTTGTTTTCTTCTCTCCCGCCCTACTGCCCACTCCGTCCCCACCCCTCCCCGTTCCCGCCCAACCCCGCCCTGCCCCGCCCTATCCCTCCCCGCCACGCCTCACGTGCCCTCGTCAATGGCGGCGGCGGCGGAGCGGCTCAGGGCAGGCGATGCGGGGAGGGCGAGCGGGAAGAACGGGCTTCGTCTGCCCTCGGTGACATCCCCTAATTGTCCTCGTTCTACTGCTGCTGCCGCTGCCGCTTTGCTGTTTACTGCCGCGACGGCTGGAGCCGTCCGTTCGGCAGAGCTTCGCACGTTCAGCAAACTCCGGGGCGTCTCGCGCGGGTTCTGCACTCTGCACAGCGCAGGGCTTTCAAGAGGGCGTTTAGCTGTCATCAGCGCGATCTGTTGTGCATCACTAGCACTAGACGCCCGCTCGCTACTCTATACTTCGCTGGTCTGGCAAAAACTGCGGGAAAGTCGCGCAGCGCTTTTGTATCTAATCGTTTCTAAGACGACGTTTTGTTTGAGTGGTCGTCATATTTCGAAACCGGCACAAAAAATACTTAATGTGCTCTTAATTAATGTTTATTTGGAAGTATGTCGTAGCACGCTCGTATCCAATCATTTATTTCAGCGCTATCGACAGCACTCGTTTTTGTCAGATACCGTTGTCAGAAGGAGAGATCATAATAAGATTACAGTTCTTTTTTACTTCCTCGAGAAGTAGTATAGAGACAGTAAGTATTGTAATGCTGCAAGAAAATGGTGCTTATTTCTTTCTGGAACTTTGGTGTGTTATTTTTTACTTTTAAAGAAATGTCACAATTTAAAATCTCATTCACAAACAATTGATCTGAGGGAATAAATAAGCCTTTGAACGCATTCTATGAGCAAAATAAAGGCATTTTTGAAATAAATGAAAGCAATTAGATTAAACGATATGCAAAATTTTTCAACGGAAGTGTGTATTGCTCGTTAACGAATGAATAAGGATTCTTATTTTTGATTCAGTACTATTGATAATGAAGCGTGCAGGTAGTAGTTGGTAAAATTTAAAAGTTCGAGATATTTAATCCTATCGGCTTATTCATACACTCCTTGTTACTGTACATGTGTGGTACAAAATAATCCTTTTACTTGATCGCAACCTGTAATCTGCCTAAGTCAAGAGAGGCAACCACACACAGTACGGATGATTAGAACACGGTGCGTAAGTACTGTACATTTGTCAGTGTGACGTCCTTTGTGCCTTTGTCCGCCGCGGCTTCCTAATCCCCTTCCCTTCCGCGCGTCCATTCCTGTCGAGACGCCGGCCCTCCGGCCCTTCCCGGCCCGCTCGCGACCTCGACGCTTCATTAGCGTAGTCGTCGCGTGGGCTTCGCTCCTGGTCCTCTGGGCCGGATTTGCGCGTCTGTCGCCGCCACCCACGCCTCCTTCCCTGATGCCTCCGCCTCCGCCACAGCCGCCTCTTGAACCCAAACGCCTCCGTCCCCGCCACTTCATGTGCCATCGCCTCCTTCACCGCATCCGCTTCATGTGCTATCGCCTCCGCCCCCTCTTCCGCTTCATGTGCCATCGCCTTCGTCTCCTCCTCCGCTTCATGTGCCATCGCCTTCGTCTCCTCCTCCGCTTTATTTGCCATCACCTCCGTCCCTTCCTCTGCTTCATTTCCCATCGCCTCCGTCCCCGCCACATCTGCAATCGCCTCCGCCCCCTCCTCCGCTTCATTTCCCATCGCCTTCGTCGCCGCCACCGCTTCATCTACAATCGCCGCCTACATCTACAATCCGTTTCATCTGCCATCGCCTCCGTCTCCGCCTCCCCTTTCATTTGCCATCACCTCCTTCCCTGCCTTCGTTTCAACAGCCTTCGCCTTTTTCTCCGCCTCTGCTTCATCTACCATATCGTCCTTCCCCCACCAATCACCGCCGCCTACTCCACCAACTCTGTTCCCGCGTCGTTGTGTCCGCCGGGCAAATACGTCGTGCCATCTGAAGCCATCCCGGAAGTCTGCTCCGGCCACATAGTCTGCCACTGCATTCGCAACGCAGTCCAATTTTCAGATACTTTCCGAGAATCCGATTAGCCTCGTTCAAGCCGCGTGGCATTTCGCAAGCTCGAGTGAGGAACACGGCATCTACTCATACAATTGCTGTAATTCGATACTTTAAAATAGAATGGATTAGTGAGCAAAAGTAGTCAATATTTTTGACACGCTTTTCTGTAACTACAAATGCTAAACTTGGAAAAATTATGACGTCAGAATGAGGATCTGATTAATCTCTATTTATTGTTGACATATCTTCTGGATGTATTACATTTTACTAACAGTACAATTATTCTAACCAGTGAAGCTTACCGAGACAATTTTTTGTCATTCGTTTCCTGTGATATGCATTTTCCTGAATCTTTTTTTGTCATGTGTCACCATCACGAGGGTTATTTCACATCATAGCTGCGTAGACATGAAATATTGTGTTGAAATATTATGTTTGATATATAATTTTCGTGATGACTCAAATCACACTTCCCAAGGACTCTTCTATTCACATTCTCGTTGAGATTTGAGTTTGTGTTTAAATTGACCAAAATGCCAATTTGTACAGATCAAGGTGTTTTTTATTATGCTTCTGCAGAATAAGATTCACACCGGTACCCATGATGCATTTTTAAACGACACATTTGTTCAGGGGAGCGTCTGGCAAGATTACGTGTTGTGTGTTTCCAAAATATTTTGTTTAATGATAATAAAGTTTTAAAACATAGTAATATACAATTGTTAGTAAACAGTTTATATGTATGTATGTGTGTGTACGTCAATAATGAAATTCACTTCCATATAAATCCTCGTCCAATATATCTCAAATTTTATTCGTCCTCTTTGTATTACGGTGTTGGAGGTAAACAAAATCTCGTTGGAACAAAACTTTCGACGACTTTTTGTTTTCATAAAAAAATGCTGGATCTGTGTAGCATTTTACGAAAGAAATGACTACTTCTTTCACGTAAAATTTGTTTCTCGGCTGTCTACGATTTATCTCAGGTTTATTTGCGTAGTTTTGCGTGCATACAGGTATTTTGTAATAATGTGTGCATCCAGGTATGTGTGTGTGTGTTATCTACGAGAGAGAGGGGGGGAGACAGAGAGGGGGTTGGAGATGTGAAAGGAAATATCGCATTTCAATAATTTGCAGATATCTAAACTTTGAACTTTCTTCAGATCAAAGCCACCAAGAGCGGAAGATGAGTTGGTAGTTGAATTAGTGTTTTAGTGTTCATAAATGTAGTGTATTATTTTTTGTACAATACAATAATAAACATTTTAATGTGTTTTGAGAATTTTTGTGTTGGTTTAGCAAACTATAAATTACGAATTAATAAACACCACCATGGCACGTAAACGCGCCTCCCTTTCTGCATATGAACAATTATGTTAAGAGGTTACTAAAATGATTTTACAAAATCGATGATTTGGGTCGTATTTTAAACTTCGATTTTAACATTTAAACATAGATATTTCGAAGCAACATCGATATTTCGAAGCATCGAGGTTTTGTTACCGATGATCATCCCTATACTTGGATTTAAACACAACTGCACTTGACGTACATCAGCTGTGTTACGGTGTCATCCAATCAGGAGGTTGAATATCACCATAGTGGCGTGAAAGCTCCCGATTAGATGACACCGTAACAACTGCCGACCTGCCAAGTGCAGCTCTAAATAAGTCGAAGTATATACTCTCGAGCACCTCGGGGAACCTCGTGCATCAACCTGCCTGCCGCGCCCTTATCTGCGCTTGCGTCAGCCCTGTAGCGGTGCGTCGGGCGCGTTGTCGCTCGTGTGTCCGTGGGAGGCACGAGCGCTCCGCAGGTCAACGTCCCCCCTGGCCGCCTGGCTGGGTGCGTGACCCACTGGGAACTCTGGCGGTTCCTGCTTGCCTCCGACGCGTTTGCCTCGGGAATGCTCCTTGCGACATCTGAGAAGGTTTACGATCTTGTGTTCGAGCAGGTGGCGAAGACTGTTTAATTTCTTGTGATTACTTTGAGGAAGTTGGATGAGCGAAGTTTCAATTGCTGTAGTTGAGATGCTTTATTAATTGCCCGTTTATAAATGCGCGCAAGGTTATTCAACATCCCATTCATTAACAATTGGCGGAGTGAATTTGGAAAATTCGTTACAGCAATTAAGATACCATCTGTCATGCACCGTATTTGTACGAGAGTAAACTTCTGCCTACCCTCTGTATAAACTTTTCTATTTCAAAATCAGAATCTATTAATTAATATGAATAGTAGTTCTACATATTTTGCTACGGCAGTTAGTATGTAATCTCTCTGTATGCTCCATATAGCTTAGTAATTTTGGAATTCTGAAACTCCAGTGTAACTTCCAAACGCAGTTCATTCACTTGTCATACAAATTACTGTATAGTGCATAAACTAGCGCAACGTGATTAATTTGCTTTGACGCTGCAAAGGGGTTTCGGTCGAGTTTCCTACAGCAAACTGAGGGCATATGATAGACCATATCGCCCAACCTCTCGTCTATTTTTTCATGCCTGCCCACATTCCACTCCTGACAGATCTTGGTCTCTTTATTCTGCGTGGGATTCAATCTCTCCTCACCTTGTACACTAATTTCGGTTTGTTTCATCCTATCATATCTCAATCCATTGTACCGATACATCTCTTTCTTCTCCGTACGCTGAGAAATACCCTGGTTTGCAGCTAGAGATCCCTATATGCTGCGTACAGATCGTTAATTTAAAAAAACTGTGCAAACATTCATTCAGTTTACTGAAGCTCCGTGAAATGCATTAAATAACTTCACACTCGATTCACTTAATCAAGAATCAGTGTAATATTTTCCTGTTTTCATGAAAGAAGTTCCTTCCAACTATGCTAACGTTGGTGGGAAGTTGAAGATACTTTTTTTTTCAGTGTACCGTTCCGCCCTGCTCCGTCTCACAGCTATCCATAGCTTGTTACATCCCAATTTTCTCTCTCTCTCTCTGGATTATTATGTCATTTCCCATCCATTTCATTCCGCCCTCGGTCTTTCTCATTCTCTCCCCATCCCATTTAGACCTTCTGAGGTGTAGCAGCTAGCGTGCTGTTGCACCCAAGTTTGCTAGTTCAAACGCGTCGAAAGCCGAGGATCATTAAGGTCTGTGTCACACGAGCGTTGCGTTGACGCGCGGTGACACACGTCGTAGATTAATACTTACCTTATGCCGAACAGCCAAAGTCGTGCGTCTTTTCGCATAAGGTACAGTGTTATTCTACGACGCGCGTCAACGCAATGCTCGTGTCCCGGAACATTAAGGGCGAAAACATTCGTCGTAGGCCTTCTTCGGAGGGGTAGTAAAGCCGGCTGTCCCTATTTTGTAGATTTACTGCACCTAAAAGATCCTCAAGCCTAAAGGAAGCCTTCTCAGCCAAATTAAATCGACTCTTTCGTCTCTCGGCTGACATCTCTCTCCGCTAAGATGGTAGCGAAATTTGCGTGGCTAGGCAGAAGAGCAGACCTGATGATCTGAATCTCGCCACGCAAAATAAGGCATTTGAATCGAATCGTAACCCGCGAGGTCGTCCTCTGCCTGGTGGGCCGGGCCATGCCGCACACGTGTCGCTGTTGAAGCCCAGCGGGCGCGCTCGCCGCGTGTGGGTGCAGGTGCCGGTGCCGCTGCGCGCCAGTTGCGCTTCCAGCTCTCCCTCCGATCTCGCTTCGGGAGGGAAGGCGGCTCCGCCCGGCGGCAGGCGGAAGCCGAATTTATCGCCGGGCAATTGCGCCCCTGCTTGCGGCGCTGCGAACACTGGGAACATGAACTTTAGTGTCCGGTTTCGTGTTCCGCCGCTCGTGTAGGCGCTTTCACGTCCGTCGTATATTCCCCCGCGCTGCGCAGCCGCCGTCTGCGCTCGACCCGCGACCCCTCGCCTTGCGTTCCGCCCTCGCACCCGCCCCCGCTCCCGCACCCGCCCTCGCTCTCGCCCTCGCTCTCGCCCTCGCTCTCGCCCTCGACCTCGCTCTCGACCTCGCTCTCGACCTCGCTCTCGCCCTCGCTCTCGCCCTCGCCCTCGCTCTCGCTCTCGCTCTCGCCCTCGCTCTCGCTCTGTCTGTATTTGGTCATCTCCAAGTAAAGGAGACTAGATATTAATGATGTGTGGTTAATTAATTTTGTACGTCACCCGCCTGTTAAGTTTACTGATGGCTCGAGACAGGTCTATATCTCGCTTCGGGGGCATTTTAACCAACAGTTTCATTATTGGGCGCAAATGTTAATTTGCAAAGTGATTTCGGTTTGATACGCAATTTCTTTAAGTTATTTTTTTAGAAAAATTGCGCTCTCTTTCACACTTAGACTAAAATGGAGATTTTACGAATAGTGGGAGTTTTGTTGTGGCAGGAGTGACGTATCTCGTTACTGCCCTAACTCTTCAAATGCAGATGAACCTTCTTGGTAAATGCTAATTTCGATAAAGTGGACAAAAATAGTGTTAATCCATGTTCTTGATTTTATTAGAAGTAACATTAATTAGTAGTTATAGCTGACGGAAATTTGTATTCAGAGTGTGTGGTGATGACTGACAGTTTTTCAACATACGAACTTCAGAAGCTACCAACTACGCTTTAATATTGGATTGAATTTTATCCTTATGAAAATGAAACGGATTTAACGGAGGCTTTTAAAGTTATTTTGACCGAGGTTATTACAACGGCATCCCGTGTTTTGAAACAGTTTCTGTGCTTCAAATGAAGATATATATGAATATGTGTGAATATATACGTACATTTATTTCATATTTTAGAACCTAATATATGTTTGAAGGTGATTATTGTTAGGTACGGTCTGTTTACTGAATGCAAACCCGTAATAACTTATCTCAAATTTCCTGGAAAGCACCTCGCAATAATTCTGCGCTACGAAATAGTTGCGCCTGGAGCAGCATATCGAGCAGTAAAGGTTATTCCAGAAGGTAGTTGCATGGGAGCAGATTGCGAAGAGCTCTACAGTATTTAATGCGCCTTCAAAGGAAATACCTCATTAACTTGAAGATTAGTTCATCCTGAGTAACCGTATTCCTCTTTATTTTAACTTCTCCTTAAACCCACATCGCTCTGCATAAAAGCCCTGGCGGGGTGTGGGTGGAGGGCGGAGGGGGCGGGGCGGGGCGCAGCGATATTACGGTCTGTTTGCGCCGGGACCCGGGGCCGCCCCGCCGACTCCTCAAAGCTGCAATCAAATGGGAGTCGCTCGCCCCCACAGACCCGTTCCCTCCGCTTCGCCTTGCTCTAGCCCTGGTTCTGGCTGTGGCTGTGGCTCTGGCTCTCGCCCGTGCCGTGTTCTTCGCTGCTTCTGCGCGGTGCAGGCGCCTCTGCTATTCCACTCCCTGTGCAGACTTGCATCTCTGCTGTTCCGCTCCCTCTCGACTTGCTTTCCTCGGGTCGTTGTTTCTGTTGAAGTCGAATCTTCGTTGTGTCGATGATACGTCTTGGCGCGTTCTTCCTTGAGAACTAGCCTGTATTTTACACAATCGAAGTACGTCCCCTGCAATTAAGTGCATAGTTCTCTTTACAGAGCTCGTCAAATCCCCGCTGCATAATAAATTAATTGTAGGTAATTCATGCATCTGATTACAGCTTCAAAGCAAGCGATCATGCCGCCTCATACATGCTCTCGCTCTTCCCCCTCTTCTATTTTGGTCGTTCCCCCTCTTTCCACACCCTGTCCCCACCATTCCCACCTCGGACACGGTATCTTAATTAGTCGCACTCTCATTATCCCCGAGCCTTTTCTTCACTCCCGTCGATTGTACCTCGTGTCCGCACTCTGCATCCAGCTGTGCGTCCACCTGCATCACCGACACCCCCCTCTACCCCTTCCCCCTAACCCTCTCGTATCCCCCACCCCGCTCCACAACGTTCTTTCCTATTCCTTCCGCCTCGCCCTCGCCCCCTCCCTCCCTCCCTCCCTCCCTCCCCATCACCCCTTCTTCCGCCGGCACTCGCTTCCCGTGGCCCGGCGGCGACACGCAAAAGCACTCGCTGCCACTTGTGGAAAGCGACGCCGCAGCCCAGAGATCTCCCAGGGCTAAAAGTGCGGCTTTTGGACGGCGCGGTGGCGCATGCGCCTTGCAGGCTTGGTGAAGAGGATGGTGGGAGGGGGAGAAGAGGGGAAAGGTGCGAGATCTTGGGACGCTGCCCAGTTCTGCGTATGATTCTTCCCCAAAGTGTGAAATTAATTTGTGGCGACGATAAGATATTTTGAATGACGTTGTACAGGGCTCAGGCGAGTGGACGGTTTCTTTGATCAGGTTGTGAATGATCATCGCCGAAAATCGCATTGCTCCGCGCAATATTTTCCAGCCATGTAGAGTTTAATCAAATCAGTTAAATTCTTCGGTTATGTGTACAATGGTCATCCGTATTTACATATACTTTAATATGTAGTTTTTAAATATCAAATTTTAATTTTAAAGGCTTTCTTGGCTTTCTGAATTTAGATTGTAAGAAATCAATATGATTATAGAGTTTAAAAATACTGTTCGTAAAATATCAATGTATTATAATCTATTTACCATTAGACAGAAACCTTCATGAAGAAATTCTTAAGGTTTGGCATATTTAAAACGTATTCTTAGTGCCTGTTCGTTTTTGTCATCGTGCTTGATGGAGTTACTAATGGATATTACAATATGTTTAAAAAAAATGCCAAATGTTGGTGTGCTCTGTAATAAATGAAACATCAGTTTTTCAATATGAGCAGCAACAAAGTGTGTCCTTTGAAACGAGCGAGAATTGTCAGACATGTCACGAAAGAAGAAAGTTTAGATCTACTGCACATCCAAGCTCGAACCACATTTGCCCCTGCAATCCTCTTGCCGACTCGTTATGTTCTTTATTTCGAATGGCTGTTTAATTAACAGCCGCGCACTCGTGTTTCAGCGATGCGTGCCTTTTCATCCCAACGAAGCGCCGGCGGCTATTTTCACTTTCAATAACACTTTGCGGCTTGCGGAACTATTTACTCGTCGCGGAGCGGAGTAAAACAGCCCCCAACAAGCCGCGAGTTAAAAGTTCTCGTGTCCCGAATGGGCCTACTAAATATTCCATTTATGGCCGAGCGTCCCCTCCAGCGGCGAGCTAAACGTCGGCCCCGCAGGCGCGTAGGCCTCGGCCGGCGCTGCGCCGCCTCCTCCTTCTCTTGGTCTCTGCCGCTGGCCACAGACGAGCTCTTTTATCTCTTTTATCACGTGGGGACGGACCAGTGACCTGTAACAGCAAATATGCTGTTGGACAAAATCACACGAAATGGTTTCCAGAAGCTCGCACACTGTTAAAGTACAACAAATAAAATAATCACTTATATGATTAATAAAACACACAAAAAAATAAATTTTTAACACACAAGTAACACTCAATACAATAAATGTTTTAACAAAAACAATTTCAGAATTACTGCAAAAACATTTGTATTTAGCCATTAATGTTCCGTAAAGGACAATTGGTCTCGGCGCCGTTAGACTCCGGGGTTCTCAGTCGGTCACCCAACACGGAATTCGGAACCCGCGATGTCTCGAATTCGCTTAACCTTCCTGACTTCACGTAATTAACGAATGCGGCTAGCGACGTCGGTTTCGCGGTCGTGACCTTTCAGTGGGACCATCTCACCATTCCTGGCTGACGTAGGGAAACCACGAAAACCTCTGAGAGGATGGCCGGCACGGGGATTGAACTCGAGCCTTACAAATGCGAAGTCCGCGCGCTACACCCTTACCCACTTCGCTCGGGACTGCAATAACATAACGTGGAATATTTAATTACATATATACTGTACGACGATTGTAACTGCTATTGCAGTTTGTAACCGCTGATAGCTATTTGTATTCGTTAGTCTTTGCCTTTCTGCATTATCCTGTCAGGTTGATGAGGTCACGAACACTTTCCTTAAATGCTTGTATATATTGTTTATATTCTCTTGCTATTTGTTGGCGTATAAATGTTGAATACAACCTTTAATTACATTTATTTATAGTTGGCTGATGTCTCGATACCCTCTGCCTTCGTTACGCACACAGATACAGAATATTTTATGGAAAAATTGAAATTCCTTTGAAAGATAAATTTTTCGAAATCGCCACTGTGGAAGATCTTAAAACATTGAAATAATTCTTCGTTGAAATTAACTATATTTTCATAACTACAATCATGCATAAAGGTATTCGATGAAAAGCGGTCCTGTTTTGCTGGAAAACAAAACAATTCCAATTTTCGGGGGAAACTTGCTGCTCAACAGAGATGAAGATAATCTCAGCTATCATTTTCCTACTTCTCAATAATTTTAAATCAAGGTCGTGTTTTGCAGTGACAACTTCCGCTCAAGATCACTTACAAAAATCGATCAAGATTTGAAACTTCATGAAATGAGGCATTTTCATGAAATAGCACATATATCAGTGACCAATATTCTTTTAACTCGAACTTTCGGAAGACAGAGAAGGGGACAAGGAAATTCCACTTTTAATAAGTATTTGCTATAGAGTTGCAACGTAGGCACGTAGCAAAGTGCTCAAATGCAAAGCCATACTGACCGCAGCTGTGATTTGTCACATGGCGAAGCGGTCGAGATGTGGACGAGTTAAAATGTCGGGGGAGGGGTCGTTGCGGTCCCGTCAAGGTCACCTCGTGCGTAATGCCACCGCCTAAACACACACGCGATTCGCCTGGTCGCCTGAGTGTGAAATGGGCGAGTCAAAATGGAAACTTTGTGATGTTGCATTTGCGGGGGCGAAATCCCAAATGTAATTACGAGACCGCGTGGCGGCGGGGGCGGACGCCTAGCCGCCACCGCCGTCGCTCCCAGTCCGCTCCCCGCGCCCCCCCGCCCCCGCCTCTAATCTAGTAAAGCTACTCCGCCCCCGCAGCCTCCCTGAGGAAGTCAGGGCGTAGTGCCTGCACTTCCGCGTCAGGGTGTTCCGCGGGGAGGTTGACCTGCCTTACCTGCAGCTGCAGGCTCTCTCAGGAGTTGCTGCAAGGGAAACACGCGGCCTCCAAAATAGCTCGTAGACGAAAACTTGGGCAGGGCGTTAAAATGAATGTTTTTGCATGCGGAGCATCATGTTCATGATGCATGCATCATCATGATGCTGTAAGAGCTTCTGACGCGGTGACACATCCTTTGTTGATAATAGTAATAGAGCTAGAACTATTTGCATTATTACTATCTTAAAACGTATATTGTTGAGCGACGTAAAATTAAAAATTTGCTCTGGCAAGATTTTGTGATCATTTCATTATCGAAAAACGATAAGGAGAGCGGACCGCGACTTACAATCATTAAAAAAAGTGAACGGTTTTTACATTATCACGAATACAAGGTATGAATGAAGTGTGTGTATAAATCAATACTTTTCAATTAACATTCTCTTCCGCAGCAATTCTCTCATCAGAGATTTGTTCATTCAGTCTCTTCTCGCAATGAGATGCGTCCGGATCATAAATCACCTCTTCGATAACGGGAGCCATTGGTATCCTTCGCGTCCACCCCTTGACCACCGATTCCGTCTGCAGCGCTGTCAGCGCAGGCCTCTCCCCCGTCTTGGCGTTTATTCAGAGCGATTGCTTGCTCCGCCCCCGCCCCCGCCCCCGCACCACCACCACCACCGTCTTTAGAGTGCAGAGGGTCCCGTCCCGCCCCGCCCCCTCCCGCGTTGGGTCAATCTGTGTCTCCTCGCCGACCGCCCTAGGGTCACCCTTGAAGGGGGGGAGACCACCCTCATCGCGGGCCGAGAGACGGACGGCGCGCTGGGCTGCCGGAGGGCGCTCAAGTGAGCAGCCCGCGCCATCGATTCGCCCTTTACGGTGTGGAGGGTTGCGTCCTACTCCTTGGACCCTCGCCTTCTGCATAATTCTAAATCGTAACCAGCTATATCCTGGGGCCTCAAATTGAGGCTTCTCATTGGTCAGAATTTTATAGCTGTTCCAAGTAGTAGGCTTGGTGAACACCAGATGGCACGAGCAAAACGATTCTTTGCGGATTGGCATGAATTGCGAGACTCGACTCCTGCTGCCAGCCAGCGGCAGCAGCCGGCAGCAGAATTGATTCAAGGCTTACGACGAAGGGTTATATTTGTATAAGGATTCATAAAATATTTTTCTAGCGGAGTAAGTACACATTACCATTGTAAGTACACGTGATTTTTCGTAAAATATAATTTACCTCTAGTTTTGATGAAAGGTTTTCTGAAATCGTATCGTATAGAGGATGTAATCAACTCGGCTAATAGAACCTTGGGGTTTAGTAGAAATTTACGCTCTATTCCAGTAATGAAAACACTGTTTGTTACATTAGTCCAACCTCAACTGAAATAAGAGAGTATCATCTGGTCGCCAGATGCTAGGAACTACATAAAAGCCTTGAGTCCTGCCAGAGGAGATTCAGCAAATACTTAATTTTTACAATAACTGGTTACTATCCTCCTAGAGGCATGTTGTTTATACCATATATTTCGTCTTCTAAGCTTGGAGGACAGGCGCAAATCCTTAAAATATAACCCTTCATCGTAAGCCTTGAAACGCAGAAAGACAAACAGAACTATACAAGATCAAAGCTGCTGCCGCTGGCAGCAGGAGTCGAGTCTCCCAATTCATGCCAATCCGCAAAGAATCGTTTCACTCGTGCCATCTGGTGTTCACCAAGCCTACTACTTGGAACAGCTATAAAATTCTGACCAATGAGAAGCCTCAGTTTGAGGCCTCAGGATATAGCTGGTTACGATTTAGAATTATGCTCGCCTTCTGGCCGCGCGCGCCTTCCCCGCGTGTGCTGGTCTCGTTCAGTTGATTGCTGCGCGGGGCGACGTGATCGCGCGCCGGTTATTCTGCTCCATCGCGTCAGTTTCGAATTAGTTTTCTGTGATGGATGTGTCATTAAGGGATGCAAATGAAGCTGTCGTTGAAATATGGATTTTCTCGTATGTGAATTGTGAACATCTTCACAAACATTGCGTACCGCATAAGTACATACGTTTACGGAGAGTTGACATGCGTAAAGGTAAATCGATAATTTTGGTTGGCTAGTAAGGGCACCAAATTTCCGACAATCTAAAATTGTTTAGAATATTATTAGAAACAAGTTTCATTTTTTTATACAAAGAACCTATTTTCATTTAATTCAATATTCATTTCATTTAATGTATCATAACTTTTAAGCGTGAATCTGAATGTTTACTCAAGGTTCATGGCTCCAGTATGTATTTCACAGCAAATACAGAAATACAGAAAACTTGCACATTCGTATGAATGTCCTTCGTGAAGTGAGAGTTTTCCTGTAATTTCGCACACGAGGCAAACCAACTCTTGACACTCCACTCTTCAAACAGAACCATTTCAGCACCACTACGAAAATTAAGGAAAAGGC
Organism: Acheta domesticus; assembly: GCA_031308135.1. Taxonomy (NCBI): domain Eukaryota; kingdom Metazoa; phylum Arthropoda; class Insecta; order Orthoptera; family Gryllidae; genus Acheta; species Acheta domesticus. Next base: position 153,319,643 of record JAHLJT010004567.1, read on the forward strand.
GTGAAACGTGTCAATACTCAAACCGACTGGCACCACACTTCTCGAGGTGTGCTTGAGACGTGGTAGTCGAGCGCTCACTCCAAGCGTTCGACACGTGTCGATAACACTGTTCGCGTTTCGGTTTCTGGAACGTTCTCGAAGAGCTCATTACAACCGCGAAGCGCGAATACCTTGCCTCCCCCTCCCCACCTGTCACCATCCTCGTCCCGCTCCGCCACGCCCCCCTTAGCTTCCTTCCGCCCCGCTCCACCCCCCCTCCCGCTTGCCCCTCCCGCTCCCCCACTCCCCTCCGCCCCTCGCCCCGCCTGTCTCCGCTTCGCACCGCCTGTCTCCGCCCCGCCACCGCTCCGCTCCGCCCCGCCACCGCTCCGCTCCGCCCCGCCACCGCTCCGCTCCGCCCCGCCACCGCTCCGCTCCGCCCCGCCACCGCTCCGCCCCGCCACCGCTCCGCCCCGCCACCGCTCCGCCCCGCCACCGCTCCGCCCCGCCCCGCCACAGCTCCACAACGCTCCACCTCTCGCTCCCCGCTCCGCTCCGCCCTGCTCCTCCCCGCCCCGTACCGCCCCACCACCCCGATTTTCCCGCTCCGCCCCGCCGCGATCTGCCCCGACACGCGCTACCGTGGCCAGCTCCACCCCACCCCACCCCACCCCCACTCCACCCCACCCCGCCTTGGCTAGCCCCACACACCCCACCCGCCTCGGCTAGCCCCACACACCCCAACCCGCCTCGTCCTGCTCCACCCTTACCTACCCCTCCATTTTGCCTCTCCCCCCGCCCCGCCCCGCGCACAAAGCGCACTGATAAATGGAGTAAGCAAGGAAATGAAGTCGGGCTCGGCGCCGCAGCTGATGAATGGCGAAAGTCGCGCGGAGAGACGACTCGATAAATAAGCAGCGTCCTTCCTCCGCGGGGCTCTTCCGCAAGATGGATGCGTCGACGCTCGAAGCGGCCGAGACGAACGAGACGCGGCTTCGGAGATAAGAATACGAGATGACCTGTTAAATGCAGATGTAAAGAAATATGATAAATATGCAAATGGTTTAGAGTGCTGCATTTATAATAAAATTGATGCCATTTAACTTCTTTTTAAAAAATGGAATTTCTTCGAGTTTCGCCCCCCGCATTTGCATTGACGTAGAGAAAGCCGCTCTTCCGTCGCCCGCCCGCCCGCCCGCCCGCCCGCCCGCCCGCCACCCGCTTGTTGAGGTTGGAAGCGAAGTAGTATTTCATTCGCCTTCCCCCGTCTCGGTTTTTATAGAAAATGTTTTCGGATTTCGCGCCAACTTCGTCGCCTGCATTGCTGGCAATTAAAACTTGGGAAGTGTTAATTGTTATGGACGGTGCCTCCCTCCGCGGGGAGGGGAGGAGCTGCTGGGCGGGGTGGGTGGTGGGGGTGGGGGTGGGCGTTGGCTGAGGAGCGGGCAGCGGTATCCATCTCGAGTGCTAATTCCGCGCGGCGCCCGATGCAATTCCGCGGAAAGGGGCGTCGGAGATTTGCATGAGCCGCTCGGCGGGAGGGCTCCTCCTCCTTCGCTTTGCTGGAGGAAGTGTTTAATTATTCTCGTATCGCGAAGAACAAGCAATTTAAACACACCTTTTTCTCTAAAAATTATTTGTCATGGTGCGTCTTCGGGATTACGATGTAATATTAGATCTTTTTCGCCCGGGACAATGAGGGCTCTTTCGTCTTGGCTCTCGCGGCGTCTTGGTACCATTGTGCACGGAGCGCCGCGCCAGCTGGCGAGCGGTCTGAGACCTCTCTTCTCCGTGGCGATCTTTCCCAGCCCGCTAACCCCTCTGCGATCTCAACATTGCTGTGCTCATTTCTTAGATACCATACGTTGCTTTTGGACAAATTGCAATATGCCCTTTTTCTTCTTTGTCTTCGTTTCGATGTTATTTTCTTCTCCTGACACTTTTCCCGACCTTCTTGGTTGTTTCTCTGCGGTCTTCAATTTATTCTGTATTCTTACATTATTGCTCTCTGTTCTCTTTACGCAATACAATTTTCTCTCTCTCTCTCTCTCTCTCTCTCTCACACACACACACACACACACACACACACACACACACACACACACAAAATGCATGCATGTGTGTGTGTGTGTGTGTGTGTGTGTGTGTTACAAACATTTTGGACATGCAGAGGGAGCAAAAATGACCATTTATTGCCATTTATTGAACATGTAATGGGAAATCGCTTGTAATGGAGCTATATGTATTCATACATGTGGCACTGCCCCTTACTGTTCAGCAACCCCTTATGCACAGAGGTTAGGCAGGTTTTGTTCTGACGTGTATGGGAGGGGTGCCTAAAAATCTTAGACAAATGCCATATGTGCATATCCACTTACAAACCTTTTGATAATTTTTCATCTTTCACACCCAAAATTGCTTCTCAGTGTTGTTTATTTTTGCTCTGTTTTGTTCCTTCTGCTTTGCCTTTGTTTTAATATCCAGCTACCTTTTACAGTTTCGTGAAAGCCGAGGTTTCCGTGCAGTTGATTCTAAACGCCTCACTCTTCGAGCGCCATCTTTTCCTTCCGAGCGCCCGCGGAACGCAATTTGTTGCAAAGTTTGCCCTTTCCGGCGTCGGCAATCAGAGTTTCGCTTTCGTTGCGCCCTTGTTTTATTTTAATCGCCTCAAGACGATCGCGAGAGCGGGGACCGTAATGAGAGCGAGTTTCGTTATTCCGCCACAAGGTGGCATTGAATCCCAACTTCCGACGAGGGCTCTTGTGGGTAAGGTAGCGAATAAAGGAACGATGCAAGCCCGAGTGTCGCTTTAGCTTCGAACTATCAACGTCGCATGCGCAGTTTGGGTAGCTATGAGGCTAAGCAAGATAATTAAATACTTTTGAAAGCAGGCAACAAAACATTTTCAATCTGGTGTAAATGATAAGTGTTCTCGAAATCGTTATCATTTCTCCTGAAGAATGTTGGGAGGTTTTTGGGCAATGAACATTTTACTGGTCTGAGGCGTCTGAGGCATTAGGGTAGTTATTAGAGCTACTGAATTACCGTGGGAGATGTTTTATTTTCAAAGAGTAATCGTAATATTCGATGATGACACGCTTGCACAGTTGAGAGAATTGAAATGGCATTTGGATTACGTAGAGGAAAAAACCTCTCTAACATTCTAGAATTTAATAGCGTGTTCGCTCGACCTTATCTCCTTCGCACTGGCGCTCATAGGGTGATAATACTATTCATCATTACTGCTACTGGGTTGATCTCGGTTGAATTAACTTGGCTAGTGGCCTGTGGAGGCTCAGTGTGATTAACCCGTCCGCGAATGCGCGCCCAATCTGTGCGTCCAAGACGTTCGACCCTCCTGACTGGTTGCACTCTGTCATCTCAACCTCTGCCTCCGCATCGAACCCACTTCTCCACTCCCCCCGCGCCCGCTCCCACACGTCTGCGCTGCCGCCGCTGACCAACGAAACAGCTCTGTCCGCTCGGTTCTCCATCTCGTCCCAATCGCTTTGCCCGTAGCTTCTGTGCGACCCAGATCTCTACTGGCACCGCATCCACCGTCTGTCCTTCCCTCCTTCTGTTCTCCTCCTCCTTTCTACTCCACTTCCACATTCTCCTTGTATCCTTGTTTCCCTTTTTCTACATCTCCGTGTTCTCCTCCTTCTCCTCCTCTTCTCCTTGTTCTCCTCCTCCTTCTCCTTGTTCTCCTCCTCCTTCTCCTTGTTCTCCTCCTCCATCTCCTTGTTCTCCTCCTCCTTCTCCTTGTTCTCCTCCTCCTTCTCCTTGTTCTCCTCCTCCTTCTCCTTGTTCTCCTCCTCCTTCTCCTTGTTCTCCTCCTCCATCTCCTTGTTCTCCTCCTCCATCTCCTTGTTCTCCTCCTCCATCTCCTTGTTCTCCTCCTCCATCTCCTTGTTCTCCTCCTCCATCTCCTTGTTCTCCTCCTCCATCTCCTTGTTCTCCTCCTCCATCTCCTTGTTCTCCTCCTCCATCTCCTTGTTCTCCTCCTCCATCTCCTTGTTCTCCTCCTCCATCTCCTTGTTCTCCTCCTCCATCTCCTTGTTCTCCTCCTCCATCTCCTTGTTCTCCTCCTCCATCTCCTTGTTCTCCTCCTCCATCTCCTTGTTCTCCTCCTCATTCTCCTTGTTCTCCTACTTCTCCTCCTCCTCCACTGCTGCCGCCGCCGCCCGGCGCTGAGGTGGCGTCCGGCGACCCGGACGCAATCTCCACTGGCCGAGTTGGGCCAGACGCGCGGGGGCGGCAGGAGGCTGGGAGTGGGCGAGGTAGGAGCGTGGGAGGAGCCGAGGGGGCGCAGTTACGCAGATTGCTGCGGGCCGACTCGTCATCCCCGAGATTAATCTGTATAATTCACGGCGAGGGCTCCGGCGGCCAGCGCGGGCCCGAGCACTGCGCCTCCGCCTCCGCCCCGCCCCCGCCCTTTCTCTCTGCCCTCCACCCCCATCCAACCCCTCCATCCCCCTGAACCACGCCTCGCCGCAGCGTTGCCTTCTCTTTATTCTCCGGCTCGCTCTCGGTACTCGGATCTCCACCTCCCACTTCTGCCTCTCCTGACCTACATCGCAATGTCTCGTTTCAGTAGTTTCGTGCAGCTTATTCGTACTACCTTTGGAACTCCTTAAAATTGACAAACTTACGCTAGAATTTTTTCCCTACCAGTATGTAATCACCTTCTTTTGTTTAGACTTGGGTCTTCCCTTGTTTTTTTAATCCCACATTTTGCAAAATTCTAACTGCTTATGGATTTATTTGCATTCCTCTATCTTCTGTTTGTACGCACTTTAAATTCTTCAGTCCGTATTTTGAGCCTACATCCTTCTGATACCTTTTTACTATTTGTTAGTGTTGTACCTTTCGGAACGTTTCTACGATTTCACCAACTCTGTTCTCATTCACCCCTTCACGAAGCTTCACTCCCCGCGACGTCTGACTCCACCGCTTCCACCCCCTTGCACCGCCTTCGTCAGGGATTTAACGCCGCTCGTCCGGAATGAAATTTCCTCCCTCCCCTCCCACCCCCTGCCCTTCTCCCCTCTGCGCTCCGTCACCCCTCGTCTGACTTCTGTTTTGCTCTAATTACCCGTGTGCAGAAAATTACACCGTTACGCTCCTATTTTTGGGAAGCGGCGCTCGTTAGGCGTGACGTCTCGCGCACAAAAAGTACAAACGAGTTCCTGTTAGCAGCTATTGTTACGCGCCGCCGCCGGCGCAGTCAAAATAAATTTTATATTTAATAAGAATGAGACGCGAGATGAGGGTGTTAATCCAATTCCCGCGCATATTGCCACCGGCGTTGCATGTGTGGCCGGAGTAATTGCGAGTTCCGCGCCATGCAGGCAAGTTGTCGTTTTGAGACCGCAGTTATGAGTTATCCTGTGGAGGAAATGTAGCTGATTCGCAGTAAAGGGAAAAATGACATCTGCAGTTTCTGTGAATTGAAATTCATTTAGAAATGTGGGGATAGTTCTACAGTAAAGTTCTATTTTCAGTTTTCCTATTCGAAGTTGAGATGAAAAAGGAGGGGATAATTCTAATGGATGTGGTTCAAAATTACCAAGGGTGGTCTATTGAATCTTATTTAAATTTTAGTATTCTCCACAGATAGTCAGTCAAGACAATCAAAAGATATAGTTATTTATTCAGTATAATGACGACTGAATACACAATTATGACATTTGATTGTCTTCACCTGTCTCCAGCCTTCAACCGTTCAGTGCAAGTTGAACCTGAGTATGCATGAACACAAGACACGTGAAACGTCCAGAAATCTGTATAATGACAACTACTATGGAGGTGACCCCAATTGTGTTTTAATATCTGTGGGTACTAATAAAATTTAAATGCGTTTGTGATTTATAAAATGAAATTGAAAAAATCAGATTACAGGTTCTTTATCTTGATTTTCTCCCAAGACATACAAGCAGGAATTGCTTTCAGTGGTTTTGAGTCCATGTTATTTGTTACCTATTTCCTACTTTTGATAAGGACTGTGTATAATTGCTCTGTGACGAATTGTTTAATAGTCTTAATTACATATCAAATCCACGTATTTTGTACATGGAGTCCTAGACTGTTTCAAAAATGAATGGTTTTTTAGATTTATATTTGGAATGACAAGTTCATTTGCTCTTCTTGCCCCCATAAGGAAGATACAAGTTTGAAATGGATGACCCTTCATCGCGAGCTGTGCCATCTTGCGAAACCATTACGTGATCCGATGTTCTAAGCCTGCATTTCGCTAAACGAACGCCACTTTTTTCGTGTTCGCGCCCTCTGGACTGTGGAAGGGACTGAGATGAGATAGAAGGCGCACTACGCTAGTCCGGAGCATTGCGCTGCCATCATCTTTCGAGCATTCGCTCATTTCGGACAGCGCGAGAGTAAGAAGCAGCAAGGATAAAGTCGGAGAACTCGTCAAGGATGAGGAGGTTAATGAGAGGGAGGTTATGAGAGCTCAGGGCTGGGATGATAAGCATGGGGTGGGGAAGAGCAGAGACGGGGGTGGAGAGGATCAGGTCGGAGCGGAGAAGTAGCGTCGTGTGGCACGAGAAGGAGAAGGAAAGAAGGGAACGTTTGGAACGGGTGGCAATGCAGTGATATTATGTGAGGACGTGGGGGAAATGAGAGGAGGAGGTGAGGAAGAATGGGGAGGAGGTGGGTAGGAATGAGGAGGAGGAGGAGGAGGAGGAGATGGGAGGAATGAGAGGGAATGTGGCTGCGGTGCCAGTAGCGGTATGTGTGGAACGGAAGCGACGGAGCAAAGCTGGTGGGAGAACGGAGTAGACAGAACTCCGCGCGCGAGGACAGAGTGGGCGTGAAGCGGTGTCCTGCGGATATTTCGCGTTCGCCGCCGGTGCAGCGCGGCGCGGGCGGGGCCGGCCGCTGCAAAAAGCGCAGCGGAGAAGAAGCGCGCCTGGCGAGCGGCCGTGGCGGCGCGGGAACGTCGCGTTGCGCCTGTGACAGATGGCGAGCGAGCGCGCGCGAGCGAGCAGCGGCGGGCGGGCGGCAGCGCAGCGGCGGGGCGGGGGCGGGGCGGAACGGCGGCCAGAGGACTCTAAAAGGGTGCGGTTTTTGCTCGCGTTTTCTAGTCGAGACTTATGGCGAATTGTACGTGGCAGGAACTCTTCAGAGAGGAACGGAACTGCGGAAAAAATTCAGGTGATGTATGCTGGGAGCGCAAGTGTATATGATGTACGAGATGTCATTTCAGAGTATAAAAAAATGCGCCGTAGTTTCATTTCTTGTAATTCTGTAATGAAACGAAAGTCTTCTATATGGAAACTTCTGTTAATGTCAATTTATATTAGGTTAATATTTTGAATCACGGTGTTTACTTGTGGTATTAATCATATTATTTGTGTCCTGTGACATAATTGTTTTGTGTAATAATGTCCTACATACGGTCCGTGATTTAGTTTTTGAAAATGTACAAATTTCTCCGTCAGGTTAGACAAATATCTTCCAGAAATCGCCGATAAATATGAAATTGTTGCCAGAAGGTGAAATGTATTATTCCGTTGCCGTATTCAATTGTTGATTTTTAGGTTATGTAAGAATACGCATTAAGATTTAATAATTATGATTTTATTAAGTATCCTTCAATTACCGGATAGACATTTTATCAATCTGAAGTTCTGAAATTATAACCAAGTCGTTCCTGCGTGCAGTCTGAAAGCTTTCATCGCGTCGGCCCAGCACATGCTGGCCTCACAGTCGGGAAACGATCTTCCCGAAAGACGCGGCGCTGGGGTGGGGCCCAGGGAGACGACGGCGGCTACGGGATTAGAATAAACATGCTCAGAAGGAACACAATACAGTGTTTTCTTTACGATCCGCGGACGGGCCGCCCGCCCGGGAATCTCCAGCAGCGTAATGATGGCTGCAGCTTCTTCTCCGGCTGCTTTTTTTCTCTCTCCTTGTCTCTCCCCTCTTCGCTCCACTTAGTCTCATCCCGCATTCAGCCTTACCTTGGTCCTCTCCGCTTTGCCGGCATGGCCGACTGGTGTTCCTCTGCCTCCTTATGCCTTCCCGTCCTGCAGCTTACAATTCTATTCCTCTTCTCTCCCGTCCCGCCTCTCCTTGTTTCACATACTCTCATTCTGCCTTGCCCCGCCTTGCCCCGCCTGGCCCCGCCTGGCCCCGCCTGGCCCCGCCTGGCCCCGCCTGGCCCCGCCTGGCCCCGCCTTGCCCCCGCCTTGCCCCGCCTTGCCCCGCCTTGCCCCGCCTTGCCCCGCCTTGCCCCGGCCCACCCACCCCGCCCCACCCCGGCCTCCCCGGCCCGCCCCGCCTTGCTTCTTCCCAGTCGATCGCCTCCCTGCCCCGCTGTACCCTTATCTCCTCCTTACTCCTCTCACCACCGCTCCGCTCCGCCTAGTCCCACCCTTTCCCCTCCGGACTGCTGGTATCGCCCCCGCCCGCCTCGTTCCCCCGACCTTGCCCCGCCCCCCCTCCGAACCTCCGCTGTCCGCGAGGACGGGGCAGCCAGCCGTCGTTATTCCGCTCCGCTGTGGACGAAAACAAATGTGTGGGGGCGGGGACGCGGGCAACACGATGCCCCAGGGTCCTTCCCGATGCTGCGGTTCACGATAATTTTCAAGTGTTTTCCACTGAATGGGATTCCCAGAAACGCGGTTGCACGCAACCGTGCAAGATTACTGCTCCTTAAAAGCACGAAACAGCCAATGCTTGCGCCGCATCTCTGCGTTCTCATTATCCATTTAAGTGTGATTACTTGGGGAGACACTGTGGGCACATAGGTCGTAATTTATTCCTGCTTCATTTCCATTAAGCTTGTCATGTCTCAAATGTGTTATTATGACAAGCAGGAAATTCCTGTAAACATCATGCTTGCGTATGTACTAAGACTGCATTAACCTATTGCGGAATCTTGACAACTGACTACACTGAGTTTATATTGAACTCAACTTCAATGCCACTTCATCTCAATACTCTTTCACTATCGGCTGACAACGAAAGAAGTGACATAGCAGTAATTATAACAGGAGAGTTCTCGTATCCATTGATCTAATGTTGACTTGAGCCATGGATGGAAAGATACCCTCTATTGACTAATCTGGAACCTGCACCGACAATTTGGCGTGTTCCATTAAACGGTGGCTTTGGGACAAGAACGCGCGTCCGCCCCATGCTTCCAATGCTGCGATTGCCGCGTCGCGTCTCGCTGTGCAGTTTCCCTGTGCGGAAGCTCATAGAAATACGGCTGCAAAGGCTCTTCCGTTGGGGGCGCGGTCGAGGTGAAGCGAGAGCGGAGGTTAGGAAGAGGGCGGGGTCGGGGCAGCGAGACTGGGGTGGGAATGTCAGAGGTGGGTCAGGGTGGTGGGCAGTGTTGGGGATGGGGCGCGGGGAGAGCGACAGCGGTGGTGGGGCGGGGACAGCGAAGGTAAAGCGGAGGCAGTGGAGACGTCTGCGGAGGTGGAGTGTGGGAAGGCAGGGGCGGGGACAGCAGAGGGATAGCGGAGGCAGGGGGCTAGTGCTAAGGCGCGGGCGAAAGCCGGTGAGGGGCGGAGGGATTGCAGAGGCGGGGACAGCGCAGAGTGTGCCGGGGATGGGCGGGGGAAGTAAGAGGAGAGGGGGTGAAGGCGCGGGCGAGGGCCGGGGTTGGGCGGGGGCAAGGCAGAGGCGGGGACGTAGCTGGGCGAGTGCAAAGGTGCGGGAGAGAAGCGTTACGTGGGGGAGGCGGGGCGGGGACGGTCGAGAAAGATCGAAGGCACGAAGGAGAACGGTGGCTGGGCGAGGGAAAGGCAGGGATGGGGATGGAGCAAGGGCGAGTGCAAGGGCGAGGGCGAGGGCAATGGGGAGGGCGAGGGCAAGGGCAAGGGCGAGGGCAAGGGCAAGGGCGAGGGCAAGATTGCGGAGTGTAGCGTCGGGGATGACGGAGGGAGGCCGGGATGGAGAAGAAGATGGAGCTAGGCGGGGGCGGAGACGTGGGGCAGCCGCCACCGCAGATCGATGCGTCGCCGTGCGCGCCCCGCGACCTCCTCCAAAGCGCTTTCTCTTGACTGCGGCCGCCGCGTCGTTCAACCGGCGCGCGCGCGCGTGCATCTCATCGCGTCGGTCGGTCCCCAAGCCGCGGGGGACCCCGCCCCCTCCCACGCAATCGCTCTTTGAAATGCTCTCTCATCGCGCAGAGGGCGCTCGTCGACGCAGGCGCCGCGCCGCCGCGCCGCCGCCGGCCTCGCCCTCGTAGCCCGCGCAATTGCGGTGCTGAATCGGTCATCCAGCGAACACTGCCTCTGGGACACACTCCTGTCATCCTCGCTTCCACTGACTGTGGACGTCTCTTTCAATGGGACGTTTCCTGATTCTTGTGCGATCGGTGTGTAAATGCTTTATGGCTTCTCCTAAATCTACTAGAGTTATCTTTTATTAAATGTTGGTGAGTGCAGTTATTGGAAGGTCGTGTAATATTAATGAGAATTTTGGCAAAATGAATTATCATTTACACGTTGATATCACTTTTGTACAATCTTCCAAACTTCAAGATTACCAGGGGTGTGCAACATGTGAAAGGGGAACTACAAATACATTACGTAGTTTGAATTGTACGGTAATTGAGTAAAGCTGTCTTCATTATTAGCATTGTATAATGCTTATTTCTCGTGGGAGGCCACATCCCAGCTATGGTTTCGGATAGTATATCTTTGTATTTTATGAACAAAGCACTTTCATATTAAGACGTTTATTTCAGCACCATGCAACAATATTCAGAGGAATTCAAACGATTTTACGTTTATGGCCAGTAATACAAACGGAAGTCTGTACAATAAGTCTCGTCATGGCAGGAAATGAAATACCTCCCATTCGAATTCTACGTAGCCAAGCAGTGTTGACGTGGCGGTCGTAAACGAGCTTTGAAGGCGGTTTGAAGGTGGGTGGGGCGCGCACGAGGTAGGGATGCAGAGAAGGGTCGCTACGTTGTCAATTATGAGGACACTATAAGACAGAAAACTCCAAATTAATTGCATTCGTCGCCAATATGTCAGTTTTTTTCCTTCAAAAATGGGCTTCATTGTATGGGCATCATACATTATACCATTTTTTTCTGAAAACTACCTGATGTAACTGATATTTTAAAAGTTTCCTTTCTTGAATACTGACCCAATACTTTTATCAACTTATTGACAATTTAAAATTAATTAAAAATATCGCCAGTGTTACCAACAAACATTCGTGAAATGATTCCCACGATAGAACGACATGGAATGCTTCCCTTTCGAAATACTACGAAGCACCTGCAAAACGGTTGGAGAGCATGTCCAGCCCGATACATAACACTGCTGAATGGAGCTATGGGACAGATTTCGAGGGCAATCAGGGTAATGCAGCGGAGGGCAGCTGTGGAGGTGCAAACCAGTGATGTAAGAAAGGTAGAATGTACCGAAAGTGATGAAAGATTAAATCTACGATTTTAGAGGGTCTATTAAGCAAAATAAACTTGAAAAAAATCCGGATTAGTAAGTTTTGGATGTTCAAGTTTTAAGTAAGCTTCACTGTTATCATGATTTATTGAGCATTGCTTCGTAAAGGTTACTGCTGAGTTTGACTTTTGAAAAATTACTTCTTTCTGTTTTTTTCATCCTTTGACAAATGTTCATCAACGTACTGAGAATTTTAATAGTTCTTAACATCTATATTAAAGCCAATACGGCAATATACAGCAAATAACCAACCTTGTCCGTTATTTGTTATACAGGCACATATTTATTGGCATATACAGGGTATCGTTCAATACTTTTATCTTCACCAACAGCTTATCATAAAAAGAAATACATGAATGTGAATTACCTTTTCATTGGAGTTGGAGTACTTATCGTCTACTTTTCAACTACAGCACATTTTTTCGGTTTTTTCGTAATGGACGAAGGATTAAATTATTCCAAAGGACGTGGCCGTTTCGAGTGACTTTTTGATAATGTATTTTGTTGCGTTAAGTCAATATAAATTATCCATTAGAAAAATGAATTTACGACTCTATTGTCGTCACGAACGAACGCTTGCCATGATCGAAGGAAACGAAATGCCACCCACTCCGTTCCTACGTAGCTGTCCCTCTGCAGAGGCGGATCTGGGGTTGCCATGTCTCTCTCCCTCAGAAGGTCTAGGGCAGTGGTGTCAAGGTCTTCTACCGATGGCAGTGGCGCGCGTCGTGGCACCATAGCATGCCACGAGCTTCTCTGCGCCACTAGCGTCGGGAAAGGAAACTATTAGTAACCCCGCCGTTTTACAATAGGGATGACGTTGTCTCTTGTGGCGGTGTGATGAACTGAGGGGAGAAAAGATTTCTTCGTGGCACTCGTGCCACGGTGCTCGTGGTATTGACCTTGACAACACTGGTCTAGGGCTTTGGTTTGTTACCTTCCTTTATATTGCACAATTGATTTAAATATTTTATATTAAAATTATGTAATTATTTAAACAATATTGTTTATTATCATGTACACTACAAAAGTACTATATAGTATAATAATTATGTTTATTAGTTAACGAAAAAATATGTTGCCCCCAAATGATCGGCCGGATCCGCCCCTCCTCTGCCTCGCTGCACCTTGGGAATGCACGTCCACCCGGAGCAGTGTTGACGCGACGACGGTCGTAAATGAGCTTTGGAGGAGGCTTCGGGGCGAGGGCGGGGCGGGGCGGGGCGGGGACGAGGCGGAGGTGCAGACGAGCGTCGTGTTTACCCGGCGTTTACGGCGCGCGCAGGCTCTCCGAACAGGCGAAAGCAGCGCGGCGCGGCGCAGCGCTTCGGGCAAAATTCTGCAGACAATGCGCATCAGCGGATGCGAATGGAGAGAGAAACGTCCTCTCCAAAGCCACGCCAACTGTAGCAGCGTCGCAATTCGCCTCCTAAAAAGGTTTGTGTAGAATTAAATGCGGTACGGAAAACGGGATTTAGGGAATATTTTTTTCTTCGCGACTTGATGTTTTACGGGTGAAAGAGCAACGAAGAAATGAAATTTACGAGGGAATTTTAGTCTGCACAAATCTTTATACGAAATATTCTTGCGAGATGGGGGCTTGATTTCATAAATGCGACACAGTTTGAATAATCCAACAAACACAATTTGGTCTAATAGGAGCATAATAGTCAAGTTCAATATGTCGTTATTTTCTTAAATTGTTGAAATTAAAAAAAATTAATAATTAAGAAAATACTGGTAATTTACTAAAATACGAACTACTCATTTTCATAAGTAATTTGATCATATTGCCACAATGATTGTTCAGTTTCCTAAATGAGCTCTGTGAAGTGAATAAAGTAGGTAGGGTACTTGAAGCCTAGGAAATTGTGAATTATACCAAAAAGAAAATAAGAGAAGAGAACGCGGAGAAATGGTAGGTTATAGTAAAGTAGACCAGGGCCAAGATAAGGCGTGCGTTATATGGGAAGCAGACGGTAAGGAGGACAAACGAACGGTTGTTAAACAATGAGTAAATGGTCTGAAAGTAAATATGTTTAAAATCGGGACCCGATAAACTTGACGCAGCGAAGGAAGAACGAATCGCCTCGATAACGTGAAGATTTCGGCCGCATCGTCGACTTCACAAATGACAAACATTCCCCCAAATAATCTGGTACGAGTGCAGCGGAGGGTAAGGAAGCAGACACTGGAGTTTGGGCTGGTGCGGTTTCGGCCCCAACGGCGTGGGAAGGGAGGGGGAGGGCATGAGCAGCATGGCGGAAAGAACGAGAGCGGTCGTTAGGACGTCTTCCTTCCTCTCCCCGCCATCGTTTCCCCTCCTCTTCGACCCTCGCCAGGAAAGACGTAGCTTCATCTCCGGAGTGCGGAACTCGACCAGACGCTGCCCCGCTACGTCCCCATGCTAGCACTCTTCTCAGCTCTGCCCAGACCCCTCCTGTTCACCTCTTCTCTCTCGACTCTCCCGAATCCTGTCCAGCCCCTCAAATTTCTCCCCCTCTACCAGGCCCCCCTCTACCAGGCCCCCCTCTACCAGGCCCCCCTCTACCAGGCCCCCCTCTACCAGGCCCCCCTCTACCAGGCCCCCCTCTACCAGGCCCCCCTCTACCAGGCCCCCCTCTACCAGGCCCCCCCTCTACCTACTCTCGCATCGTTGTTTCGGTCCTACCCGTCCCAACTCTTTCCTTTCCAGTCTACCTCTGTGCCTCACACCTCTACTCTTCCCGCCGCCACTCACACCTGTACTCTTCCTGCCCCTTCCTTCCTAGTTTACCTCGTTCAGCCCCACCCACGCCCTCTTTTCAACACCCCGCTGTGCTCCTCTCCGCTGTTTCCTTTCCCCTCCTCTCCCTGAACTATCTCCCCCCTCCACCTGCAGAATCGTCCGCGCCCTGCTCACGTTCCACCCTCGCCAGCGCTCCCCTCCGCCCCCCGCCACCGCCCACGCCTCCGCCATCGCCCGCATGCCGGGCGAGGCCGTCCGTTATTTTTATGCCGCGAACGGCCATCAGTGAAATGGGGCGCGCGTTTGACGGAGAGCCGTCCCGGGGTTTGTTTCGAGTAATTCGCTTCCTGCGGAGTGGAAAGTTCGAGCCCGGGCGTTCATTTCGCAGACTCTGCGGCGGGCGGCGCGGGGGAGCCGCTGCCAAGTCGCCCCCACCTCCTTCCTCTCCCCCCTCCATCCCCCTTCCCACGCGTCTGCCTAAGCCCTTCGAGCGTGGCCGACGCGGCGCGGCGCGGCGCAGCCAGCAGAATGTAAACTCCGTGCAACTAGCCCGCGCTTCGCGTTTGTTCCCCTAGCTCTCCTTGTTCTTCAAGACGGATGATCGAAGAGTTGTCTGCGTGCTGGGAATTTTGTGAGCGGGGTGGGTGGCAAATGCGTGTGCAGTTTTATTTTTGTGTTATTCGTTGCTTGCTGATGAACGTGAGTTTGGAAGTGGTAAGCAATGTTGGCAGCGGAGTTTGGTGATTCATTTGTTGACTTCTGAGGAATTGCTCAAATATTATACCACCGGTTTTGTTTTATCACGGAGTTGCTTTTCTGGAAGACTGCATTTACAAGGGGTTCGTTTTTTTAAAAGTAGATAACTAAAAATTGCATATTAGATCGCATTGTACGAGTATAACGTTGAAGAAAAAGCTGCAAACCCATTGTGATGATTCACATTCACATTTGAGAATGAGTTTGTTTATTCGTTACCGCTGCTGTAGACTTCTCAACCTTATCTGACATTATATATTACAGAATACATATTATGACCTTAAGACATCAAACCTTCCAATTTAATACATAATTACAGTTATATTTAAGATTTTACTTGGGATAGACGCGCCAAAAAATCTACAAGAGATAACCAGCTATTCGTAAGTCTTTCTCATCTAACAATGTAGGTTTTAAAGGCATGCGATCTACGTTGTAGGTGTTATAAATCACCGTAATGCTTGCAATTCACATAAATTGTGAAAGTTCGATAATGTTAGCATAATGCTCCACACTAGTGCGAGATTGACAAGAGACTCCGGTTGCTTTGAAAATCACCTATTTCGCTTCTGCCAATGGCGCCTGTGACAGCCAAGCTTTGAAGCTTGCATACTAACTCGAGTTGAAAGTTAAAATGCTGTCTGAAACCGCGGAAGATACATACGTTGATGTGTAGGTTGAAAGTTTCACTTTCTTAAAAACATGGTAATAAGGGGAAAACTTGTTGTGTTAGCAACCATCTTACCAAATGCAAAGACTATCCCGAATGATGCTAATACTATCAGCCTCCATTGCAAAAAGCAGCGCTACATTTGGTATCGCTGCCAAATTGAAGCACGGTGTTGCAAATGCAGGACGCGCCGCAATACATCAATGATATTTTCAAGACTTCGTTTTATGGTAATTTTCAATCTACAATCTATTTCTAAATTTTTCACTTCACGTTTTCAACCACCTAGCGTTTATTTCTTAAACTGTTCGTCAATATTACGAAGTTGAGGCAGTGTTGCCTTTTTACTGTACGTGGTTAAAACATTCTGGGAGTACATTTCCTCAACACTGGCCTTGCTGACTTATGCATGACGCACTCTACTAAGAAAGTATAATCCAGGTCAAGGGCGTAAACTTTGTATAGTGTGAGTGTTGGAGGTCCTACTTATTCAAAGGAAATTCTCTCGCATCTGCGGGGTCATCTACCTCCGGTGGGTTGGTGAAGAGAAAAGTGTTTGGTACCCATAATTCCAGTTTCAAGTTTGTACTGTGTTCCTGATAGTCGTTAGTGGAATGTAGCCAATTTTCGCCAGCTACCCTGCATTTTCATGACTCCAGCATTTTTAACGCGAAAGTCTTCTGTCAACTGTTCCGGCGTAAATCTTCCGTGGGTGACCTTGCGTTTGTTGGTGACGTAACCAGCAGCTGGTGCAAACTTGTTAATTATCGCAAAACAAAACTACTCAGCAAAGCACTGCTCAAGGAACACGGAAAATCACGTCAACAAGTTTTGTCACGCGATTTCATCAGCGTTTTATAAAAACAAGTGCGAGATTCTAAAGTGCTTGATTCGAGGGAGAAAAATTTGAAGATTCGATTTCTCGAAAGAACATTTTGTAATTCGAGTGTTTGTAGAACAGTGTATCATCATTCGCGAATGCCCTCAAGATGGAAATGAGATAAAGACTGATAATACATAAAACTGCGCGAGTAGATATAACCTCGTGCAGCTGCTTAACATGATGCAGAGGCACAGCCATACGGAGGGCCAATTCCCGTGATTTCGAAACATAAATGCCAACGTAAATTGAGCCGAAAGTTCGACACTCTCCACTCCTACGCTTTCACCTAGGAACCACACTACGCCGCCTCGAAAGATTGCACTTCGCAATCTGCGCATGCGTGTCCCTGACACATACGAACATCTCTGGAAGATTCTCTCACACACGTCATCCACAGACGCAGCGTCGAGTCACATGTTGCACGTGAACGTCGTCGTCGCCCCCCGTCCCAACCGCGCGGTGCAGTCGGCCAAGAGGAGAAAGGCCGCGCGCGCTACGTCGCTCCGCGCCAGGTGAGACGGAGCGGGAGGGGTGGTGGGGGAGGACGGGGTGGAGGGGAGGAGGGGGTGGAGGAGGAATTCCACTCGGGCGGCGCAAACAAGTCCGCGGGGGCTCGTCTAGCGGAGCGCGCGCGCACTGGTCGGCGCCGGTCACGTGACGCGTGGTGTGACCGGCGTGGCGGCGGCGGCGGCGCGGCGCAATGGCAGCGTTGGCGGCCGGGCGCGGGCTGGCGGCTGGCATGCGAACAGCAGGCCGGGGCCCCGTTAGCCCGCGAGGCCGCACCCGGGCACGACGCCCGACGGCGCTCGCGCAGCGCAATTGAACGCAGGCCTGCAGCTCTGTTGCTTTGCGAGGAATATACATGAAGCAGGATTTGGGGTTTGTTATCCGGCAGGGGCACTAATCTAGTGCTTAGTGTTTTGTATTATTACATAGGTGATAGAGTATTAGAGGAAAAGCTAAACTCGTTAAAAATAATTACGAACGAAATCAACGAAATGGCTTGTTAACTGAAAGCTGCTTATTCAATTTGTGTTTAATAAACCAAAACTTAATTTCTGTCAGATTTATTCTGATTTATTTTTCGTAAAAATAATAATAAAATAACCTCTGAGAATATTGGGAGAAGTAGAATATGCGCGCGTTTGCTCGTGCTCCCGATTCCCCTCCCCCCCCCTTATGCCCTCTTTTCAATGATAAAAGCAGCACTAAAGAAGGTTAGAAACTTTTGAAAAATGGAAGTTTCCGCTCCCGAGTTCTAGTGTGGCGAAGTGTGTTCGCACATTCACACGTGCGGCATTCGCAGAACAGCGAGCTACCGCTCGCCCAATCCTGAATATTTGATGTGATCGGCGAATGTTCGCTTCCTTTGAGGTGTCCAAACGACCGACACGCGGTGGATAGCGCAAGCACCGAAATGTTCGTCACTCGGAAAAATCAAGCAGCTCATCTACACCATTCGGCAATTCGGCGAGCTGTTGCTCGCTACTCGCCAAATTACGACTGTGTGGAGCCGCCTTTAGGTTCTTGGCAATTTTTTCCACGGACACCGAATTCAAAAGTTCGCCCACTGCTTGTTCAGAAATTAAATATTGCTTTAGATACTTGATTTAATGTTATGGATGCTTCGACTCATTGGTCTACCATTTTGACGGATGATCATTTGCCAAATGCGATTCTTTAGAAATGTGAAATAACTGAACCATGTACTGAATGTAATTCTGTTGATTCCGAAAAAATGTGGCGAGTTTTATACAGCTTTTTAAAGAAAATTTTTTGCTCCATTAAATTCGTCGCCCTGTGAAACTTCTCATCTCGCTTAGAATGGGGCGCCTCTGGTTCTGTGTTTGTGTGCGTGTGTTCGCGCGCGCGTGTGTGTGTGTCACTGCGCGCGTGCATTTTCAATGTCATTCTCTGAGAAGGTCAAGGGCTCTAGAAACTACATGTGACAGAGTGGCGTTCATTTGGGAGTCTTGCATGACGTCATAATTTGTGCGGTTGTAATAAGAACGACTGCCAGAATTTCCTGTTCGTCTTCATTGAACTACTCTGACGAAGTAAACACAAAATTTTAGGAGAATACAACAGTTCGCAAAGTCAGCATGATCTGTCAAGTGAAACGAAAGTCGAATGATCTGTTTCCAAGGTAGAAATGACACCGGCGCAATATGGCTGATTTCGTAATTATTGTGTTGAAATTATTTGTAATAATGATTATGCAATCAGCAATACCTATTTCATTAATATAACACTATTGTGTTGTGGAAACATGAAGCGAGAAACAAGAAATATAAAACTCAAGAAGAAACTGGAACAAAATATTCGGAATTCGATGCTACTTTTTACCAAGTTGTTTCTTCTCGTTTTTCTTCAGTCTATTTCGAAAAACGCAAATTGCTTTATTAGTCGATTGGGAATTTCCAGTTCCCAGGTGAACAATAATACAAATAGCTAATCCAACTTACTAGTGCTTGGCAGTACTGAGGGCAATAATGATGCAAAGTGTTTGAATGTTGCAACATGATTCATGCGCCATTAGATCTTCAAATGACGCCACTCCGGCGCCATCTTCCGACAACTGTGACGCCCGCGTTGTCTTTCATGCGCAGGGTTGAAGAAGGAAGGGAGACATACGGTGATATGAATAAAAATGAGCTATTATTACTTTCTCGAGTTTTCAAAGGAATTGCTTCAAACAATATGAATAAAGGACGTAAGTAATTGCTCTTATTTTGAGTAATTTCACCACTGGTGAGTAACTGCTCGACCGATGAGCCATTGCTTACATTTCATATGTATAAATTAGAGAATTTGCTTCCAGTGAAAAGCATATACTTCGAATTTTCGGAGCAGCTTCTGTAGGTGACTCAATTAATGGACACAAGAGAGTTTATACACGACTGTTGTGAGCTGGTTGTGAGGTTTTAGGTAGTGAGTGAATAAATGATGGAATATTTCCTACGATTTCGTCACCAACGCTCTTCAACTGTACCACTTAACTTTACACGGTCAACACCATCAGAAACAATTGCTTTTGAGAAGTAGTAGTTCCTACTTGCACTTGTGAGCAATTGCTCTGGGATACTTACACATTTTTATTCATATCACCCGTAGTATCGCGAACAGTGTTGCGGTGCAAAGGATTTCTGACAACTCGGAGATAACGCTCCAATAGAGGTTGCCGACGCAGACGACTACAGGACGCCGTCCTCTTTGCCCATTCCCCATCCCCTCTCGCCACGCTCAGTCACCATCTTCGTCGTTACATGCATCACCTGGTCGTCTTCTCAGACTTGTTCTTAGTCGTGGCAATCGGTTTATGACGCCTTAAGCCCCATTAAACATTTTACATTTCTTTCTCATTTTTGAACGATACAAAATTAATCCTCGGTGAGTATTGTTTTCCCTTTTTTCGTGGACGTCGACTTCTCCCAAAATATTGCCGATTGCCATCTTTTGTCTTCTTTCCTTGTTATTTACTTTCACATTATTTTCAACTGCACATCTTTGTGTCCATCAGAATATTTTTTCCTTAAATTAATCATACATTATTCTGCACTTCCTCTTTCCTTCACATCACATTTATTCCTTGAAAACCCCTGCGCTTACAAGAAAATATTGTAAACTTGATTTCCTTTGTACCTTCTCTCACAATGTGATATTATGTCATTACTAAGATACTATTTCCCACATTTTTCGTCCGCACTCTAGCTGAACGATTCTCAAGGAGAAACAGAGGAATGACAGGCAGGGGAAACGGGAGAACCCTGAGAAAATCTGTCGCGAATCCGCTTTGTGGAACCACAAATTCCACACGGGCCGGCTGGGATTTGATTCAAGTTCTCAGAAGAAGATGCGCTGTCTGACAACGACATCAAATATCGCACCGCCTACAGTGTAGGCGCTACACAGTCGCAGACCTCGCCACGTTTTCACCCTCTTCACCTGCCAGGGGCGGATCCAGCCGATCATTTTGGAGGGAACCATCATAGATTTTTGTTAAGTAATAAATATTTGTTATATTTCATATTATATTATGTAGTGTATATATGAAAGTATACAATATAATTTTTTTAAAAATTAGATAATTCTGACTATAAATATTGAAATACATTTTCCCAAATAAAAGGTATACGTGTTATAACAAACGAAAACGCTAGGCCCTTTTTAGGGGGGGCGGTCCATGCCCCCTCTCCTGGATCCGCCACTGTCTCCTGCATCGTGCGTACATCTCTCTAACCCACCCACTCCCCTTCCGCCCTTGCGCTCTGCCGTCTGCCGCCTTGTATAGGTGCGCGGATGAGTTTGGTTTTGCGGGTGGAGAGGGGAGGGCTGCGCGGGCGTCGACAGCGGTCGCGCTGAGCCGCCCGCGAACTTTGCGCGGCTTGTCGCCCTAATCTGCTCGGCAAACTGCACCTTGATTTATCGCGCGGAGTCGCGCGCAGCCGTCAGTCGCAGGAAGAGGAGGCGGCGGCGGCAGGCGGTGGGCGGGGCCGCGGGGCGTCTCTCCCCGGGCGTTATGCAACGCGAGAGCTTTGCCGCCGCCGTAGGCGCCGCCGCCTCGGCGCTCTCCCGCTCGGCGCCCCTGTCCTTCGCTGCCATCTCGAGTTGCGCCGGCTGGCCCATGGCACTGTGCGCGCGCTAGAAAATTGCTCCGCGTCCTTGTTTTGCATTGCGACCTTCCCGTTATTTAAAAGGAATGAAAAGGTAGGATTGGTAATGAGGGTTTTGTGAGTATACTAGGTATCAGGAATGGTTCGTGAGATAAGTCTGTTGGATTTACGTTGTTTCTATGAAGGTTCAATTTATAAAATGAGAAGTAGTTTATGTTCATGCTGAATTTGTGGTGACGAAGGATTGAGGTTCGGGGTCTGACGTATAATTGTGTTCATGAATTGGGTCAACAAAAACATGTGTAAAACTACAGGCAAGTTCTGCGCAGTGTCAGCTATCTTTCGTATTGCTTTGGAAGCGAGATCTGAAACGTAAAACCGTAGTTACAAATACAAATTGCAAACCTTAAATCAAGTTTATCCTTGTCATCACAAGAAAGTTCTGTGAGGTGCAATGCGAAAATGAGCTCACTTTTCTCACATCAGAGAAGCGCTCGAGGCCAATTTCCTGACTTAGAGTAACGTCGCAATTGGGTGATCGGACTTACGACGAGGCCCCTTTTGGGTGCTGGTCTACTTACACCTCAATTCCGCACATTCTCAATGCCACTTGACGAAGCGAACGAGTACATGCAGCTCCGACTTCCTGCCGGTCTGCGCGCTGTCCTTCAGCGCGCAACGCCCCAGGCTCCGCAACGCCCCAGGCTCCGCAACGCCCCAGGCTCCGCAACGCCCCAGGCTCCGCAACGCCCCAGGCTCCGCAACGCCCCAAGCTCCGCACGTGGCTGTTAAGTCAACTCGCAGACGTCTCCTCTAGTAGACAACCTCTCTATACCGTGCTTCCAGCCGTGCGCCCGGGCGCTTTCTCTCCAGAACTCGCTTCGGCCCCCTCCCTCCCGTGTCTCTCCTCCGCGCCGTCGCCCAGTGGGCGAGGGCGATGCTCGCTTTATCGCCCGCGCGGCCTTGCTCGTAACGCGCGGCCCAGGAAGCGCGCGCCGGCGCGTCGAGATCGCCCCGTGCCGCCTGCGCAGCGCGCTTTCATTCAGAAGCCGCTAGGCCACGCTGCGCCCCGCCGCGCCCCGCCTCGCCCGGGAAAGTTCCTGCGCAGCCGTGGGCTAAATCGGGCCGCGGCCAAGGTTGGCGCCCGCCGCCGCGCCGGCCGGTCGCCCTTGCGCCGCGCTGCGCACAACGGCCGCGGTTGCGTTTCCGACGGGGACCGCTGGACCGTAATCGGTGGACGCAGGTATTCAAATGCTGATCGCTGCAAACGGAATTTGTGGTGGATAAGGGATGGTGAAATGTAGCGTATGCTGCTATGGTTATGAAAGTAAATTAGAAGATTGAGCAAAGAGTAAGTTTCCTACCCACAACCCTTTTCAGCTCAGGCTATCACACGCTAAAAGACTACGTAATCGTGTCGATCCCAATCACACTGTGTAAATGTATTTGACAGATCAACTCTCCATTCCAGTTTGTATAATGATTGGAGAATGAAAATGTTGTAATACTCTGTAAATTGGGTTCAAAAATAAACAAACTGAATGAAAGGAGCAGTTGAGTTCGCTATGCGCGATCGGGTATAGATAACGACGAAGAGAATCAGCGTCATTTTACTTCCAAAGAAAAGCAAACTTTGTTGACAACTGCATACTTGTGAGGAAAGTCTGCCTGTCCGTCGGGCATTTACGACTGTCAGATGAAATAAACCGTCGAACAGGTTCTGTGTTTTCTGAACATCAGCTTTACTATTTACAGGAGTCAAATCTGTTTTTGTGTATTTCTCTTGCATCTCTCTGCTTCGTACGTTGGTTGATAGTTGTCGCATAACTGGTGTGTGAGATGGATCTAAAAACTGCCTTGACGTACAGCGAGTCTTACGGCAGTGGTGGATCCAGGCGAGGGGCACGAGGGCCATGATCCTCGCCAAAAGGCCTGGAACTTTCATTTGTTACCTTCTTTTAATTTGTCAAAATTTATTTTAATATTTATATTAGAATTATGTAATATTTACAAAATAATATTGTTTAGTACCACGTACACACTACAAAAGTAATATACAATACAATAACAAATGTTTATTATTTAATAAAAATTATGATGGATCCCCTCCGAAACAATCGGCTGGATACGCTCCTGTCTTGTAGCAATAATTATCTTGCTACTTCCTTCATAACAGCGGCCTGGTGCGCGTGCTGCGTGAATCGCCGCCGCAGCGAATAGCGGGAAACCCACTTGGCGGCTCTCTTCCGGGTCCACGGGCATTCTGCAGTGACGTTGGATACCAAGCGGGTCAAGCACACAGTTGGTGTAAGGAGTATGCAAATATCGGGTGTATTCTTTAGCAGCTAATATTGAAGTTCTGGGTTGCGCTAACTGAACTCCTGTGTCCACATTCTTCATTCTTTTAAATTCACGTGTTCAACAATTTGCAAAGGTTTATGATGTACGTATAACTCCGTTCTTTGAGACACCGTCATTTATGATGTATTTCTACGTCACGTTTCAGTCAAAATGATGTATTAGTATTCCAATTTAAATAGAACTTTCGCAAGAAAAATGTAACCGCAGAAAAGCAAATTTGGGACATTAATAATTAGTAAGGTCACAACAGGAATAAAACACTGTTCTTCGTAAGACATTGTCTATCAAAATATTGTTTTCCAGGCTGTTTCAGTTCTTTGTAAAAATATAAAAAACATTTAAATTCGTACAAGCGCAAGTTTCCTGTTTAAAATGCTTCCCGATGTCGATTACATTGAATGCTCTTTGGAGTATTTTCTGGCGGAGAGTTTTCCCTTTTGGAGGGAGAACGTGAGCACTTGATCAGCATTAGGCAAGGGGGCTGGCTTCGCCTTGGTGGGCCGCAGCGGGCCTCGTTCGGACAGCGCGTTGTCACTCTCTGTGCATAAAGTTACAGCCCGATTACACTCTTGGTATCGCATTTTTGCATTCACATTTTTTGCATTTGCGAAACTCTTTCTAGATAATAGGAACGGGCCATTTGGGGATGAGGAATCAGCCCGTCGCCTGATCCTAAGAATGTGAATAAAGAAGATTAATAGCAGGGGGCAGATTAATACTGTAGAAAGCGCGAAGCCAAAATACGGAGCACCTTCATGATACTGAAATATTGAACGTGTGTCGTTTAACTCAATATGAAAATAAACTATTTCCGTTTGCAATTCAAAAATGTAATATTAGAATGCGTTTTACATAGTGTGAATATAAAATTGTTTAAAACATTATTGGAGCTCTTATGTCAAGGGAGCCATAGCCATGTGCTTCGCCTGTTTCCGCATTACTCGACTCCCTTAAGGAAGAGGAGAAAAACTCTTGGGGCTTAAGGTACCTCCCTAGAATCTGCCTACAATTCATCGGAGAAAACCTCCAAAATAACCGATCAGAGCACCGCCTCAGGTATTCTTACCCAGGTGTCGGTCGACCCAGTGATTAGCTACAGTCAAAAATCTTGGACTCGAACCGAGTACCTCCCGTTTTTCGAAGCGAACAGTTGCGGACGGTCCACTATATCGCCAAACGCCTCAGGTGCTTCTGTTCCTCGGGGAGGGCTGTCCAGAGAGCCGGGTTCGTCTCCGGAGCAGCGCCGGCACGGCGGCTCGCGAGCGCCTGGGCGGGAGACGTCTATTCTCAGGAGCGCGCTATTTTTACCCGCCCCGTGGCTGTGCGGTCTCGGCCGGCTGGCGGCGGGCGGCCGTTGTCGCTTGCGTCATGACACCGGAGCTCCGCTGCGCACCCGCGCCACTGCTTCCGCCCCCCCAAACCCCTCTCAGTGCAGCCCACGCAAATTGTAGCATTCTTCTGTCTTGGGAATAGGCATGCGACATCGATGTCGATGTTTTCCAAATATCCCGGTTTTTGTAGCGTGAAAAATTCCCACGATCACAATACTGTAATAGTTAAAATGTGAATGAAAATATGAATTTCCTTTTTCTGGGATGTTTTTTCAAACAATGAGATTGATCTGTTGTCTCTGGACCATCCATCGACACAAGCGTAGTATAAAGATATGTGTACCGTAATGATTTACTATTTAGTAATTAGTATGCAGATTTTTATGTTTTTAGTGGTTTTGATGTACGTATGTATTTGTTGTTCACAGTAAAGGGTTTGTACGGATGTTTTTTAAATACCACATTTTAAAGTTTTAAAACATAGCCTATATTTTGATGACTTCTTGCTCTTGTGTGGCTTATTGTTTGTGTTGAATATTTTAAAAGCAAGTAAAAAGCACTTGATTTCACGTTTGGTGTGTACAACCTACTCGTGCTTAGATAGCTTGACATCATCGGGCCTGTCTCAAAAATTGGAACACGCAAACCTAAAATATATTTCTGTCTTATTTACTATATCAAGTTTTCTTTCCTCAGATGAGTAATCCTTTTTCTACTTCGTTGTTCATCTTGCCGATTTTACGTATAACCCTCGTGCTTTTCCCCAGTATTTCGTGCGTTCCGTTTCGTGGTGGGGTGGGTGCACTTCGCCCGCCAGCGAAGGTTTTTGCGCGGCCGAGGCCGTCGGCCGACACCCGAGAAGTCTGCTGCTGCGCTGCTCTGTCACCGCGATGTGAGCGCGCGTGTTCGCTCGAGTAGCCACCTTCTCAGCCGGTCTGACGGGACGAGTAGCAAGGCGGCTATCTTGTGCAGATCCAAAATGGTTCTATTCACGTGATTCAATACGGTAGAACTTCGCCGTCTAGAATCTCTAGAGAAAATGATAATTTAAATTAGATAATATTAAAGTTGTCGAATTACAATGTATGGCGAATATATGTATATATGAATAAGTAATGGACAAAACGAACAAAAAATATCGGGTTGAAGTTTGCTAACCAGAGTCTGCCGTTTGTTTTATTCAGTAGCCTATGAGAGCGTGCTCATTGTACAGCTTTCAAATGTGGAAAGTATAACAATTCACTCACTTTGGGAATTGGAGCATCCTATATGCTCCGAAATGGAGAGACATAGTTTAGGGAACAGGAGTGGAACTTGCTAAAATTATTTGTTTTTTAAATGTATTTTTTCGTTTCATCATATAAGAATGAAATATCGTCGTTTAGATCTGTGGGCATGAAAATACGAAATATTGAGGTGTCACTGTTATTTGAATTATTAATATTAAAAGTAATTACTTTTTTTTCACTAAATCCTACAAAGTATCTTTTGACATACTTGACCTATTAATGAGGAACACGATTCTAGGGATAATGTGAAGTGTGTCAGTCAGTCAAGACTACAGCCCACAATTATGTGCATACAACTGAATTGCAAATGTGAATATTCTCCACCAGGGACACTTGAGTAATGCAGAACGTTGCGCAACCTCCACTCCCGGCGTTCCTGCAGCACGTGTTTCCGTTCAATACATCTTGCGCGCGTCGTTGGGTCATCGTGGACGCGAGATAGGAATGCGATCGCGCGGCCGCATCGGCGCCGCCGCAGCTGTTGCGCTCTCGCTGTCAGCTGCGCCCCATGTGCGAGCGCCCCGCCCCGCCCCGCCCAGCCGCGCCGTCCGGGGGCGGCCGCGCGCCCTCGGAGACAATGCTCGGCGCTGGGAATCTGGGGCAGCGGGCGGGCGCGCGCGGAAGCCGCGGGAAGGTCTTGCAGCTCGGAGCGGAGGTCGCCCTGGAAACTGCTGCGCGCTGCGCTCCGGAGCGTGGCCTCCGCTTGTCGGTCAGTTCTTGCAGCTGGTCGTCGTTGAGGATTCATGTTTTATGTGGTCTTGGGTGCATATGCGCGGTTATAATTCTCGGTAAACGCATGTCGCGTATATCTAGTAGTTGAAGTATGAGACTATGTTGGGTTTCTTTTGCGTCATCGTAAGACTCGTATTATGAGCTTTCGGAACAGGGCAACTTGATTAGTTTTACTTGAATAAGGAAAAATCAGAATCGAGTACACATTCCTGGGACGTTTTTCAATCTTAGGAAATACTCGCCCAAACTATTTAAAATGTAAAAACCACGGGTACATAAATTTAATTGGGAGTGCACAATATACCAGAGCATTGCTTGTATCTCGCAATTTGATTAACTTGATTTGTATAAAAGCCGCTTTAGAGCACTATCAACCCTCTATTGTCAGATTTTTCTTGTCATTTTCTTATTCAAAAGACAAAAAGCTTTTTTAAACAATGTATTTGTTAAGCAAAGAAAATATTGTTGGTCGTAATTCTAAGGGATAGCGGAATGAATATTGGTATTGTAGTGTATATATAAAGTTGTTTAGAATCCTGTGAAGAGTAAATCAGTAATATCGCTTTTCAGTATTCCGATGAATGGTGTGGTTGTCTTTATCTAAAGAGTGCCGGCGGAGGCTCTTGCCCCCAGGTGCTGCAAAGCGGGCAGTGCCCGAACCAAACGATGCCCAGAGCCGCCAGCATCGTGAGCGCGTCTCGCCCCTTGACATCCGCTCCGGGCGCGTCGGCGATTGACCCCCGCATTCCACACTCGCTTAACGCTCGCTACCATATCCCCCCTCCCTTTCCATCCTTCCCCCTTTCTCTCCCCACCTCTTTCTCCCCTTCTCCCTCCCCATCCCGCCCCACCTCTCCCCACCCCGTTCTCCCCCTCTCCTCCCCTCCCCATCCTGTTCTCTCCCTCTCCTCCCCTTCCCCTCTCCTCTCACTCCCCTTTCCCTCTCCTCCCCTTTCTCTCTCCAACCCTTCTCCCCTCTCCCTCCCCCATCATCTCTCCCTCCTCTCCCCTCTCCCTCCCCCCTTTCCCTTCCTACTTCTTTCCCTCTTTTCGCTACTCCTCCTTCCTCTCCTCGCCCTCTTCCTCCCCCCCTTTCCGTCTCCTCTCGTCCCCTCCCTTCTTTTCCTTGTCTCCTTTCCTGCCCCACGACCTTCCCTCGCTCCATGCCCTTCCTCTCTCCCTTCCTTTCCTCACTTGTGCCCTGTCCTAAATTCGAGGCTCCCTTGGTGACGAGACGGTCAGCGCACTTGCGCGCATCTCTAATTGTTTTGATAAAGTGACTGGCGTTTAATGATTTCCGACGGGAAGCTCCATTAGTTTCTCCTTGTCCTCCGGAGTGGCTCCGGTGCTGTAACTCCTGCTTGGTCTCCGTTATGTCGCGGGACGAACGTAGGGAAATTTATCCCTATCCGAAAGCATACGAAGGTGACTTGCATGCTGTTTTCGCAATATAGGCAATCCAGAAGGCGTGATACTCGAATTAATTTGCCTGCGACGTCACATCTTCTTCTTTACTCTGCCGCGTTTACGAAATTTTTGTTTCGCCATTTTTGTAGACACAATTCTCCAGGTACAGTACAGAGTTTGCTCTTGCTGAGGTGGAAATCAATTGACTAGAAGGCGTGTGTGGCCTAAAACCATAGGGCTGGCCAACTACTGTGGTCTCACTTCTCCACTATTGATTTTTGCTTACATATGACATTCTACTTCTACTATTTCTTTACTATTTTTTAAATTCTTTAAATTTATTTTTGGGTAGTTGTAGGAGGGCATCAGCTGTTTTCTGCCGGTTTGGGAGTTCTGAGCGCATCTAAGGGATTTTTATCGTGGAATCGAGTTCTCGTATATTGGCTACTTTTTTGGGGTAGACAGCAAAGTTGTTTCACGTTCTTGCTCTGAATTCGGCTCAGTGTAGCAAGTTAGTTATTTTTGAAACAGAAATTAATTCTATTTCACTTGCAAATTAAAAATATCGATACAACTTCAAGTAACACAGTTTCAAATGTTAAATTGGAATAATTGAAAATGTAAAGTACTTTTAAATTGTGCAGCTACAACCAACATGTGGAGTTTTACATCTAAGTAAAAGCTGAGAGTTTTAAAACGACATATCCCAATGCAATAAGGCAATAATTCTTACTGAACCATCCATACGATAACAGTATATGAATAGACTAATATGTCCATCTGCTTCTTGTCATTGTAAATTGTAAAATGTATCTATCCTCATACTTTACGTGCACCACTTTCCGTGAGGGCAATGCGATCATTGCACTTTCCTTTGTAACGTGAAAAAAGAGATAATTATTTGTGCCCAAACGCGTAAATTACAATTATGTTAACTAAAGTTCTTTAAGTAGTTCGGCGGAAGGGCAGGCCTTACGACTTATATCTCGCCAGAAATAGGTGTATTATTATTCCTCTAATTCACGACTAGAGATGTTAGGAGTCGGTTGATTATAAAGTCTATTCCGGGTTGCAACCAGCTTTCTAAGGTGTAGATCTAGGGACTATCGGTGCCTCTACAACACTGCGCAAAATGTGGGCTGTCCCAAATAATGCACTTCCCAGTCTTTTGCATTACCTGGGAGTTTAGCCAAGTTGTAAAATTATTTTATTTTATTATATTATTATTATAATCATTATTATGTTTATTAGTATGATTAGTTATCGTTCTGTACCGCATTTATAAATAATTAAATACATTTACGGAAACATGGTTTATTATGTCAACGGGGCCCCTTTCAAAAGATTCGCGGGGAAAACTACTCTCTTAAGTCGATTTCCTGTGCGTGTGCCTATGAACTGGCTGAGTGGATTGTAAACTGTTCTTTGGTTCCAAATTTCGCTCCCCGTTTTTTAAAATCAGTGTCTCTATTCTGCTAAAAATGCATATTTTTTTATTATTAAGGCGTAATGGCTTGCAGCGATTGCTACATTATGTCCAAGTTCTAACCAGTTATTCACTTTATGAAAAAAAAAAACCAACAAACAGAGAGAGTACTTGATCTGCAGATCATAGAAAGACAATTACGTAAGGAGATTGCGTGCGTGGAAAGATAGCATTAAGATTCCAAAAGCATTTCATTGATTCAAACACAAATAAGTGTATTTATTCGGCCTATGCTGAATTTTTAAACCTTCCTGGCAACGAAATGTAAAGAATATTACAGTTGCATTATTTACACGTTTACACACAAGCAATGTGCTCGAATATGTAACATGTAAACTATTCATCGATGCAAGTAGAAATTTAGGTCATTGACATTTATAACAAAATGCAAAAGGGATTTCTGCTTCTTCTTCTTCTTCTTCTTCATTGTGAAGTGCATTAAGACGCGCAGCTCGAGCTGAAACCTAAGCAAAGATAAGTGAGTGGTGGGTTGCTCCGTAGCGGTGACGTGGTGGCGCGTTTCGCTCCATCAGGCTTGCTTCCTCTCGGCTATCGACAGGCGGCGGCTCCAGGTTGTGGGGCAAACACCTGTAGCGGTTGCGGTAGCGGCGGCGGGCCGGCGCGGCGCCAGGGAGCGGGCGAGGCACGTGGTGTCGGTGTTCGCTGCCAGGGTTCGGTATCGTACCTGCCGCCGACGCTGCTCTCGCTAATCCTCACTGCTCCTGCGGCAGCGGGTGCTACCTCGCGTGGCCTGAGCTTGTCGCAGTGGCGTATACTGCCGGTAGCCCGAGAAAATTACGAGAAACAAAAATATGTCAAGATGAATCATTTTAAAAATGATTGTAGGCCACATTCTTTTTCAGTGCGTTTCAAACGTACGATATACGTTTTTCAAGATTATGTATAATATGCGCTGTTGCGATCTATAGTAAATTGCTCGGTCGTTGGTGCATCAGTCTTCGTAAGAGGCAACAACGCCGAAGAAACCGCTGTCATCCAGCGGCATCCGCACAGCGTGCGTTCGTTGCATGATAACTCACATAATCGAAGATTATATATAGTTATATTGTCAAAGATTCTTTCTAAAGTCAGTGGTAGCCCAGGGCATGAAAGCAGTATACGCCACTGGCCTCCCGTACCCCTTCGCATTTGCGAGGAACCAGTGATCAACCTCAAGAAATAGTAAAGGGGAATTTCATTGGAATAGAAAAAATGCATTTTAAAATCTACGTTCGCAAACTCGTACTGGCGTATCCGTTGGCACAGTTTTCTAGAGTTTGGGCTATTCTTTATTATGAATTTGTAATGGATTCATTGGAGTTCAATGAATCTGAAACTCCAATTCAGTACATTTAATATAGCAACATTTAAGATTGGATTGCAATTTTACATGAAGCAGATAATTGCACTGCGTTCTGACAAGTTAAAAGTTCTGTCTTTAGGTTTCCGTATGATACGTTTCTTTGAACCCTTGAGGTATTAAGACATTGAAAGCAATAAATTCTCATTTCTGACAGAATTATCGGTCTTCCTGTGTGTTGCGAACACAAGCGAGATAACTGCTGCTAAGTTATACACGAACCTGAGTAACCTGTGCACATAATTCGGATATACGATCATGTGAATTAAAAAATCTTTTGAAATGAAAATACCGTTCAAAATCTGTCTGTCGGGTCTAATAGTATGGAAATATATTACCGAAAAGATGCAAGAAAATTGAAATCCGGCCATGTGATGAATAGTGTGCAAAGAAAAGTACTATTACAACCAACTAAGGACAATGATCAAAAAAACACATTTTCTCCACAAAAGTTCCTGTGCATATTGGCTTGAATCATATGAGGTTTACATATTGAGGTAGTATTAAAATAAGTTAAACTTTCCCACCGCGAATAATTTATCTGAAAAATGCAATCACATTTCTCGACATTAACAAACTTGCTATATCATTAATGTAAAAATTGTGTTTGTAACATTATCGTGTCACTTAAAATCGTCGGTACTGGTTTAGGAGGTTCCAAACAACATAAAACGAAACTTCAACACTCAGCAAACTCTGAAAAATGTGACATGAAAATTATTAAATCTCTCTGAAAGTTCGGTAGGTATTTCAGGTGTCCATCGTATGGAATTCGGGAAAGAAAATAAAATGTACGAAAATGTATATTTTCCTTTCCAAAACTTTTATTTTACATGATGAACGATACCATCGTTTGTCGACATTGTGGGAACAAGGCACGATTTGTTTAGTTTTGAAGGCATCTTAAAATGTTTAGTTGCTTCTTCTCGCTCGCGTGGCCCGCGAGGTAACAAGCGCAGCGGTTCGACCGCGGAACCTCTCAGATCGCAGCAAACATTGCAAAGAGTCCCCGGGGGCGCCTTGGGAGCGAACGTTTGACGGAGCGCCGCCCTGGGGAGAACGGAAGGAAGGCCCGCCGGGAGCCCGGAAGGGGTTCGGGTTGCGGAGGGCACATGCCACCCGGGTTCCCGCCCCTGCCCCCGACCCCGCTGCCGGCCCAAACTCCCAGTTTTCTATCTCCGCTTCCTCCCCTGCTTCAGCCTTCTCCTTCCGCTACTCGTTCTCGCTGCCCGTTCTCGCTGCCCGTTCTCGCTGCTCGTTCCCGCTGCCCATTCCCGCTCTGCCTCATTCCCGCTGTGCCTCTTTCCCCCACTCCTACATCTCCTCACCTGCTCCAGCTCCCTGCCTCAGCTTCCCGCTGCCCCGTCACGCCCCGTCCCTTTGCCCCTCTCCCCAGTCCCAACCCGACCACGCCTCGTCTCCTTCTCTTCTCTCCCACCCACGGTCTGCCCCCCTTCCCTCGACCCACTGCCCCTCCCCCCGCCTGCCGGGGGCGCACCGAATATTTCAGCGTCTTCCGGTGTCTCCCTCATCCATTTCCGCTCACTCCTCTTATCTCGTTCTTTGCGGCGGCGGCGGCGGCGGCGGCGACGGCGACGGTGGTGGCGGCGACCGCTGATTGAAATTAGGCGCCGCTCAATCGCCTCTGCATCTCCGGGGAGGGCGTCACAGCGGCGCGGTGCGGCGCGACGGTAAGCAGGAGCACGAGCAGGAGCACGCCAAGCGTGGTGACGGCACCGCGGGAGGAGATTCACAGATGCAAAAGTTGTGCTAGTTTATATTTCTGTTGCAAGTGGAGAACGTTTTGCTCCTGGAAATTCGTTGACTTGTAGATGCATATGGGAGATTAAATAACCAGAAATATCCTTGACAGACGTTTTTTAGTTTCCGAAGTCCTTAAAGAAATGGGTAAATTAGTAATAGCTCCAGAGGTGAGATTTAGAGGGTTGAAGGAACCTGTGACCATGTGCCCTTATAGACAAACTTGTCTAAGAAGGGACTAATTTGACAGGTCGAGAAACGAATGAACGTCACGCAGGCAGATGACATTGCAAGAGATAGTGATAAAGACATTTACAAATGAGCTAACTGTAAACACAAGCACTGACAAAATGAGTGCATGGACGTAACTTGCAGTTCTATTGTCAGCAATGGACAGGCAGTAGCTATCGAAGAGGTCCCTTCTTATAGTGATTTATCTATATATTCTTTTTATATGAAATTTTCAATTTAGGCTTCGTCTAATGCGGGTTTGAAAAAAATTTTTTACCCTCCAATCCAGTTTCTACAACTCTTAAAACGAAAGGAATACATTTTAGGTTTCAATTGTTAATGCTGTTCTTCAGAAGTTATTTGAAACATTTGCATTCCTTCATCAGAAATTTTGGATCTGATTATTGTGTTATGATGGTGTGTAAAAGTAGAATACCAAAATGCACGTCTTGTGTGTACTCACATGCCGCCATTGGAACAAATGAATTTGTAGACGTAGCCATAATGAACGTCAACCTTGGCGGAAACTCTTGTTCTGTATCGTAGACTTATCAATGCTTTAAGTTTGCTTGTTTACTGTTTTAGAAGCTTCAAAACTTTGGTCTTATGAAACTTCATGAAAACTAACAAACTGCAAGTGTACCTCTGGCATGGAATTCTTGCGTCAATTCATAACGTTCAATGGAAACTCTCCCTGTAAAATGTATAGAAATCATTTAGAAAATTAATCAAATGAAATGCTGATCAACTGATGGTGTTATTGAGTTCGATATTACCTTTTTTACTTGAGCGCATGTTCTCCTTGAACATCTTCAGCGAGATGAAAAGTTTTCTGGTAACCCACCTTCCTTAAAGTTACTTCTCGGTGTGTATGGACTATGACTCTAAATTGTGTCTTTTCCCCTTTGAAGCACTATCGAGGGAATGAATATGAATTAAGTGTATCAGAGATAGCGAATTCTCAGAAATCCGTTATCTTTATATAATAATTCACCTAGCAGGAAACACACAAAATAAAACCGTTTAGGCTTAGGTGTCATTCCAGTTTCTGGAACAATAATTATTTTAAGCGCCACTGCTAATCTGGAATACCAAATCAAATTATATTTCCCTCCTTTTTCTTTAAAATAAATGTGAAATGTCAGTACTTGCCTCTGTCATACACATAAGCCATGGACAAAGAGAAGCAATTCATGTTTCTACCGCACAGGTATCTGGTTTTCAATATTTTTGCATATTGTTCTTTTGTCCTATATACATTCGTTTTCTGAATTTGATTTAAGGATTTTCCCGTATATGTTTGCTGCTTTAATTCCTACCAATATAATACTTACGAATAAAAAAAAAAGTTGTTATAAAGCAGTTGTTGTGGTGGTAGAGACAACACTGAAAACTGCATATATAGTCTGTCAAGGCTAATAATTTAAATTTCGGAAAAAAAGAAACTTTTAATTAATATTGAGATGTCCTTTATCTCCCAAGGATTGTCGCTAAGCAGTGAATCACTCCGGAGCCCGCAACCAATAGCCAGGGCGGAATTCGGGAGTTTTACGAGACTGGCGGGTGGGCGGCGAGCACGCGTCGGGCGAGGCGCGCTGAGTGACAGCGCCCCCGGGCCCCGAGGGCTAATCCGTCTCCCTCCCCTTCACCCCTTCGATGCTCCCCTTCTCCCTCCCTGCCGCTGTCCTGTCCCCCCGCACGATGTACGCGCGGCCGGCCATCGACCGGGATTAATTGCCATATGCGCCTCGGCTGCCCGCACTATACACTCCCATCTGCGCTGCCCTTGCCCTTCTCTTGCCCTTGCCCTGTACCTCCATCTCATGCCCTGCTCTGCCCTGCCCTGCCCTGGTCCGCGCACAGGCACTGTTCTGATGCTGCTCCGCCTGTCCGCCGCTTCGTTGTCCCCCTGCCCTCACCTGGCGCCGTCCCTCCTGTTCTTGCGACACTGTCCACGAGGCCGCTGCTCCGTCGTCGGTCACAGAGCCTACCGTATTCCTTCCGCCCCTCTCCTGCCAAGAGGTACATTTGCGCCATAATTAACGTAACTCGATTATCAGTTGTGAGATGGAAACTTTTATTCTATGAAAGGAAATTCCGGGAACTGTGAAACGAGGAGGGGATGTTGGAGAAATAAAACAAGAACATACATTTTCTCTGCATTGATATTTTATTTGATTATGAAGCTTCATAACAAAATAAAATATCGGACGCATTTTTTAATGAAATATGTAATAAAATATCTCATACGCATTTTTTAATGAAATTGATTTGCTCGAATGTATATTGTTTGTTAAATATCAAAACATGAACGTTTTCATAAAGAGTATATGAAATCACCGTGTTCCCGACGAAATGATACAAGCCACCGTGTATAATCTGATCACCTGGAAATGCAATACTGCAAAAATATAAATGCAATTTATGTTGCATTTTCTTGATTAACAATATTAAGCAAATAATTCAGTTGAAGATGATAATTCAAGATATCTACAGTTTTATTTTTCCGAGAAAAACCTTTCATGAAACGAAATTGCAGAATGCGTTAAAGATTAGGTAATTCACCCTTAGTAGTACTAAAATATACCTATAACAAGTACATCGACTACTTTCAGAAGTACATCCTGAAGATACGCGGATTGCAATCCTCTTCAAACGTGTTCTGCTAACATTTCGAATCATAAAACAAGCGTGTACAGTTCCAGATTTTATCCTCTCTCCACCCACGACGAACTTGGAGGGCGCGGCGCCCGCCTTATGCCTCCGCCGCCGCTCGCCCGCGCCATGATAAACAGCGCCCGAGTAGGTAGCACTGCTGCAGTGCAAGTGTGGAAGAACTATGTTCTGTAGCGTCCGCGTTTGGGGGTGGCAGTGCGGATGTTGTTTTTTACGAGGTGGGATTCTTCCGCGAGATATACGAGCTGGCGATAGCGGCTGGGATTTTTTTTTCACAGCAGCAGCCCCAGGGTTTGTTTGCCAGGATTTATGTGCTGTCTAGCGCAAAAAAATCTATTGCTGTTAAATAGAAGTGGAGCTGGAATACGCCTGTGTTGGGAGGTCGGGGAATGCCGCCTAATGGGATGCGTTTTCCTCGCGTTGGGGAAGAGATACGTGTGTTGTTGTGTTTGTGCAGTTCGCGAACTACTTTCCGAGTTGGATAGTGTATTATGGTATTTTGCTGTCTGGCGTGTTCTTCTCCCGGAATGCATAATCGTGCGAAGAGGACGAGTTCGAACTTCTGTAAAGCTTTAGAGGTTTCTGCTGCTAGACTTTTTCATGATCCAGAAGGTTTACATGTTGCCTGGTGTGAAGTACGGTTCCCATCTTACGGTGTCAATTTGTTTGCGTCTTGCAGAGACATGGTTTAGAAAGCAATTACATCTGATAATCCGGTAACGTTCCCCAATCAATTGAAAATAGGGTGTTGAAAATGGACGATTTATTTGATTCGTATTTACTCTTTGAATCTATATAATGTATGTTGTCAATATACTTCAGAATAGCGTAGATCATGTAGAGCTTTGTGGGTTTTCATGTAAACGGTTTGACGACATAGGATGAAACCTCTTCAGAATAGGTTCGAAGATGAAAAAAAATCTGTCAAGGAGAATATAAACGATTTTCGGCGTACCAGCTTTCAATAGGCATCTAATAAACATCACAAATGGAAAATTCGATTGAACAGTTTAGCATTACCTGGTTTTGCCCTCTATTCCAACAAATGCATAGTCTCCCAGCCTCCACCTTTCAAGTGGCTACGTGCATCAGCGCATCAATGGCGGTGTCACGCGCACCCATGTCCACCCCCACTTCTCCCACACAAAGCCCTCCCCTCCACCCTCCCCTCCCCCTCGACCCAAACCGACGCCTCTGAAAACTCCCAATCAAGCGGTTAATGCGCAGTCCCCTGCGATCGATTAACAAATGACGAGCACTGCGGTTTCGAACGTTAAACTCGCAGCTTTCAATTCGATTGGCGATTATTTGTTGAAATAACACCTCGGCGAACCGCAGCTGCGGCGGACGCAAAAGATGAATATTGTGTGTACGCTTGCTAGTGTCGTGGACATTTTTCAAGAGCACCCTCGCAGATTTGAAATAATTCAGGTGTCAACGAATCGTTGGTCCTTACATACGATCTTCGTTTTGAAACGCACATTAACGCATTGTTTGTACACATCCTAATGGAAAACATTAGAGTAGGGCTTTGATTTAGTAAACGACATCTAAAGAAAAATACTTCAGATTATATTAATCTTGACGGTGACAAAGATTTCGATCATGTATCACATCTGTTCTGAAAATTAAATTTGGTAAATGGTTATGGATGTACCAATACCTCATTATATATTAATAACGTTTAAAGAAAATATTTCCGTCGAATTAAATCTTCCACCTCCAAACCGTACCGTCATTTTGGTTGTAATTTGGTGAAATGAATAGATTAATTAAATGAAATTGGACGTCATCACCATCAGTTTTCCCTCATGAATTCACGCTGTGTTTTGTTAAGGAAACAACTGTAAGTGTTTTGTATGTATAACGAGACATAAAATAGTATGTGTTATCTAAACGTGCTATATCTATAGTTTTGTAATAAATTACCTTTTTTTAGAAGTATGTGTAGTATTCATTTCATCGCCGAAATCGCAATGATTCTTGCTTTAACAAAATTTTACTCACATACTCTTGCTGTGTCACTGCTCACAACCTTGCGTTACAATTACAAAGCAGATCGGCCTACGCCACTTCCACCGCGAATGATCCACGCGTTACCCCGATCAGCTTAACCAATTCGCTTCGGCTCATCTCCGCCAGCCCCCGCGCGCCGCACGCCGGACACGCCCACGCACTCACGCAGCGGTGCGTGCGCTAGGCCGCTTAGGCGGGCGTCCCGCGGGCGATTTGCCATCGCCCGCCATCGCTCGCCGTTGCAGCAGCCGCGATAAGCGCGGTGACGCCAAGCCCCGCCCCGCCCCGCCCCGCCCCGCCCCGCCCCGCCCCGCCCCGCCCCGCCCCGCCCCGCCCCGCTTCACCCGCTCCACCCGCTCCACCCCGCCCCGCCCCGCCTCACTTCGCCCGCCCCACCCCGCCTCGCCTCACTTCGCCCGCCCCACCCCGCCTCGCCTCACTTCGCCCGCCCCACCCCACCCCGCCTCGCCTCACTTCGCCCGCCCCACCCCACCCCGCCTCGCCTCACTTCGCCCGCCCCACCCCGCTTCGCCCTCCCTACCCAACCGCTCCCCGCCCCGCCCCGCCTCGCTTGCCACAACCCGCCCGCCCCGCCCGCCGTCCCTCGTCCCCCTCCGGCCCGGAGGGTTTAATTCCAAAACACACAAGCCGAGGAGATTTAACAGTTTTGCATTGCGCTGCCGTTTAAAAAATTTAACGTCCGATTTACATATTTGGCTTTAAAAGCTTCATTCATTATTCATCGAGGTTCGTCGCCTCGCGTCGCCGATCGCTCGCCTCCCGCCCGCCTCCGCGAAGGCGCTGGCGGGGAGGGGACGAGACGAGGCGGGGATGGGTAGACGGATCGCTGATTTTGGCATGGAACGCTTCACCAACTCAGGTAAGCGCACGCTACTGGAAATCTGTCGATGGATTTACCCGTCAGGTCCTAAACTAATCCTTCCATGGGGCATGTCGGTGGAAAGGAGCGTGTTTCGTAACCTATTTTCTCGTCCATCTAATATATCAATGTAATCACAACGGGAGACATGGTTCAGGGCATCAACTAATGTCACGGCAGTGCCTGTGACTAGGTTCGAGTCCCAACGGTTGCAGAATTTTCCTCAGTAACTTGCCACCTAAGTCCATTTCAATAGCTGAGTAGAGGAGAATTCTGGCTGTCGGCTGCATTGATCGGTTATTTCCCATGGTTTCTCTGATCAACACCAAGCGAATGCCAGAGGAGTACTCTAGCAACTGGGCCACGGACAGCGCGCGATCATTCCATCCTCTTCCTTCTCTTATAAACACACACACACACACGCACACACATGAACATGCACTACAATACCATACATGTCGGGAGACCGGTCGGGAGCTTAGAGCTTGTGGCTGGGGTGGTGCCTCGCTTATGGGAGATACCTGGTTACGGAAAACCCCCGCTAGTCAACGGTAGGTTGGCGCCGGACCTCGCCATCCAGCGAGCGAAGATCTCTACTACCCCGAGAAAAAACATACACGACACTTACGGGTCTAGTTACATTAGCAGTTTACGAGCCCGGAATCACTGAAAATCTATCAATATAAACAATGAACACTTTACAGTTTCTATTTACTAACAGTTGTATGATGTATTTGTACGTTAGTGTTGGTGAAAATTATAATTGTGTCAAGTTCTTGTTACCCGAGTTGGCTAATATTTTAAACTAAAACGTAAATTCACCTAAAATAAATATTACTTTCAAAGTCTACATATAAAATATCGACTTCATAAGTTCGTGAGAAATTTGGGAAATATCTTAAAAAACACCTGCAATACCGGAAGGAAATTTCTTTCTTTATGTTATTCTCCAGAAACAGAAGTAACTTGAAACATCAATCTGTAGCTAGACCGTTTGTGTACTGCACGGACAAACCTTTCGTCCAAAAGTGCCGTGTCAAGTAGAAATGCAACGTTACTGGATGCGAAAGCCCAGCGAGGCGTCAGGGGGATCGGACTGAAGGTTCGGAGGGCGGCGGGGGCGGCCGGAGCGGCCGGCTGGTCCCGTGCGAGGACAGCGGCCAGCGAGACGCCCTTTTAAGGGAGACCGAGAAGGACCGGAGACGCCGCTTGGCGCAGGCAGAAGCAGCAAAAGTAAGTGCGTGGCGGGGAGGGGCGGGGCGGAGCGAGGCGGAGCGAGGCGGGGCAAAGCGGGGCAGGGCGGAGCAAGGCGGGGCGGGGCGGGGTAGCGTCGGGTGTGGTGGGCGGGGCTTTGAATGCGACGTGTGGAGAGCTCTCGTGCGTGGGCGCGGAGGGAAGGGAGGGGAGGGGAGGGCGAGGGCGGAGAAGTCTTTGGAGGGGGGAGAGAGGAGGGGAGCGAGGGCGCGAGCCGAGCGAAGTGACGGCGCCTCCCCGGAGGGCCCTTGGAGGCGAACGCAGCCATTCTGTCGCCGCCCGCGTCCCGCCGCGAGCTCTTCTCTGGGTCACGCAGCGCGACCTCGCGGGGCTGGGCGGCCGGGCCACTTGCGGCGTCGATGCTTTCGCCTACGCCGACTTGTTTTGTGAACGTTCTGCGGTTACCGCGCAGAATTTGGATATCACGTACCAACTTCGGACGCAGGCGTGCTCAAACCGGAAGCTAGAAATATTTCGGATCAAAAATAACTGAGAAAGATGGATTATGCGAAACTGTATGTTGACATAGGGCTACTCACACACACACACACACACACACACACACACACACACACACTTACTCGTAACTTACTACTTACGTGGTAAAGGAACATTTTAATACACGCCTGTAGGCAGGACCGTATCCAGCCGATGATTTTGGTCTTTTTGATTTTGATTTGATCTTTGTTAAAAAATAAACATTTGTTATTATTTTGTATATTATTTTTGTAGTGTCTATATAACATATTTTTTAAATAATTACGTAATTTTAACAGTTTTATTTATATCAATTTCGCCAATTAAAAGAAGGCAACAAATGAAAACCCCCTGGCTTTTTGACACCCCCTGGATCCGCCACCGCCTGTACACGTCTTTTTCAGGTCATTCTGTTGGGACAATACAATGCAGCAGACTATCTGTAATAGTGCGTATGCTAATTAATTACAAACGAATTGCATAATCGTTTATTTGATGGTGATAAATATAATGGAAAATAATATTCATGTTATGTGACTACTCATGTGATCTCGTTTTGTTTGCACAAAACTTCATATTGGCGTGATTGGAATTCAACTTTGATAAGCTGAGATGTGTTCGCCGAGCACTGCACTGTACAGCACTGGTACATAATGCTCCCCGTTGACGAATCAACAACTTCTCAAGTGCCATGATTTCCACATGTGCCTCAAGTATCTCATTCATTTAACATTACACACCAACCCATATTTTATATTACTAACTTTGAGTTATCATTGGTTAACGTTTGTTTCTGCGTTTTATGAAATACAAAAAAAAGTAAATTATTTGCAATAGTGCTTTTAGATAACTTGGCAAGGAACACACAGAATCCATAACGGATTTACCCAGTGCTTCAAATGAATTTAGTTGTGCAAACATGGATGTTTAAAAAAAACAATGTTTGTTCATATTAGAGGAAATGACGAGCTTCCTCGGCGATATAGAAGCGTTTGCAGGATGTCAGTGCATTAGCGTGATTACTGCGTCGCAGTTTCTGGCTCAGAGGGTCAACTGTCTTAGACGCCATAGCCAAAAGCTTGTTACTGAATTTTAGTAAAATGGTCGTTCTATTTTATTTAGGCAACTAGGGGAAACGTTGCGACATAGTGTTTCCTTGGCCAGAAGCAATAAGCTGTGATTACTTCGAACACGCATGCTGTTGAAATGTAGTATGTAACACGCGAAGTGGCAAGAGTTTATTGCGTCTTTCATTTTCAATGTCTGGAACAGGAACGAAGTGAGTGTTTAAATTTTACGCTTAAAATGGTATTAACATATTTACCACTCAGGTAATTAAAAATTATTTAGAATAAGTTTTCATGTATTAGAGGAAGAGAAAAATGAGGTGTCTGATTACAATCTACTCACAAAAGCAGATACCTATTTGTCAAAGACTTATTGAACGAAACTGTTTTAAAGACTTTATTGTATCTAATTAAATGCTATGTATTATTTAAAAAAGATACAAATGTTTGTTTTCGCCATCATTGAATTATATTGTAT
Source organism: Acheta domesticus (assembly GCA_031308135.1). NCBI lineage: Eukaryota > Metazoa > Arthropoda > Insecta > Orthoptera > Gryllidae > Acheta > Acheta domesticus. The sequence goes on from JAHLJT010004567.1 coordinate 153,361,531, forward strand.
TGTTACCCACTTATCGTTCAGCCTATTTGTGGCTAGGCATGACATTCGCGTACTTGCAGTATTACGAACTGTTTTAAAATAAGTTGGAGAGGCTTGTGAGGTTGCGAAATGAGCCCTTCTCTAGGCTCTAAAATGAAAGAGGATGGATAGAATGGCGAAGAAAGAGTTATCTAAGGTACCTCTGATCGGGCGTCCAACATGCATATTTGGAGGAATTCACGATGACCATCGAAGAGAAAGGACAGGCTTTAGTCTACGAAAGCTTTTGCTTACATCAGACTACCGGATGTTTCAATTACTCGTTTTTTACGCGGTGGAGGCGGAGAAACGAGGCGCTGGAGTGGGCAAAGCTATTTAGTGGGCTATTTCGAGACGAGATACTGAGACGTTTTACAAGACGTTCTTCTTCTACAAACCAAAAGTTGCACGAAAATCATTCGCCCACGTATGTAGTAACCCCTTCTCCCAGACCTGTGGTAATGGATGATAGACATTAGCTGCCTCTGCGGCTTCGTTGACTGGATGGTGTCAAAGACCCGATGTCCAACCTGTGGTATGTATCGGGGTCGAATTCTACAGGACGGGAGGGGGAGGGGGGAGGCAGAATTATAGCAGTCGGTAGCTCTCATCGGAAGTTCTCCATGATTTATCCAATGAACACAGGAAAAATGCTCGAGCAATACAGTAACAACCCGCTAAGGGACCCCGTGCAATCTTCCCTTTTATTTACACGCCTACACTGCGATTCATGTCATGCGACCAGTCACGAGCGTAGACTTTGTCCTGGCCGAGGCGGTGTTCCGCTGGGGAAGAAACGTGACGTGACAGGGAAATCTCCCCTTAATCCGACGTGTAGGTCGGAGCCGGATCTCGCGTTACAGCTGGGACAGGAACACCGACTCTTTCCATCATTAACATGCACTAGTCCTCCGGGGCGATTATCCTAGTTGTTTACGCGCCTGGAAGCACTAAGCACTCCCTGCCTAGCGTTGCCTTTGGTGGCGCCGCGTGCTAATGCGGCGGGGAGGCGACGCGCGCGGACAAGAGGGAGAGGCGCCGCGGCGTCGGCCGGCGCCGCGCAACAAGCGCGTGGCGCAGGGCGGCGCGGCGCCTCCGCGATCGAGCGGCGCCCCGGGGGCCTTCCGGCTCCGCGGCGCCTGACGAGGGTCGAAGCAGCGGCGGCGGTGGCGGCGGCGCCGTCCCAGGGCGCCGCCTCCTTTCCCTCACTCCCTACTTCTTCCCTTCCCGCCCGCCGACGGCCGGTCCGATTCCCGAGGCCCGCGTGTGTAACAGTGCGCCTCCCCCGGGGAGGACTCGACGCGGCGGCGGCGGAAGGGCCCCGTATCAGCACCGCATCCATCACGCGCCGGGCGCCGCCGCCGCCTCTATTCCCTCCTCTGACCCGCGGATCCTCTTGTATCTCCGGATGTCCGGGAGTGAGAGCAAGGGCAGCGTAGAGGAAGGATAGTTGCTTACGATATGCTCGGGATCTTTTGTATAAGTCGGCAATGATCTTTGGTCATTATTACACCGTCCTGCCTTATAAAATGAATCGTTTTAATTAATTGACGAATGTTCTTCTCAACGGGCCTCGTGGCCTCAGAAACTGTTACAACGATTCATTTTATAAGTCGGAAAGTGTTACAGTGACCTAGTATCATCGGCAACTATAGGAAAATCGAAGTATAGTTCACGATTTGATTTAGGCAAGATAAGAATTTATTATGTGAGAAGCTTAGCCTTCCAAATGGAAATAATAAATGTGTTCAAAGAAATTGGCTGTTATTTGTTGGGGCACATGAAACATTTAGCTTGTGAAATGTTAAACCAAGTCGTTCTTTTTCGTTTCCTCGGCTACCAAAATTAAGTTTCAATGGTCAAAATGCAAAATGTCTGTTCTTCATCCGTAATACTTACAGAGATCACTTAAAAATAGAACGTAACTATATCTTTTGTAGCGAACTCGGTAGTAAATGATTGAGAATAATCAATACTTAAATAAAGTTACGTATTTGTTTTCTGCTTTGTTATGTAAATATGAGGACATTTCATGATTAGGGAATTCTACATTTCTTAAACGTTTTGGGCACAATTACAGGTGGTGTGTTGTGTACTTTGGATGCAAATGGGGTTTGTATGAATAATTGAGTGAAATCATGTGAACAAAGGACGGTTGCGAGAGCTAGGTGTAGGAATTCAACGAATTTAAGGCAGAAGGATATGCATGAAGGGGGAAGTGAGTGAATGAGTGGACGGGAGTGGAGATGCGGTGCCCGGCGATTGTAGGACGTCTTAGAAGAAGAAAGCAAACAAAAAATGAACACTCCGCCTGAGTATCGTAGTCTCCCTCTGCGTCAGCATCCTGGGCGCCCGCCCGCCCGCCCTAACGACTCGTGTTTCCGCCTCCTCCGCCCGCGAAAAACTCAGTAATTGAAACGTCCGACAGTCGGTTCCAAGCGCCGCCTTTCGTTTCGGCGGAAGCCCTTTGGGTGGGTTTTGCTTTCGCAAGGGGCATCGAGTGGAGCTCGGAATTCTGATGGGTTGCGAGTAGATGATGCGTTAAGTTGTGACTTCAAGCGCAAGGATGTGTCTGCTTCAACACAGACTCTTCCTAGTACATTTCAACAACTCGATTTCTTTTAAACCCACGTTTTCCTTGAAAAAAGGGGTGCTTCCACTTGGGTTTCTATAGTAAACATATTATTAATTTGCTGTTGTTAACTGTACCTTCGTTTCCATTTATTTATCTTCCACTCAGATAATTCGTAGCAAAATTTACAAATGGTATGCATTGTTTTTAAAGCAGAGCTATGTTTTGTATTTCAACGATATTGAATATGGTGAGCTCTTTAGGGCAATCTACTGACAGTGTTTTTAATTCTCAGAAACATTGTAAATAAACGCTTAGAATCATCCCAAAAATATTTTAAGGCCTTCTGCCGTGTGCTCATAAGATTATGTTGCCAAGCTAAGTTTTCAAGTATAACATTTGCCACTTATAACATAGTGTAGCTATAATTTGAAACATTCAAATTTCTCGCACTTTTTCAAAGCTTTCGTAAAAAAACAACACTTTTGGTATTTTTGTTTAATAGAAGTGACTCGGATAATTAGTTATCTACCATTCTAATTTAATGTTTTTACATGCGAGAACAATTTTTTTAAATAAACTTTTCATGACGTGACAGAATACATTTCAATACGTTAACGTTTAGAGAAATCAAAATGTAGTAAAAATAGACTGGTTACAGATTGTAGCCAGCATACGGATAACGATCCGATACACACAGCTATAAAGCAGCAAAGTAACCCTTATCTTTATTCAGTGAACATCATGAAAACTTAAAGTGTTTATTTTGACGAAAAACGAGCTGTATTGTTTGAACATGATTTGAATTTATATTTTAAGCCCAGCAAAATTTAAAATTGACCCAATAATATAAACAGAAGTGGGAAAAAAAGGAAACAGGCCGAAAGGCGAATGCAGATGTGCGTTGCTGACCACGCACTGTGCTGAAGCCCTGTGTAGAACCTTCGTGTTGGCCCCACAAAGTCAACTTTTTTTTTCAAAAATATTAAAAAGAAAATAACTCGTACCCCCCTCACAAAAAACCCTTATGTTACGGAAATATTTCTTGCGAGCAACGTCGTTAATATAAAATCCATGAAATAAAATTGTTTAAATTGTTGGCATTTTATTTTGGGGGATTACATAGAGCATGACGTATGACGCGTGGCGATGGATATAAATTATACTGAGCATTACAATGTATTATTTTGTCATTTTTCTTTTAGTAGGTCGTGCCACAAACATACCCATCAGTTGGAATATTATTGCTAGGTCAATGAGGTCCGCACTGGATTAATAGAATAGTTTATATGCGTCACAGAATTTGTCTCATAGAAACTTATATTGGGGAGGTATATGATGGGTGGTCGTACATTCAATTTTGGGGTAAAATTCAATTACTGTATTCAAATACGCAGTCTACAATTCAATTTATTGGTTTTGTGTTGAGTGCGTTATCTGTAGAAAATGAATTAAATATAAACTCCTTGGAATATGTTAAATTTTCCTAATATTAAAATTGCAGATAACGTCAAAATATATGCGTTTAATGCCATTTAGTAACATGTGTTACTTTGCGAAATATTCTGATTTGTGTCAGACTGACTTAGTTAGTAGCGACGGGGTTCGCGAGTTCGCGGAATCCTGTGCCGTCGCATTAAGCAAGCTGTTTCGAAGTCCGACCTACCTCAACCGGACTCGCGCCTTTCGTTGACAGGCACATCCGACCCGTCAGTCACCCGGGAGTGGGCGGGGGTGGAGTTGACGCGTCCGAGTGCGGGGGCGGCGGCGGCGAGGGCGCGCGACGTGGCAACGTCGCCGGAGGCGTAGCAGCAGCGGCTGCGCGTCGCAGGCATCTCTGTTACTGTTCATTAGGTCGGCAAATCTAATTCTCACAGCCTCGCTTGGCGCCGCTCCCGTCCGCCATCCCCCATCCCCCCTCATCCCTCGACTGGTGAGGAGACGGAAGATGTATGCGACGGTCGGGGCGGGGGAGAGGAAGGACAGAGTGGCGGGGCTGGGTAGGGGTCAAATAAGGGGTAGGAGAGAACTTTTGGGTGGGGGTGGGCTTTGGGAGGCAAGGATGTAGATGGAGCTGTGTGGTACGGGGGATGTCGGCCAGGGAGGGGACACGGGCGGACCTAGTGAAGTCGGGGAGACGAGGCGGAGACAGGGGTTGCGCAATGGATTAGCGAAGGCAGGGCGAGGGCAGGACTTTCGAATCGACGAAGACAACGAAGGGGCTGGATGGTGGGATCGGCGAGAGATAGGATGTGGAGGTCGGCGCTGTAGAGATGGCGCGGGAAGGCTTGGGGCAGTGGAAGTGAGAGCGAAAGACGGGGCGCAGGGGTGGTGGTGGAGGGGACTGTGTGGGTCGCTGTGTTGGGGGCGTCGCAAACGGTGGGGGTGTGAGGGTGGAGAGAGCGTGGGCGATGGCGGCGTCTGAGGCTGGCGCCGGCAATCTCACCCGGTAATTAATTGGAACACGGACTGCGCTGCAGACTCGGCCGCCGCCTCGCCCCCCACCCCTGTGCCTCGCTCCGCCCCCCTCTTCCCTGCCGCTTGTGCCGCGCCTCTCGAGTTTCCTGCAACTTCTCTGCCATTTGGCGTAAATTAACAGTAGCAGTTGTATGAATTGCGTGCGCTGCAAGACAATGTCCGTACGCAAGTAGTAGAGGACGGTCATCGCGGCGGAACGCCTTTTGTGCACGCGGCGGCGGCGACTGTGGGGGCGGCGGCGGCAGCGGTGGGGGCAGAGTGGGCGGTTGAGGCGGTGGAATCGGCGGCGGTTGCGGTGGTGGCACTGTGCACGCAGGTGCGTGGGAGCGGTGCGGGTGAATGCTCCTTGTCGAGTTGGTTTGCGGAAGTGACGCTCGAGTGATTCCTGGAGACCTCGTCAAAGCACCCGTCCTACTCTCCGGAATTTCGGGAACTACAACGCGAATGGGAATTGTCATGCATGGACAGCGCTGTACGCGGGGTGTTACTGTGTTCAATTTCACGTGGGTTACTGACTGAAGCTAGTTGCTTTTCCTAAAAATGACATTATCCATGGTATAAAGTGAATGGATATGTGCAAATATACATAAAATATTTTTTTAAGTATTGATGGGAACTCGTTCATTTAAAATATAGTTTCTTTCAAAATTGTAAATGACAATTGCCAGCGGAAACGAATGTTTGTTGTTACGCGACTGATACATTAATGCAAACGCAATCACTCAAATAAACTTACAAAAATATTCGAATATATATGACAGGTGCTCGCGGTGTAATGACTGGCTGTGATTTTTTCGTGCCTTCCACCACCGGTAGATCGGTTCGATCCCTTAAAAATTCATGTGGAATTTCTGGTGGACAAAGAGAGTTATCGGTCTGTTTTCACTGAATTATGATATTTCTTTGCCTCTACGTTCTACCATTAGATCTTTTCTCAAGGGTGTCAATAACCTTAAATGTTGAAGGACCTCTAAATTCCAATTAATATTTTTTTTTCCGAAAGTTACAAAGCAACTATTGATTACATTTATATGAAGGCTAATTTTTATACTAAACGCATAGAAATTAAAGGTATCATGTTCAATTTAATATGCATTATTGTTGCGAGAGTGCTTTTAGAACACATTTACTAAGATTGGATTGGGGAAGTGATAAAGATAATTAGAAAAGCACTTTGTGTATCTGTGTAATCACCAGCTGCTAGACGTACAAACCTCTCGCGTTTCTCGTGTACTATGCGGCAGAGGGGCGAGTGGGGGCGGCTCCCCGCCGGGCGTCGCGCGCCGTCGATCGGCACTGACTCTCTCCCCGGAGACGCGTCGGCGAACGTCAGCCCCGCGTTTCCTCCGACGCCGGCGGCGGCGCGGCGGTCACCGCGTCGTCCCTCGATATTTACTGTGTATCGAGTGTCGCCTCCGCCCTCCCCCACTCCTCCCCGCCCCGCCACGCCCTTCCCCAACCCCCTCTCCGCCTGAACTTCCCCACTCCCTCCCCGCCCGACCTTCCCTGCCCCACCTTCCCCGCCCTTCCCCGTCCTTCCATGGCCTGACCCGTCCCTCTCCGCCCCGCCCCACTTTGCTCCTCCCCACTCTCCCTCCCCGACCCTCTCTGCCCCGCCCCATCTCACCCTGCCCCGCCCCATCTCACCCTGCCCCGCCCCATCTCACCCTGCCCCGCCCCATCTCACACTGCCCCGCCCCGCCCCGATCCGATCTTCTCTGACCTGCTCCATTCCGGTGGCTCTTCACGGGGGCGGGCGGGCGGGCGGTGAGTGTCGCAGTCGCCCAACCCCGCCCCGGTATCTCACTCGTGGGCTGGCGGGTGGGCGGGCGGTGAGTGGCGCAGGTGTGTGGCCGGCCCCCGGGGATCCCGGCCTGCGCACTCGACGCGGCGGACGATGCACGCGCACGGCACGCGATTCGTCTCCGGAACGGATTCGTCGCCCGCTGGAAATTTCTCGTTCGGAAGCCTTTTGTTTCACTCCCGAGAACGAGACGGAACTGGATTTGTTTCAAGGACTTTCGCTGCCACTGCAGAGTGGTCGTTAAAAAAAAGAAGTGCCTCAAAATTGCGTGGTTTTGTTTTTGCGCTCGATCGCTCAGTAGGAAGGGGTTGTTTCTTGAATTTGATTTCTCATTAAAGCGCTTTATGTGGTTCTTCGGGATATTTGGTCCACAATATTACATTGTGCATTTCCAATATTGATTCCTAAAGACACAATGCATCAAATTTCATTATCAAAAATCGGTGAAGCAACCTGGAGATTTTTCTGGGTAGTATCTTTCCGACTAGATGTTTACTTACAAAGGTCTGCCATTTCTCATGCCAGTTTAAAAACAATATTTATAATTTTATGGTAATTTGTAACGCATTCAACTGATGTATTGGGTGACTAGTTACTACAGAAAAGTAGTAAAACGGGTGATGGATTTCGGGTGGGGGACTGAAGCCCCTCATTGGCTACGCCATTACTTAAGTTTGTTATTATAGCGGTGGCTTACTCGTTCTTATGTGTCTTGCACTCTTTCTAGAATTGATCAGAGTGATGGTTTCATGTTCTCAAAATCAATGAGAGGGAAGAGTTAGAAGAGCAATTCAAATCGTATGATATATTGCGAACTTTTCCCGCCTTTCACCATCCGAAAGGGCCGCTGAAGGGCTTCGGCCGCTCTGATGGAAAAGCCCTGTCTGTGGCCGATGGGCCGCAAAGAGGCGTAAAAGGAAGCGGTCGCCGCTGATTGGACGAAAGGGCCTGCGGTCAGTGGCGAAGCCCGCCGCGCGCCGTGGAAATGGATTATTAATGTATGGTTAAAAGCAGTTAATGGCTATTTTATATGCCACCGGGTGGGCTTAGAGACGATTCTATTTCCATCATTTCGATTCCATGCATATTTCCAAGTTAAATTATGCAAATGGTGCGTTGCCGTTCGAAACTTTACCGTTCTAAAAGTGGATGCTATTACGAGAACGGTGCGTTTAAATTATTTTTACTGTTGTGTGAACGAATTTTAAAACAATGTGTGAAATTAACCCTTTTCAATGAATGTTTAATTAAGGTCGAGTTTTGTTCCTTTTGCAGATATTTCAGCTGTACGTCTGCAAATATGAATAGCGCGTAAATGGTCACGTTTTCATTTCATGAAAATATTTTCAGCAATGACAAGAGTGCAATTTAAATTCGGTGCTAAACTTCCATTGTGTAACTTCGACCTAAATGTAGCACTGACGTGCACTGATCTCCAAACTCATTGCGTCAATGAAGATCCCGTTAGTTCCCTTTGTGCTGACGGATCGGAAGCAGCTTTTCTCGTGGTGACGAAGGAGCCGATGCCGTGAGCAGCCCTCTGTGGTCTATTCGGGCGGGAGCTATGTACAATAGCCTAAGCGGGGCGCCCGCGCCGCCTTCGCTCCGTCGCTTGCCGCCCGAACACCCAATTAGCCCTTTGCTTGGAGCTTCCGCTCCGGCGCCCCCGCACTATTCTCGTCTCCGCCCAGTTCACCGCTTCCCCGCACCGCTCTCCTCTTCCCGCTCTCCCCGCCTCGCTCGGCATGTGGTCTCCCGCCGGTGACGCGGCTGTTGCTGTGTTCTTTGTCGCCGCGGGCGGGCGGCACGTGGCGGGGAGGCCCGCGGCCCGCTCGCTTGTTCCCCAATTGTTCTCGATTAAATTACCTCATTAGTCTAAACGTTTGGAGACTCACTCGAGTTGCGATCCGGCCGCCCACACACTCTCGCGCGCACACATCCGCCCGGCGCGCACTAATATAATCGGAGGGGAGACGGGATTGCGGAGGGGGGGGGCTGGGTTGGGCGAGAGAGGCCTATTCCGACCACCGTGCGCGCACCCCCACTTAGGAAATGAATTGCGCAAAACCCGAAACGCAGGACGAACCCTGGATTTGCTGGGATTAACGTGGGAGGCCGCCGCCGCATCGTTGCATCCTCCGTCCCTCTCCCCGGCTCTCGTTCCCTTCACAGTCAATGTCACGGTCGCCTTTTCCACACAGGCCGTTCGCTCACGATTTTCCACCTCTCGTCATCTCTTTCCTTGTCAGTTATGGTGATCAAATAGTTGGCTTGCATTCTTTTCCGTCTCCCATTTTTCTTTTGTTAGTAAACACTACCATCCCCGGTTAACCAACAAAAATTTTGTATGAGTACCCGTCTTTATATCCCCGCTTTTTTCTTTCTTTCTTTCTTTCCGTCCTTCCTTCTTTCCTTCCTTCCTTCCCTCTTTCCTTCTTTATTTTTCCTTCCTTCTTTTTTCTTTATTTCTTTGGTCTTTTTTCTTCTAGTTCTTTCTTTCTTTATTTCTTCTCTCCTTCTTTCTTTATTATTTCTTTCTTCTCTCCTTCTTTCTTTGTTCTCTCTTTCTTCCTTTTCTTTCTTTCTTTCTTTTCTTTCTTTCTTTTCTTCTTTCTCTCTTTCTTTGTTCTCTTTCTTTCTATTTATATTTTTTCTCTTTCTTCCTCTGCATATTTCTGTCTATTGCTTTTTGTTCTCTTTATCTTTCTTTCTCAGCGCCCGCTGCTCCCATCTCCATTGTCGCTTGTCACAGACTTGTACTGTTGCTGTTGCCGCCGCACCTGTTTCGTGTGGTACTGTCGTCTTGCGGTTCTCCTGGCTGCCTCAACTCTCTCCTTTCTCGCCTCTCTACCATCACTCCCACTGCCGCCAGCGCCGCTGCAGCTCTGCTCTGGGATTGATGTGGGCTTAGGTGCGGCTGCCCCTCCGCGCCCCGCCCTGCACCCCCCTTTGCCCCCATCGCCCCAACGCCAGAGCTCGGCTTCTTTGTGCGACGGGCGGCGCCTCATCTCTCGAACCGCGAGCGGTCTCTGGGCCGCGTTTTCATTAACCTCATGGGCTTCGAGTGCGTTCGCGGCTTCGCCCTCCGGAGGCCGCTCTGCTCTCGGCACTCTGCAGGTTGAGTGGGCGGAGTCAGGGCGATGGCGCGGGCGATGGCGCGGGCGAGGGCGAGGGCGCGGGCGAGGGCGAGGGCGCGGGCGAGGGCGCGGGCGAGGGCGCGGGCGAGGGCGCGGGCGAGGGCGCGGGCGAGGGCGCGGGCGAGGGCGCGGGCGAGGGCGCGGGCGAGGGCGCGGGCGAGGGCGCGGGCGAGGGCGCGGGCGAGGGCGCGGGCGAGGGCGCGGGCGAGGGCGCGGGCGAGGGCGCGGGCGAGGGCGCGGGCGAGGGCGCGGGCGAGGGCGCGGGCGAGGGCGCGGGCGAGGGCGCGGGCGAGGGCGCGGGCGAGGGCGCGGGCGAGGGCGCGGGCGAGGGCGCGGGCGAGGGCGCGGGCGAGGGCGCGGGCGAGGGCGCGGGCGAGGGCGCGGGCGAGGGCGCGGGCGAGGGCGCGGGCGAGGGCGCGGGCGAGGGCGCGGGCGAGGGCGCGGGCGAGGGCGCGGGCGAGGGCGCGGGCGAGGGCGCGGTGGTTGGAGCATGGGCGTGGTAGGTAGCATCCTTTACCCGCCCCCGCCCATCTGCGCTGTGGGGATGCAGCGCGGGTATTAATAAATCCCGTCCCTTGCGGCGGCTGCGCTGCTAAGCTTTGCGTTTATGTGGGAATGAAGAACAGGTAGCTCTGCGATAACCCCGAACCCAAAAGACTGCCTTAGGATATTGCAGGCCACATTCCCCGAGGGATTTTGGAACTTGAGGGTTCTGTTTTCAAAGTAGACGGTGGGGTTCTTTCAGAGGAAGATACCAATTAATTTCGTTCGTAATCTTTTGAAATAAAATGGGTAATTTATTCTTAATGATCCACGGGATTAAAATGGGTAAATGGGTAATGGGTAATTATCATGTTTGATGTTTGTTAATTTTATTCGCCGGCAAATTAGGAAGTTTAGAAGTTGTTGTCATTTAGTACGTATTAACTTCACATTTATAGAAAACCACAAATTTATCCAGCCTTGGAGAATCCATCAAAACTGAAACTGGTGAAGTCTGTTTTGAAAGGTAGAGATAAATGCAATGGAAATAAAACTCAAAAGAAAGGATTTCGGAGAGTCATTACAAGGAAGAGTATTGATCGTATTTAATGCTGCAAATGATAACTTGTCGAATCCATACTGTATCCATATGAATGGAATATTGTGCATCCACATTGCATACGCAACCAGTATTGCAATAGTCAACATCCTCAAAATGCGATAGTCACCAATTCCGGGTAACATTTTCTTTGAAAAGACCTATCTCTGGGGTGTCCGCCAGATACAGCTGATGCAATTATACTGACTACGACAGGACTGTTTTGATCAGAAGAACTGGAGGGAAAATCAACATCCGTTAAGATTACCCTAACATCTCCTTTTATTGGTGACTTGATCCTGCCATCTTATACCAGAAAGACATTTGATTCAAATAGAAACGTAGTTTATGCAACAGGTATAACTGCCAAACAAAGTAAACACAAATTTGTTTGCAAACGTATACGCTGATATCTCTCACAATAAAGTCCTTTCCTTGAAGCAGCGGAACGTGTGATGAAACCCTAAATTTAAACTACACGACATCAATTTTTCTCAGGTCATGTTTTACAAAAACTCCGTGTAGATGAGGGTATCCTTCGCTATCGACGTACAGTGAACGAGCTATTTACTTTATCTTTTCTCTTTCGTCCTCCACAATACCGGGGGATTCCCCCGCATATAAACACAAAGGATCCAGGATGCATTAAATCATTTCGTTTCCTTACCCCTCCTGTTGAGCAATCAGCTTCCTGCAGTCGCGTGCGCGCTGTGTGGCAGTGGGGCATCGGGTAAACACTTATCGCGTGTGAGTCACGGGCGGCGCAGGAACCGGACGCCGCGCCGCCGTGACGTGAAGTGACGTGCCGCGCCGCGCCGCGCGCGGGCAGCTGCGGCTGGAAGGCGGAGTGGGCGTATCGCCGCCGCTTTGAAGGAGCCGCCTTCCGCGATTCGCACTTGTTATCGCGCCTCCGCCTCCGCCTGCCGCCTCGCGTGGTGCCTGTGATTCTCCTAAGCGGACGCCACGTCATATACGAGTGGAAAATTTCGCTTGGTTTGCTGTTTAGTATCTGAGCACGCACAATCGCTGAGGGGGATGAAAATCTACTTGACTCTTGGCGTGTTATAGACATTCTCGTGTCATAGTGCATTTTGAGAAACAAAACTGTGGAGGTTTTAATAAGCCTTTTGTGGACGCAGAGTAAAGATCACAATATTTTCATAGTCGTAATGCTTGGGATAATATACCGTGAGGGGCGGATCAAGCGGATCATTTGTAGGGGTATCACAGTTTTTTTCGTTAAATAATAAACATATTATTATATTGTATATTATTTTTGCAGTGTGTAGATGATACTAAATAATATCATTGCTTAAATAATTATATATTTTTAACATAAATAAATGTTTAAATTAATTTTGCCAAATAAAGGAAGGTAACAAACGAAAATTCTAAGGCCTTTTGGGGGAAGGTATGGCCTGCATGGGCCTCCCCCCGGATCCGCCACTGACTTATTATGTAGCATTTCTCAGCCTTTTGTAGTGGATGAAACAGCGAATTTCAAGAAATAGATGGCAATCATTAAGATTACGTCGAAACGTACATACCGCCTTCCGGGATTCGCGGTTGTTATCACGCCTGTGCCTCGCGTGGTGGCTGTTTTTCCTAAACTCTCGCTACATCAATCAGGAGTGGAACATTTTGCTTGCTTTTCTGTTATCGGAGCAGTCGGAATGGACAAAGAGAGAGGCTTAAAGTACCAGTGTATTAATAGATTGACTTTAGGTGTATGGTAGATACTCCTAAGTGACAGTTCATTTTGAGAACTAAGCCAAGGTTTTAATGAGGCTTCTTTCGTCACAGAGTAAAGAACAATGTTTTAGTAGTACTTGCACAAAGTTTTAATCTGTATGGAGAGTGTTAGGACTACCTGGTACCGATGCCCTTCATATATCGAAGAAAATGTGGCACTTAAAAAATAGTCGAAATTTCTCATCCTTTTTTTAGTGTAAGGATCACACAAATTTTAAAATGGTTCGCAAGTCATGAAGATTACGTCAAAATTATCAATCGTAATATCGCTGGTTTGAATACCAAAATAGTTATAATTGTAAATGGAAAAAAATATTGAGAAGATTTAATGAAATGCGCAGTATTAAATTACAGAGTTGAATTTCTTTTACGTTAAAATACGTTTAGTATTTTGTGTATAAAATATTATAATTATCTTCTTAAAATACGGATTCTTGGCATCACAAAATTCATCGTGCATGCAGGAGTTCGCTGGTCACTGAACAGAAACACCGACAGAGCCTTTTGGCGAGAGAGGACAACAGAAAAAGTCAAGTCTCATAAGGAACGCTGTTTGATCACAATCGGTGCGCGACTACACCATACTTAATTCCCTACCGCGATCTTTTGTGTTCCAGCGACCCTCTTCACTCTTGAAGAAAGGTCAGAACTTCGTGTCTGGTGGGCAGAAGCTCCCCAAGACATGGCTTCCAGCCTTCCGCTCTTCCCTTGATTGCGACCTTTTCACCCTCCCCGCTCCGCTGCTATCCTTCCATCTTGGCCGTGACGTTCACCTTCTGCGTCTTCCACCACGGCGGCTCACCTTGCGCAGCTTGACTACGTGCCCCCTCCCCCCCGTCGCTGATAAAGTGCACGTGGCGCCACACCAGAGTTCGAGAATTAAAATACAACGCCCCGCGTTTTGAAGCGTTCAGTCCCAGCCGCCGCCGCCGCCGCCTCCACCGCCACCGCCGCCCCCTGGTCTCGAGATAACTTTGTCGCGGAGGAGGCGGCAGGATTCGAGAAAATTAAATCCCGGAGCAGCAAGTTGGGCCCTGCGGGACGCCCCGGCCACAATGGCCGCGCAACTTGGCCCCGCGGAGGCCGCTGATAACCCGTCCCTGCCCCCCGCCCCCCGCCCCCGCCCCCCGGCTGCTCCTGCCTGCTTCTCCAACCGCTTCCCCCTTTTAGCCCTGCCTCTTTCCCACTTCTGCCGTCGCCTGCGCCTTTTTTTTAAGTCCAGTCGTCGTCTCAGTCTCAGTTCTATTATGCTTCTGTCACAGATCCTTTCCACGCCTCTTTCCAGTGGGGGTCATGCCCCCCCCCCTCTTGGGGATCTAGAGAAAAACGTTTGTTATGTTTTCCTATTTGCCAAAATTTATTTAAATGTTTATTCATTTTAGAATTGTCATTATTTAAAAAATATTTTATGGTATCATATATACATTACACAAACACACAATAGTACAAGAACAAATATGTGTACGAAAAACCTATCATACCGCCACCTCTCCAAAAATGTGATCGGCCGGATCTACCCTAGTCTTCTCCCCTCTCCGCCGTCTTGGCCTCTTCCCTACTTTCTCCGTTGGTTTCGTTTTCCAGACTTCGTCGCCTTCTTATCTTCGTGAAAGCTTCCACTCTCAACTAGTCACCACCCTCTCTTTCATCGTTCACAAGCTCGACACCTGTTCTCTTCGTTCCTCCTAGTTTTGTCTCACCTTTTCACTATCTCCTGTTCCTCGTTCTCGGCCTCGTCCTCGACCTCCTCCTCCTCCTCCTCCTCCTTCTCCTCCTTCTCCTCCTGCTCCTCCTTCTCCTCCTCCTCCTTCTCCTCCTCCTCCTCCTCCTCCTCTTCCTCTCTGCGTTTTCTCTTGGAAAATTGCCAAACCACTCCCTCTCTAGAGACTTGTAGCATGCGGCGGATATGCCCGTGTTCATGTACTTTATTTTGGAATTCACAAAACAAGGTTAACGAATTTTTAAAAAACTAGTTTGCACTTGTCCCTCCCCCTAACTAAAGAATGAGGTTTCCTGAGGAATTTTTTCATAGAAGTAATCTACGTTTTTGACCTGTGTAAAGATTGGGTCCTACTTCGGAAGTTTTTGAAGCTTTGCGTAGATAAATACAGAAGTGATCCAAGGTTCACCTAGGAGTCAACATAAAAACACCACGCAGCGTGATGATGAATAATCAGGAAATACAATTTTATCACTCTCGCATTTTTTACGCAAATTTCTGAAATTAAATTTCGGAAAGAAACGTCCTTAGCGTTTTTCCTTACTGCATATTCAAACTGCTGTTCATTTCTCGATAAATTTCATCGCATCCCATCCCATCTACCGTGTGTCAGTGTGCGCCGTTGGTGTATTGGCACATCGGACGCAGCGCATATCGTTCACATCGCGGGTAACCTTTCCGCCCATCATGCAGTGGAGCTACGAGCACATTCAACAATTTTCATTGCTTTATTTTCCTGGGATTTCGTGCGAGTCTCAGCGGTTACCAATATTCGCGTCGGACCGCAGAATTTCGGTAAACCGTAACGGAAATTGGACCGGGATGTTGCCGAATCCGCCCGCTCACAGACGCCGGCATCTCCAGTGGGCGATGGGCTCTGGCGCATCGTGTCCGACTTCTGGGAATGAGCTTCAGCCACCAGTTTGCGTCACATTAGCGGAAATTTTAAGTACAGCCAGATACCAAAATTATCACATCGTTACAAGACATTGGGACAGATTTATGAGGAATTTCTTGTACAAAATAAACCTTCGTGTTGTCTTTGGTAGGTTACCGTTGAAAATGGTCACTTTATGCCACTTTCAAAATGTTTCTCGACACTTCTCGCTCTCCATGCAACATGTCGGCCAGCGACTGATCCGCCTATTAAAACGAAGTGTCCATGCTGTCGTCACGTGGTTCGTAACACAAATTGGTGTTGCGCAGAACGAACAAACATCGATGCGCCGGAGTAACTCGCTCATATTTTTGATCATGGGAAGTCTCTCTCTTCGCCTAGGCGCTGTAGCGTGATGTGCGTTATCGTGTGTGATCTTCTTGAACACAGCGTCGTCCGGTAAACAAGGGAAAGCTACTATGCGTGCTTCCGCGTCAAGGAAATAAACTGGCGGATGTATGTTCACGCAGCGTTTAGCGTACATAAGTCGGTCGAATACGATAATTTTTTTCTTTGTAAGGATTCTAGAAGGAAATCACCAGCTTCCTGCCTAAGAACATAGCCATTGGCATATTTTATCAATGCTAACTTTTACTGTTTTGGAGAAAAATCAACTAGAAATGAAAGAAGAACTTTTAACTTTCTAGTTCTAGCCGTGGATTGTAAGGGAACAATAATTTTCTCCATCCAGCAATTGTCATTAGTCATGTTAATACTTGTGTGTTAGAATAATGAAATTCATCAAAAGAAGTGTACTTTTCGAAATTGTTTCAGAGATCTTATAATAATGATAATGATAATAATAATAATAATAATAATAATAATAATAATAATGATAATGATAATATTATGATTAATATGGCATGGTAATTGTACGTCAATTTATGGCAGTATGTATGTATGTATATGTTGTGTAACAATTACTTCTAGGAACGTCAGTTGGAAAGAAATAGGGGCCGTTTTTAATGTGAAATATAAAACACTATCAAATTGAGAATTTACCACTTCCATTTTATTTTTGCGTACCGTATCTCTTTCAATTTATATTTTCAATGATCCCCACGTTCTCGGTTATCTCTAAAAAGTTATAAATGTAAGTTGTCTTGTAGGATTAACAATGTTCTCTTTATCATGGAAGTGTTGGTAATATCTGAAAGGCTGCCTTGTTTTTTTCGGACGGTCATTGATTAGAACGTGGCGTTCTGTACATTTCTCTGTCAATGGCTCTTTTGAGAAGGACCTTCCGTTTGTAATGAAGTGCAAGGTTATCTCTGAGGTCTTGTTCATATCACCCGCAGCGGAAGAGGTTACAAGGAAATGGGTGCGGTAAAACAGCCAACATGAAAATCTCAATTGGGCTCTGTGTTTGTGTTTCCGTGCGTAACTGGCGGTTTTTCTGTGATATTCAGCGCGTGTATTGGTTCTACTAAGAGCGGAGATGCCGTGGTTGTCGAAATTTACCCATCTATGAACAAAGTACGATTTCTGAATTCTTTCAGTTCATTGCAAATGCTTTAATTTCATACAACGTAGAACTGACTGCATTTAAGAAGATTTAAAAACAAATTCAATGTTGTTTTTTTGGAGGAAAAACTTAGATAAAATGTGACGACGAACTACAATTTCGTTGATTAAAATCACTCGTTTTTTCACGTTGATTTTGCATTGTGTATTTATTGTTTTACACCAATCCCTAACAAACATAGCATCGTACTAATTCATAATTAGGTCGTATCAATCTGAAGTTCTTGTTGACCTGTCAGCTTATTCATCAGAGACGGTGTAATTGCGTCGAGTCTCGTGGCCCAGTCGCGCCTTGTCGCTGTCTGCTTTCTGGCGCATCCCCGCGGGGCCGATAGCTCCGAAGTTGGACGCGCGGGCGAGGGCTATCAATCTCCATCTGAGGCGCGCAGCTCATGAAGCAGTCGATGGCGCAGGGGAGGCATCGGGTGGCTGTACGGTCTCCTTTACTCAGTGCCTCCCGCTTTGGTCCGTTTTCTCCATTTGCTTCCTACCTCATTTCCTTCTTCTTCTTTGCCTTGCTTTTATTCTTCGTTGCCTTGTTTTGATTTTATTCTTCTTTGTCTTGTTTTGATTTTATTCTTCTTTGCCTTGGTTTGATTTTATTCTTTTTGCCTTGGTTTGATTTTATTCTTTTTGCCTTGGTTTGATTTTCTTTTTCTTCGCCTTGGTTTGATTTCTTTTTCTTCGCCTTGGTTTGATTTCTTTTCTTCGCCCTTGGTTTGATTTTCTTTTTCTTCGCCTTGGTTGATTTTCTTTTTCTTCGCCTTGGTTTTGATTTTCTTTTTCTTCTTCGCCTTGTTTTGCTTTTCTTCTTCTTCTTTGCCTTGTTTGCTTTTCTTCTTCTTCTTTGCTTGTTTTGCTTTTCTTCTTCTTCTTTGCCTTGTTTTGCTTTTCTTCTTCTTCTTTGCCTTGTTTTGCTTTTCTTCTTCTTCTTTGCCTTGTTTTGCTTTTCTTCTTCTTCTTTGCCTTGTTTTGCTTTTCTTCTTCTTCTTTGCCTTGTTTTGCTTTTCTTCTTCTTCTTTTGCCTTGTTTTGCTTTCCTTCTTCTTCTTCTTTGCCTTGTTTTGCTTTCCTTCTTCTTCTTCTTTGCCTTGTTTTGCTTTCCTTCTTCTTCTTCTTTGCCTTGTTTTGCTTTCCTTCTTCTTCTTCTTTGCCTTGTTTTGCTTTCCTTCTTCTTCTTCTTTGCCTTGTTTTGCTTTCCTTTTCTTCTTCTTCTTCTTCTTCTTTGCCTTGTTTTGCTTTCCTTTTCTTCTTCTTCTTCTTTGCCTTGTTTGGCTTTCCTTCTTCTTCTTCTTCTTTGCCTTGTTTGGCTTTCCTTCTTCTTCTTCTTCTTTGCCTTGTTTGGCTTTTCTTCTTCTTCTTCTTTGCCTTGTTTGGCTTTTCTTCTTCCTAATATCTTCTACTCGTGTGCGCACATTCCACTCTTTTTCTTCTTCGCCTCTCAGTTTCTTCTTCGAATGTTCCCTGCTTCTCTTGTTCTCCCTCTCGAGTGCTTCGCTTCGTTTCCTCTTCCCTGCTCCACTTCTGCTTCGCTCCATCCTCTGAGTCCGACGCAGACGTAAGAGCCCGCAGTGTACAGCGTGCGCGTTGCCTCTGCGCTCCGGGTTGCGCTTGCGCTCGATTGTAATTGCGCCCCCAGGGAACCGTCGACGCTGCTTTGAAGTCTCGCTCTGGATAACTAATCGCCTGAGATGTTTTTGAAGCATCTCTACCTTAAGCTGCAGAATTGCTCGCTAGTTGCCGATGAATTAGGACACTTCCAAATGCTTATGTTCAAGTGTGTGCTTGGGTTAACAATCGAACCGAATCGAATGAGCAGGTGATGTTTCATATGTTTTCATTTTAGGTATCTTGATTAAAGCAATAAATTTCAATACATAGAAAAAAAAACTCCAAATTTTATTTAACCTTTTGTCTCTTGCGAAGTATTTTAATCTGTTCTGTTTTTATACTGCCGAAACAGATCGATTTCGTAATAGAGATCAACACATCAGAGAATAACATTTTCTCTCGTAGTACCGACCAATTTTCTAAGATTTAGCGGGTATATTTTGAATTTGTCCACTTTAATTGTCTAAAGTCAAACTTATTAAAAAACTGAGATCAGTATCGTAATAAGAAATATTACGATCTAATTAATGTTATACTAAAATGACCTATTATTAAAAACAAGATTCGTATTGAAGACATTATTAGAACTAATGTATTATAAACTACCAAATAAATCAGTAAGCCACTTATCAGTAGACAAATGTTCAAATCTAAACGAAAATTATAGTTTACTGACAATTTGACAAAGTGTTTGGAACGTTGTGCGATGTTCATATCGTAAAATCTTATATCAATACTAGATCCGATATCAATCTCTGTCAGACGGTCTCATTTGATAATTCCCTAGTTTCGTATTGTAATAAAATGTCTTTCGATGCTGTAATGTAGGGGGTGGAAGCTTTTGGAGTGAAAAAATATATTCAAATGGCTCAAATTGTATTCTACTCGCAGAGGCGTATCTTAGATATTCATGGCAAACAAAATTTGCGCCCCTATCAAGATATTACGGTTTTTGTTATTTGTTTTAGCGGGTGTACTCTAAACAGCACCCATGTAAATGGCGCCCATGGCTCGTACCTTGTCTGCCATACCGTAGATATGCCACTGCCTACTTGCGTTCTATAGTCCTGGTCCTGACGCCAGTGGTTTCGAGCGCTGTGAATGGCGCGAGGAGGATGAAGCAACGGCGGCGGCGGCGCGGTTTGTGTGCTACGCAGCTGGCAACGGTCGCCTCTGCGCTCGGGGGCCTTGCCAACGCGAGCCGATGGCGACATCGCGGGGATCGAACCCAGGGCGAAGCGATAACAAGTGGACGAAAATACCGTGAAACGTCGCTGGGAAAAGCCGGAGGGTCGAATAGGGATATCACTAACTAGAAAAGTTTGATATGAATAATTTCGTCATCTGAATGTAATTCTCTATTATCGTTTTGTCTTTATTATCTCTATCTTTATTATCTCTATTATCGATAAATTATCATTTTGTCTTAATTGAACTGTGCCAAGTGGTTTCGATGAACAGAAATGTTTAATATTATTTACATGGCTGTGATTAAATTATTATAGTAGTACGAAACTAATACCACTTCAAAAGTTCAGTGGTCAACAACTAATGAACGATTAACATGACTGTTATTGGAAGTAGGGAAGCATCCGCATATGCAGACGAGAAAATTGCGAAGAGATGCAACATTGGGGCTTGGAGGAATATTGTGAATAAAACTGGATGGTCAGTAATAAATTTTCTGAATGATTATAATGTGTTATCAAAGCATATCAATAAGTGAGGCATTAGAACGCTTTGAGATGGACACCTCTGAAAGCATAAATCGCAATTACATTAGTAAAGATCAGGTGCGTTCCTATAAGGACCTTTGTCAAGACCATCAGGAAATAGTTGCCGTAAATAAATAATTAGGGAAGGAAACTGGTGAAATTATCTATAATATCAGTTACAATGAAATCTAAAAACCATATTAGTGACGTAAAAATGCTTCAATAGTCATTACAAATGGCTTGGATAACTTGAAAATCATGAAATAGTAAAATAATGTAGGAAAATAGTAAATTAATTTTTCGTTTGTTCTATATTTCATACCTCCGAATTATTTGTGTATCCTCTATACTAAGCTTTCTTTTACAAATTTAATTTCGTGGAATTCGTTTGATTAATATTGCCTTGTGATAATCATTCAGTATCATTCATTTCCCCACTTTGCTAAAAAGGGTGCATCTCTTAATTTCCTTTTTTTTGATATTGTTTCGTGTTTTTTGCGTCCCTTATTTTATTTGCCTCATTTGTCTCGTTTTCCTCTTTCGCCTTCTTCGTGAGCTCGCTCGCTCCCTCGCTCTCCCTCGCTCTCCCTCGCTCTCCCTCGCTCTCCCTCCCTCCCTACCTCCCTTCCTCCCTCCCTTCCTTCCTCCCTTCCTTCCTTCCTTCCTTCCTTCCTCCCTTCCTCCCTCCCTCCCTTCCTCCCTTTCTTCCTCCCTTCCTCCCTTTCTCCCTTCCTCCCTCCCTTTCTCCCTCCCTTCCTCCCTTTCTCCCTTCCTCCCTCCCTCCCTTTCTCCCTTCCTCCCTCCCTCCCTTTCTCCCTCCCTTCCCCCCTTTCTCCCTCCCTTCCTCCCTTTCTCCCTCCCTTCCTCCCTTTCTCCCTCCCTTCCTCCCTTTCTCCCTCCCTTCCACCCGTCTCGGAGCCCCATCAGAGGCCTACTTCCCAGAAAGTGCTAGGCCGCGCGCGCGCTCGTATTTCAGGGAATAAGAAACGTCTGTTTGCGCGCCCCGCGCCGTTCTACCCACCTCTCCCGCTCCTTTCTCCTGGGCCCTTTGCTCCTCGGAGGCCCTCGCTTTCGTGGTTTCATTCTGATGCGGGAAGCTCGGGAGGTGCCCTCGGGAGAGGTCGTGGATATGTGCGTAGTAGCTGGCAGAATATTTTCTTTTTGGGGGGGGGTTGAAAAAAGTGACGTTTCGTTGTTAATTTTGAACTTTTACCAGTTCTTGTTGAACTGTAAAATATATTGAAAATACTCTGGGCATTTTGTCAGTGTAATATCATGCGATGGGAAACTTCTGAACGGAAACTAGTAGAAGAGTGATTTATATTTTTTGAGAGGAGAGTTCTAAAATAAAACATATAGAATCTCATATAAAAATGCGCAAAGTTTAATACAGATCTTCGGAGGACAACTTCGGCCTTTCAGACTTTGGCCATGCCTCATTTGCTGTGTTGTGTGTATACTTTATTGGTCCTGAGTGTATATGCGTTTGTTCATGTTTTCATTGTGTATCATACACAGATAAAGTTCTAGAAGCAAATCTTAAGTTGATATTCGGATTGGGTTTTCCAATGGAAAAGGATTCGAATCTCAATTTTGAGTTCTCCTTCGCACTCGTCAATAATTGAAATAATTGAAATCATTCTAGAGACGCTTGTATTTAAAAAAAAAGTTGTTCGTTTCCCAATCTGAGTGAAGTTATAAAATCAATACGCTGTCAAACTAGCCAACGGAAAATTGTATTGTGAACTATCGTAGGAACTCTAATGTCAAGTTGGAAGATCAACTCATCGGATCCGTTACGTGCTGCTCGCTGAAATACAATAGTTATACACTGCTATTATAGTTGTATCATTCTCCACTTTGCATTCGGTCGCAATGGAATAAGCGTAATGGTGAATGTGTCATCGACATAAACGGAACTGCGTTGAAGTTTGATCGAAACAATTCAGTTCCGCAGTCCCGTGGGCGTTTACTCTGCTTTGGAGTTGAACTAGCTATCTGAACTGAATCGCACCATGTCATAACCAAATTTGTGTGCGTTTCGACTACATTGGGAGTTTTTTACAAGTCTTTTTTGCTAGATTAGAGAACGCGTTTGCGATTGCAATACGTTTGAAAATTCATGGACCGGAAAATGTGAAATATTTTCCACGCTACGCGTTCCGCATGCTAGCCGTAAGTATGCAGTACATTTGAAACTTGTTTTAACAAAAAATGTGTTAAAATAAAATGTGCGTAATTTACTGGTTGCAATTCTCAGAAAATAAGTTATTTGTGGAATGCATGATGGAGGGTAAATCTCCTCTTTGACGTTGAAAAGTTTCCAGTGACCTGCGTTTAACACACAGTGAAGTGAATTTTCATAAATATCTCTCATTCCTTCCATATCGAAGGTTTGGACGCCTGCACATCAATTTCGCTGGTCACTATTCATGTTTGTGTACACACACACACACACACACACACACACACACAACGCTCGTGCATGCGGGCGGACGGGCGTGTGTGTGTGTGTGTGTGTGTGTGTGTGTGTATGTGTGTGTGTATGTGTGTGGTGTAAAAATATTGAGGTGGATTGGGGATATGGATGAAGAAGGAAAGACCGCGCGAAGTCCTGGGTGATTTGTTAGGGTACTGCTGCAGCATTTCCCTGGAACAGGAGAAGACAACACGGAGAACTACCGAGCAGAGCAAAGGACCCTTGGAGTTTTCATCCAGACGTTTCTGATTTGAACGTAGCCATATGTCGAAAATCCGCCAACGACGGGACTAGCCCTGTAATCTTCCTCTCAATGTTGTCGAGGCAACGGTTGCAGATGGAGAAAGTTAGGAGAGCGACGAGAGCGTGTAGGAGCACGACGAGAGAGGGTAGGGGGGCGACGAGAGCGGGCAAGGAGGGAGGACGACGAGGGAGGACGACGAGGGAGGGCGACGAGGGAGGGCGACGAGGGCGGGCGACGAGGGCGGGCGACGAGGGCGGGCGACGAGGGCGGGCGACGAGGGCGGGCGACGAGGGCGGGCGACGAGGGCGGGCGACGAGGGCGGGCGACGAGGGCGGGCGACGAGGGCGGGCGACGAGGGCGGGCGACGAGGGCGGGCGACGAGGGCGGGCGACGAGGGCGGGCGACGAGGGCGGGCGACGAGGGCGGGCGACGAGGGCGGGCGACGAGGGCGGGCGACGAGGGCGGGCGACGAGGGCGGGCGACGAGGGCGGGCGACGAGGGCGGGCGACGAGGGCGGGCGACGAGGGCGGGCGACGAGGGCGGGCGACGAGGGCGGGCGACGAGGGCGGGCGACGAGGGCGGGCGACGAGGGCGGGCGACGAGGGCGGGCGACGAGGGCGGGCGACGAGGGCGGGCGACGAGGGCGGGCGACGAGGGCGGGCGACGAGGGCGGGCGACGAGGGCGGGCGACGAGGGCGGGCGACGAGGGCGGGCGACGAGGGCGGGCGACGAGGGCGGGCGACGAGGGCGGGCGACGAGGGCGGGCGACGAGGGCGGGCGACGAGGGCGGGCGACGAGGGCGGGCGACGAGGGCGGGCGACGAGGGCGGGCGACGAGGGCGGGCGACAGGCGCAATTGAACGCAAGCGAGAGGGCGAGAGTGCCAGGAGCGACGTGTGTTTCGCCAAGGGGGAGCGAGCGCGTGGGTGGCGCGCTGTGCGTGCCCCGCGCGTCAGCGGCTTCATTACGCGCTGGCGGCTGTTGGTTCGAGCCCCGCCCGCAGCCGCCGCGATTCGTCACATTCCGCGCGAGTGGTGCGGGCGCGGCGCTGTGGGGCGCTGCTTAGTGTTGGTGCGAACGGATTCGCAGGGAATTTCTCGGAATAGAGCTATGACTATTCCATGAAAATGATGCAGCGGAAAATAGAATAAAATGTAGAACATACTGGCTCTTCTAATGCTTTCTGAACGTTGCAATAAAAATTCACACAGGGTATTTGACTCAATAAATGTTATTTTGTACGGTAATTTATTCGTCGAAGAGTAGTACGTACAATATTTTCTAATACTTGATTTGAGTATGATTGTGTAAACTGTTTAATGCAAACTAGAGAGTCTATAATAATGTATTGATAAATGTTTCTCAGGCAATGCAAGAAATGTTTTATTAAAAAGGTAAAAAAAATCGTTCGAACATCTTGTAGAGAAAACGAGAAATCTTCATGAAGTGTAAGAAGGAATGTAACTGGTCAAAGTTCGGAGCAAAACCCATATAAAGTAGTAAACTTTTCTCATTAAAAGTGGATTTAAAATTTTTGGTATTTAAAAGAAATTATTTTAATTATGGGAAGTAACATTTTACATTAACAGGTGCTACAGCACAGAGTTCTAGAAGACTAAATCTACAAAGGTTAATCTTCATTGCAAAAGCTCTTTTGACATTTATATTCGTAATGTCTATGCACCTAAACTAGTAGTTCCAATTAACGTTACGCAGGCTCCGGCGCCCTCCGTCTACCTTTCGCGTCTCTGCCGTTCGTGAAGGCGCGAGTCGCAGACGCTTTGACCGCCCCCACCCGACCTCACCCCACCTGCTCTCATCCGACGCCCGCGCCCCAAGCCCCCGTTGTCCAGCGGCGCCGGCGCCGGCGTCGTCGGCGTCGGCGGTGGTCGGGTGAAAAGAGCGGAGAGAAAAGGACGCGAGGCGGGGGACACAGAGGCGCGGGCAGCGCCGTCTCTGGCGTTTCCGCCCCAATTCCTGGGCCGTCGGGGGGAATTAGCCGGAAGTGGGCCCTTGTAATGAGCGTGGCCCTGCCCTGTGCGGGCCGGGGTGAAGGCGGCGGCGGACGACGACGACGACGACGACGACGACGACGACGACGACGACGACGCATCCTTTGCCCTCGGAGGAGGCCGCTGGCGAGAGCCTCTGGCATCTGCGCCGGGGCGTCCCAGGCACGTCGGAGGGAGGTGTCGGCGTGTGTGGTGCCCACCCTGTCTCGCAGACAGACGCCCCTAGACGCGCGGGGGAAGGGGAGACACAGGGCGTTCCTTGTTTGCAGGTAGCGCGTTAACTAGGTCAGCAAGCATTCCGCGAGCTATGTCTTGCCAATTATTCATCATTCGCTGTCTCTTCTTTTTCGGCTTCTTCCTGTCTTTTTGCCCTTTTCGTTTTCTCTCATCGATTCCTTCTTCGACTAACTTTCGGCCTCTTACTTTGTGTATTATTCCTGACTCATACTCTTTATTTTTCTCTTCTTTCTCTCCTTCCTCCCGGTTATTTTAATTTTTGTTTCAACCCTCTTCCCTTCCTCTCCTTTCGTTCATTTACTGATAATTTATGGTATTATGTGTAGGAACATAACTGGGCATACAATTTTGTTTCCTTGCTTCCCATATCGCGCGCCAAAAGTGAAAAATTAATGTTTCGATTAGCTTAAGGAAAATATCCCTGGTTCGTGTTGTTGGCTCCAATATTATTATCCTGATAAACTAAAGAAGGCGGTTTATAGTTGTAGAGTATTAATAATCAGTACTAATTAATATTTTAATTATTTATCCTTGTTTCTCTAACCTTAATATTTGAAAAGCCAGGATCTTTTAATTTGTATTTAAATGTCAAAACTCTTCATGCTTTCGCCCTTTTTGTGTTCTAGCCCTCAATTTTAACTTTAAAAGAAGTTATACCAAAAGTGAGTAATTGCCAGAAACACAGACGCGATATTAAGCCTTCAGTTGTCATCCGTCCAAAATATTTTGAAATAAATAGCGGAATTTAATTCTTTAACATTGTTTCCAAAATGTAACATTACATATCGTGTTTAATGAGCTACAACTGACAATTATTTTAACACAAAAATAATAAATCCTGGCATTAACGGCCACTTTTAACATAGTTGTATTGTTCTGTCTCACGCTAGTGTGAAGGTAAACGCATAATTGTGAATATATTTGACAATGGCATTGTCTGCATAGCCCGGTTTGCTCGTGTAACTATTTCGCCGCGAAGGTGGACGGCCACCGAGGGGCCGCAGCGCGCTCGCATATGCATGAAGCTCGTTATCCGCTGTGCGTGGGTGTGCTGTTTATTCGCGGTTGCACGCTGTTATCAAAATATTTAATTCCTCTGGAATAAATTACTTCAAATGAAACCTATCGATGACTGGCTGTCTTTTATATTTTTCCCCCTTATTCCCACCCCGTGTCCCAACTCGGCTCGACCTCCAAACTTGCGAAGTGAGAAATAGCATTCCAAAATATTATCGAAATGGTGTAAATCAACAACATTGCTTTAGAGGTGAACTTTTTAAGACCGCATTTAATTGAAAATCGTTTCGTGTATTAGTTTACAATACGATATTGGTGCGCAGATAGTTAATTATAAGAGTTCGCTATTAAAATACATTTCTTTGCGTATGTTATTTTAGATTTGATGTGTCAGATTGCATCGCAGCTTTTGGAGCATCGCAGGTTGTTGATTTTATATAACTGTCAGTTGCGGAAGAAATATCTTATCGTGTGCCGCTCAGCGATGGAAATAAATGGACACCGCTGGGAAATATTTCGCTCTCTATTTGTTTGATGATCATTGTGATGCATCGTAATGTCGAACGTTGTCGAGGTCGGAGTGCGCTGGGCGTCCGTATGTCTTCCAAATCGATTATCTTATCACTAGATGCTTATCTGCTTACGTGATCATCGCCGGGCCGAATTAATAAAAACGGTCGAATAGTGTTTATCATCGGGGACGTTGTTGCTCTGTGGCCTTTATATTACTCTCTCGGTTTTGCACTACATTCGATGAAACGGGGGCTGCGTGTTCGATACAGTAATTCACTTCATACTCACGAAAACACATTTTTTCTACTCCCATTGTATAATGCTGTCATTTGATGGCTGCAGCCAGTTCCATAATGATAGTCATTTCGATAGTTTTCATTGATACAGGTTCTTGACCAATCACAGAGAAGTTTACTAACCAAGTATTGACAATTAATCATTGAGAATCGTTTAAGCAAAGGTTTCGTTCGATTATGTACATTAAAATAGTATTTGATTTTATATTATGCTCAGTAGTTTTAATTTCTTTTATTGGTAGATTTTTTTTCGTGGTATATTATTTAAAATAAAGTGGATCGTAATTTCACTTCGATCCTATTTGACTATCCAGTACTCCCAGTAGCCACCTGCGGCAGCATGCGAGAGTAAATTTAGGTTGCTGTTTCTAGGTGGCCTTGATTGAATCAACAGCCATAAAACTATTCATTTCAAAAGTTTAACTTATTAAAGTCGTAGAAAAAGTACCGTATGAAACTCGATGTAATGGGTATGAAGTTTACGATACTCGCTCGTTCCTCGCACATATCGTAATATCACACTTGTGTATTAATACCCATCATTACATCATCGTTTCATAATGTACTATTGTGATATTAAATACAATATAAGAGGTCATACAAACTTAACGAAAATGTGTTCGTCCGCGATCTACATGAAAAAATATTTTCCATTTCGAATCTAATTAGATAAGATGGTTCAGAGTTAATATTACTGTTGACTCTGCAGCCCTGATCGGTAATTTTCCATAGTTTCTCCGATCAATACCAGGTAGATGCCGGAGCAGTATCCTAACAAACGCGCCTCGTACCACGCATTGTATTGCCTTCACATCCTTAGCTACACTTGTCGTCGAACACAAGCATACGCACGCTCCCCCCACATAGAAACTCTCACTTTCACGTTCTACTCTAGCACACATCTTGAGCGACTAAGCCCCAGCTACGACTACTCCGCAATAGAAGACACCTGGAGGAGGAGGAAACATCCGCGAACAGTAGGTCGCCGCCGTTAATTAGTTAATGCCTTATTTAACGTGGCGGGACTCGGGCTATCATGCCTTCTCTTCCGTGTGATCCCTCAAAATTTTCGGTACACTCCTTTCACCATCAGGGCGGAGAAAGAACGTATCATCTCGGGCGACGAAACAGGCAATTTGAATTTAAGTCAGAGGCTTCTTGTAAGTTTGAAGATATTTTACATGCAGTAAGTTTACTTCATGGGACAGTCAGCTTCACTTCCCCTCCGAAGGATGGCGTACGAAGGATTTTTTCACGTTCCGATGGCGAGGAACACCGGCACCTTCCTGAATATGCGGGGCCATGCACATCATTTACGGGACCATAGCTGTTGATGCGCTCGGAAACATGAATCAATCAATCATTAAAAAATACAGTCGACTCCGGTTGTAGTGAACTCGGCTATAGTGTACCCTCGGTTATAGTGAACATAAGTCATTAGTCCAGTTTCACTTACATTACAAATGAGTTAATTGTGTCATAATTAGTAACGTACTTATTTTAATTCGAGGTGAGAAATAAACTTTAACAAGAAAAACGTGATTTGCCGCAAGTTTTACAAAGAGGACAAGAGACGTTATGCTTATTTGAGT
The DNA here is from genome assembly GCA_031308135.1 of Acheta domesticus. NCBI lineage: Eukaryota > Metazoa > Arthropoda > Insecta > Orthoptera > Gryllidae > Acheta > Acheta domesticus. Next base: position 153,390,268 of record JAHLJT010004567.1, read on the forward strand.
CAGCCAATTCCAAAACAAGATTCGGTTATAGGGAACCTGAACCTAGGCTATAGTGAACGTAGGAAGTAAGTCGAGGAAATTAATTGGATCTCTTAGGTTATTAGGCGATTAAAAGGACCTTCAGAATGTTGGACGGTATTCCAACAGTGCAGGAGTCTTTGAAAGGTGTCAAGACTACATTACATTTTTAGAGACAGAGGACAAGAGAGAATCTAGTATGGAGAGAGCACGAACTCTGGAGAAGGATCTAGAAAAATTACTAATGGAATATGTACGAAGCAAACAATTGAAAATGATTTTTTAAAGTACGAATAAAGATATTGAAATTTTCAGTTCATGCTCTTAATGAATATTGCTGTATCTGTATATTAATAAAATCAGTCATCGTGGAGAAATTCCATGTAATTTTTACATCATCAGATACAGTGAACCTCGGGTATACTGAGCTAAACATATCATTCCCGAGAAGTTCACTGTAAACGGAGTCAACTGTAAATACGAATGAATAGATGTCGATTCTGATAAAACGTAGTCCTTTCCGAGAAACTCTGGGAACGCTCGTCGGGTGGCGGCAACGTTCCCCTCGCGGCGCCCCCGCTGCGTTGACGCTGCGCGTGGAGGCTGACGTCATGCGGCCGGCGGCGGAAGGTCAGCCGTCCCTCCCACGCCCAGCACGTGCGCGCGCCCTTGCCAAAAGACCTCTCTTAAGATGGCACTACCACAATCGGTTACAAAAAAAATATGCCACCATGTAGAGCTATTTAATTGCTAATTAATTGCGCAAAAATAATTTAATTGCTCTTCGAACTTCCCAGTAATTAATGGTAAACTTGCACTTAAGATTGAAGCTGGCACTTCCACAAAGGGGGTAATATGATGGTTTAAACAATGACACATCATTTGAACATAAGTATTTAAATAAATTTTGGCAAATAAGGGACGGTAAACCAAAACTAGACCTGTTTGGGGGGAGGGCATTGATCCGATAACCCCCCTCCCGGATACGCCAGTGTGCGACGCCACGCGGTCCCACTTCCGTCTTCACAGACCTCTGAATTCAACATTTTAAATCTTCAAGCACAATTAATGTGAATTTTGTGACACTGTCCATTAATAGCAAAACGCATGTTTATCAAAATGAAATAAACGTATTAGAATTTGGTAAAACCAACTTGTTTACTTAATGGTAAGGGGATTTCCCTTCCGCCGCTAGAACCATCTCCGGCCAATCCATATGGGATTTGTAGTGGACAAAGTGGATTCTCTTGATGTTTTATCGGGATTCTGCCTGTCATTTTCTTCTTTGCCTCTCATTTTGCCCTTCTCCAAGATTGCCATTATCGCTATAATGCGATATATCGCCATCGTCCGTATGGATTCATTGATCACTCGTAGACCTGAATTACCTCAGCAGTTCAAAGGCTTTTGAAGCATAATAAATAGTAATAAGAAATTATAACGAAAATACAAAATGCTTATTTATTAAAAATAAAATATTACATGATAACCAATATATTGCTAGAACATTTATTGAAAACACTGAAGTGTAAGTGTTACATATTTTATTTATTTTTATTTATTTACGTCAAAAACAGTTAAAAACTGCGTGTGACGAGCTATGGGGAGAAGTGAATTTTGTGCACGTTTTCATAATTCTGTGGTCTCCATCCTAAACCATATTCTAGTCGAATTTTGAATACAGAAAAGAGAGATTTTTTTCGAGTTTTGTTGACAAAATATTCGCTCCTATATAATAAAATATATTTTCAAAGGTAAATTAGCTATAAATTCCTGCCCTGAACCCTCATGTTCTTCATGAAAGAATATTACTTTTTGCCGCGATAATATGAAAAACGATAATTTGAATAACTATATTTCCCACTGAAATTCAGAAGACGTGCACAAATAGTGAAGTTACATTTATGTCCAGAAGCAAAACAAGGGACCATCTCAGCATTTGCTCAAGGATCAGGGAAACTGGACGAAAAAACCTGATCGAGATGGGGGCCATCAACCCAGAAACTGTGGTACAATACTTGTTACAGGTTCTTTAGAATTATACAGTCCAAATGATAATAATTACATTAACTATCATTGTTAAAATTAATGCTACTTTACTTTTTGATGCTCGGTATACTCTCGAATTGTATAGAAACAGTTAAGCAGCAGAAAAAATTTTACTTGGGACTTAAACTTTTCTATCGAATTTAATCGTTTAATGTCTTCTGGCAAAGTGTTGTAGAGTAATGTACATGAATTTTATGTGGTTTTTTGTAGCCACTTGGTGAATATGATTACTACGTCGTGTGTTATACTTATAGACATCGGCGTTTGCTGAAAATATATTCCCGCCCTTAACTAAGTCATTTTTGACAAAAACTACTGATTCGTAAATCAGGAGACAAGGTAATGGTAAAATTCCTAGTTTAATAAAGAGACTTACAAGAATCACGTGGGTTGGATTTGCTTATTATTCGTACAATTCTTTTTTGTAATCTGAAAGTCTGGGAGCTATAAGATGTGTTTCCCCAGAATATTATGCCATATCTCAGGCGGGAGTGAACATTGGCAAAATATACACAACGAGCTGTATGAAGGCTGACGGAATTTGAAAGAATTCTGAACACGTAGCATAATGAACTTAATTTTGTGTTCAATTCATTTAAGTGGGCATTCCATTTGAGATTTGACTGAATTGATAGACCTAAAAATTTTGTTACATTAACATCAGTCAATGGCACACCGTTCATTTTCAATGGAGTAGAGAATTTTTTATTTGATATGGAAAACTGCATTGAAACAGTTTTCTTTTCATTTACTTTTAATTTGTTATTACGGAACCAATTTGAAACGTCTGATATTGTACTATTTACGGTTTCTTTGTTGCAAAGAATATTTGTATCATCCGCAAAGAGAACTGTTCTTCCGTTTCGAATCGCTAAGGGCATGTCATTTACGTATAATAGGAAGAGAATAGGGCCTCAAATCGATCCTTGCGGGACTCCACATGCAATTGGCAAAGAACCAGAAAGGTGTGTAAATAAAGTTCCATCATTACAGTAAGGTATTTCTACTCTCTGAGATCGTAGTTTAAGGTACGAACATAGCCAATATAGAGCAATACCACGGATTCCATATGAAGGTAATTTTGAAAGTAAAATGTTATGATCAATGACGTCAAAAGCTTTTGAAAGATCTAAAAATATTCCAATAGTTGCTTCGTTTTGATCCAATGATGAGGCAACATCCTTAAGAAAAGAAAAAATGTCTGTTTCCGTAGATTTTGATTTCCGGAATCCGTGTTGGCAATTTGAAAACGCGTCGTGTTTATTGAGAAAGGTTTCCATTCGCACATAAAAAAGTCTCTCTAATATTTTTGAAAAAACTGACGAAAGGGAAATTGGCCGATAATTTTTAATTTCATTTTTGTTGCCTTTTTTGAAGAGTGGCTTAATCTTAGCTGTTTTAAAAACATCTGGAAAAATTCCGGTGCATAAGGATGCATTAAATATGTGAGTTAACGGGTGTATAATGGCTGGCGCGCATGTCTTTAACAAACAATCCGGAAATTCATCTAAACCGGCCGAATATTTATTTTTTAATTTACCGATGATTTTGAGAATTTCATAGGAAGAGGTTTCGGAAACGAACATAGTGTCTAAGATTTTTAGGGAAACGTCAGATGTTGAATTTTGTGGCTGAAAACCCTTAGTGAGATCGACAGCAATTCTCGAAAAGTATTGGTTAAAGAGACTAGCCACTGTTGCCGGATCGTTCACATCTTTGTCGTTATCTATTAAAACCACATTCTCTACAAGGTTTCTAGTTGGTTTGGTCGCATTTTTTACTATATCCCACATTTATTTTGTTTTGTTATTTGAGTTCAAAATATCCTGATCGTGTTTCATGATTTTAGCCTGCCTTATGACTTTTCTTAACAATGATTTGTATTTTTTATAGTACAGGAGGAAATCTTGAGATACGTTATGATGCTTAGAAATGAAAGAAAGAACTCGTTTGTTTTTACATGATGATCTAATCCCGTGTGTTATCCAAGAATTGCTTTTGCGTGAAATATTAAATTTTCTTTTCTGAAGAGGAAAGCAAGTGTTAAAATGAAATGAAAGCGTTTTAAAAAAAGAATAATATTTATCGTTTGTATCAATAGTATTGTAAACCGCGTCCCATGATTCCTGCAGCAAGTAATCAATGAATAATTTTATTTTACTTTTAGAAAACACTCTACTCATACGTGTATTATTTATTGTGTCAACATATTTTGGTGATATTTGTTATTACTTGTTTAATACACATTTTCGCCTTGATTATACTAATGGCAATGTCCGTCATCTTGTATCAACCACGAAATAATTCTTACGGGCTCCCAGTGATCCGCAGAGCAATGGTTGACCATCCCTGCTTTGGATCAATTCGTTCGAACTTTTCCAGACAGGAAAGAAGTAATTTGAAATCTCGCAGCAGACGCAAATGATCTTTCACATTATTATAACAAAATTATCTGCTAATTATTAAATTATTATTGTAAGTTTAGAATTAAAATATAAAAACATGGCTAAAATACAATTAGGTTTTATATTGTTTGTACATTAAACGTAAAGCAATGAAAATCTATCTAATTTTGTTTACATTTTCTCTCGGTTCTCCAGTTGAGATGGTTCAAAATACGAACTGACAAAGGATGTTTTTGAGGTCACGGCGAATTTCGTCTGCGTCGCGCACCACCGAATAACACATCAATTACACGAGGTCAGTCAAAGACGATGTGTCAATAGCGACGATTTCTAGCAACCATAATAATCTGACCACCAGTAGCAGAGCATTAAGACCGAAACAAGAAGCAAGGAATATTTATAGAAAATGCTCTTAAATAAACACTACAAATTTTATACTTCAGTGTTAGAAAAAATTAGCAACCGCTCTCTGGTCACATAGTACTTTTCCCCAAAGGTCCACGATGTGCTATGTGACCCCTTAGTGCTTATTGACTGCACTGCTGGGAGGCTTCCAATGTTGTGCTGTGCTCTTTGATTCATGGTCTGTAAATCGAATCAGAGCTCGGTAATGGAATTTATCGATACTTTCGTTATACATTGCGACCCAGTATCTTTCTATATTGCAGACCAGTGCTAATAAAGTGACGTTGAAGTAAAGTTGAAAACGTTCGCAGTATAGAAAAAAAGACATGAGGCCACATTGCAATTCAATTAAAAATGATTTGTAGGGTAATAAAAATGGTTTGAATTGTCAAAGTAGTATTGTGTTTTGATTCTTTTGCATATATAATAAGCATTTATTAGATTAAGGCCACAGTCATTTCATTGATTGAAATATAAAAAAGTATGAATAAAAGTGTGGCAGTATTAACTGATCAGTTTTTTGTTGCATTTTAATTCACGGTGCTGCTGGGCGAACGGTAGTATAATAAAGATCATACCGCTCACCTTTCGTCTCTTTGAGTATTAAGATATAAAACCCGGGCATTTCATATGAAACGTTTAGTTGGAAAACGAGGTTTAGTTCACGAATTTTTATGTTTTCCCGTTTCCCTGCGTTGCAATTAACCACATTTGCATCATTACCCCCATCTTTAACACCATCATTTATCATCATGCATGACATTCTCACGTCACCCCTCTCATTATTCCCCCACTCATTTCACAGTATTAACAGCACTGTACAGTAGATGACCCGAATATCCCAGCTGCGGACCTGGCGTCTCCTCGCAGTCAACCCATAGAATAAATAAAATCCAAGGTGTTGGAATGACTCGTAGCTAGAGAACAAAAACCCACTTTCACAAGTCTCCGTGTTTACCCCACGGCGAAGGTAAACACTCTGCGCTTGAGAATTGTAATGTTATTTGGGGAGTGATATCATGTGACATTTTTCACTTGCGAGAAGTGCGTCAACTTTCCTTGCAGACATTATTGCCAAGAATCCCTTCGCTTTGATGTCATAAATGTCGCAACACTTGTCCTGTGTGTATGTGTATGCACCTGCGTGCGCATTAAGAAGGTTTTGTGATATATAAGGAAATGGAAAGTTTTGCAATATAGATTTGTTTGCAATATAGATTTATGTTCGTTATTAGAAACTTTCCCTCAAACATGTACTGAAACATGCATGTGATGTACCAGCTCCAGGATTGAATGTAATCTTCCCTTGCCAAGATCTACATCGAAGCTGTAGAGACGGCCTGATGGTATGACGCAGGAACTTGATGATAAAAGTTAACATGTGGACCGGAGATATTAAAACAAAACTAATTCGTGATGTGGATACTGGATTCACCTTCTTTCTTCTATTGTCCTTCGTTATTTGCATATCATTCGTGTGTACTTTTGCATTTCAATGTTCTGTGCTTTCATCCAGATTTTTATTTCAACAATTTTTCTTTGTCATATTCTTTTATGATTTATTGAGTGAAGAGTATTGCTCATTATTACATTTTAGCGCCGTAATCAAGAATTGTGCTGTACGCTTTGTCTTTTGATGGCATTTTTGTTCTCTGGAGACGTTTTTTCTAATTTCATCTTGCGTCCTTTTTTTTTCATTCGCTAGAGAACGTTAATACTACTAATCTCCTGGCCGTTCTTTTCATCTCCCTTTTGCCTCTCTTTTAATAGCAAATAATTGTGAAGTGAAGGACCTAAATGAACGCCTCGCGTCGCCTCGCGCGTGCCTTTTTCGGTGGCGCTTCATTTCCTTGGCGCGTCCCTCGCGCGCTGTTCCCGGCTCCTTGCGCGGCCGCCGCTCGCCCGCCCGCTGGCTGGCCCGCCCGCCCGATTATTCGTGGATTTACGGCCGCGGCGCTCCGCAGGTGGCGCTAGCGGCGCGAGGGGGGGCGGCGGGCCCTCCGGCCATTGTGCGCCACCCCTCCCACGTATGGGGGACGGGGCCCGCTGTCACGTGCGCGCGGCAGCCCCCAACCCACACTTCCTCTCTTGGTGCCCGCCCTCCTTTCCTTCCTCCCCCTCTCTCCTCGCTCTCTCTCCTCCTCGCCCTCTCTCCCCCTCGCCCTCTCTCCCCCTCGCCCTCTCTCCTCCTCGCCCTCTCTCCCCCTCGCCCTCTCTCCCCCTCGCCCTCTCTCCCCCTCGCCCTCTCTCCTCCTCGCCCTCTCTCCTCCTCGCCCTCTCTCCTCCTCGCCCTCTCTCCTCCTCGCCCCCTCTCCTCCTCGCCCTCTCTCTCCTCTTCCTCCGTTCCCTCCAATCCTTAGTCCCCGCCCTCCTCTCCGCCACCGGGTCCCCGCCTGGGGACGGGCGGGCGCAGATAGTGCGGGGGACCCGGCCCTTTTATTGCCCAATAATCAAATACCGGAAGGGGTGGGCCCGGCGGGCGGGAGCGCGCTGCCAAAGAATGGCTCCTTAAATTACGACCACCCGGGAGCATAAATTTCTGGGAGAGGGAGCTTTTGTGTGTGGCGAATGTACGCGTGTATGTCGGAGGGGGGAAAATTCGTGTACAAGATCCCAAATTTCGGAGGGGAAAATTCAAGCCCTGACATGGTCGTTAGTGGGCGATATTTGGCTGTAAAGAGGATGTCGTTTGGGCGAGGAAGGATCTCTCTGCGGTTAGAGCTGAGCATGTCCTTGTTACAAAGCTGACTTGGAAATGTATAAACGCAAACTGTGTCGAGTGAATACTTTGTCGGTTTGTCGTCTTACTGTGACTGGTTTGTGATTCTTTTTATTTCTCATCATCATTTCAGTGCCAATGTGATTATTTATATTATGTTATTATATATTATTTAAATAAGGAATTGTTCGTACTTGCAGTCAGTATGAATCGAATGATTGATCTTTTCGTGGTGCTACCTTTTATTTATATTTCCACTTTACAATAAGTATCGTATAGATTTAAGAGTAAATGTAATTTGTTAAAGGTTTATATTTACGTGGAGAAAGTCGGTTTCAAAACACCAGACTTATATTTCAAACTCTCACAAAGTGTAATCTCGACAAAGCAGTAGTCTTCATATGTCGGCGTCCATGACTGAAACACCAATATATCCTCTTGTTAGTGTGTTTTTAATGAAAACTTGCGTCAATGTTTCACAACTTGTAAATTACTATTATTTCAATGGGTAGTGATTCTGATCCTAAAAAATTCTAGTTCAGTGCGTTAGTAATATCGCAGTCTTTTCATTTCAAAAACCCGGGATAGTTTTTCATGGCACTGGAATATTTTACACTTACAATCAATCGTAACGCCTTTTTGTGGGGTGTTTTCCTCACGAGATAAAAATGTCTTTTTGTAATATTGTCCTTTAATACATCTGCACAACCCAACCCCACAGAGGAACGAAAAGGTAATCTTAATGGCCGCCGGCCTTTAAGGAGACAAGTGATCTTCAACCTATTTATTTATAATAGTTCGAAAACAGATGACAAACAGCATAAGTATCATACACACACAACATAAATGAGACCTGTATAAGTAATTTTCAACTGTGTATATAGTTAATACATTTAATTTTGTTTTTGTGCAATTCAGTGTAACTAACACTCCGTTGCTCGTGGTTTCTACTTAATCAATAGTCAGAGACAAATTCGCCTCGTCAGCATGCCCTAAAAATACCAAAAATTACAATAACTTTTTTAAGTAACCATTTGTTTCCAGTAAACGTTTTCTAATAGTTCTTACGATAAAAGCTTGGTTTTCTTGTCGCGTCTGAAGCAATAATCTTATAGATAAGAAATGGAAGATGGCGTTGCAAAGGTGTGTCTTATTTATATTATTTTTTTTCGTTTAAAAATATGGTATTACTAAAAGTATTGAACGACAATCGGCCGAGATCATAATTACCAGACCAGTAAGTTATAAACCTCAGCTTTCTTCTCGGTTTACAAACTTCAGCCGCGTGTGTTACTTGGTATTTATCGGCCTAATGACGTTAATAACTATAACCAGTGACGGATCCAGGGGGGGGGGCATGTTCCCCCACCCCCGAAAAAAAAATTCTAGAGTTTTCGTTTGTAACCTTCCTTTTTTTGACAAAATTGATTTAAATATTTTGTTCGTTAGAATTGTTATTATTTAAACAATATTATATAGCTTCATATATACGCTACAGTAACAATATGCTATATAATAATAAATAAATTTATTTTATAACAAAAATCTATAATACCCCCCCCCCACCGAAATTATCGTTTGAATCCGCCCCTGACGATAACACTGGCCGCTTTTCGGGCTGTCGCCGTAACATCCACGCCCGTAAAGTCGTCGGAGTTTGCGTGATAAGTTCCCCGCCAGGGCGGCGACCGAGACCGTGCGCACGGAGCCGGGCGCCGAAGGACCTTCCGCGGGCGGCGGCGGCGGCGGGCGTGCGGCTCGTAGCTCGCAATGGGCCTCCCGTAGTTTTCCGCCGCCGCCGCCTGCAGGTAATCGCGGGCGTTAGTCACAGGGCAGGGGGCGCGCAGGTGCGCGCAAGGAGCCTTCATCCCCACTAAATCCCCGCCCTCCGCCGGGCCATCGATTGCGTCATCGGGTAATGCGGCGTCCCGGGTGCGATTCCGGTGATCCCCGGCGGGGGCGGGGGTGGGGGCCGGAGGTCAGGCGCCCCCGACGATGGGCGCCGGAGGACACGGAGTTAAGACCTGCGCGCAGGTGCCTGAGCGGACGGGCGGCGCTCGGCCGCGAGACCTCGCTCGGACGCTTCTGGATTTTTCTCTGTTCGTCGTGCGTCTCGGTGGTGAGGAAGGGGGAGGGAGGGGGGCGAGTAGCGCTTTTAGCCGCATTTATTGTTAGTCTGGTTAGTAATCTACGTAACGTTCAGTTCCATCTTTTTCTTGTTGTTCGTGGAATGATAACAGAGGTGACATCTTCAACCACTAATTATTGTTGAGGTGGTCGGTAGAACATACAAGTCATTATTCATTTTGCTAACATAAGAAAGCCGTATAAGTGTACCGTTTGTGAAATACACGTATTTCAGTTATTATAAATAAAGTCCTAATTACACGATACAAAATATTGGGCTGTTTTGGGAGTTTGTTGTTCATCTTGATGGACAGTATTTGTCTGGGAGTAAGTTTTTTTATTGCAATTTACAATTAGTGTTCATATATTCGTCAGTATTTTGAAAAAAAAGTAACTGGCTGCTTTTTTTTCACGATAATTTTTTATACTCCTCCGTTTTAGTGGGAAAGTCGCTGTGCATGCAATTTCATGTGATATGTTTTACTTAAAATGAAATATTTAATAATAAATGGAAATGTTCTTACGCTCTTCCTGAAAATTATTTATGATTATATTTAATTATTAATTATCATGTTGTAATCATGAACAAATAAGGGATGAATACAAATGCTTGTTAGAATCATCGCTTGTGATCACACACACGTTACCGGCCTATTCGCTCAATGGTTTGCATTCCTCCCGTTAAAATACTTCTTGCAAATTATATTAAATTCTTTGCAATTATGTTTATGCTAGCCGACACTCTCATTAGTTGGAATACAGGATTCTAAGAAATGTCGTTGCATTACGTTTAATCTATTTATTTCCTTTATAATATTTAAATATTTTATATGAACATCTGTTTATAATATCTACAATCGCATAATTTAGACAGTGAGAAGTATTGAATTTTAATTCGATGTGAAGAATGTTTTTCAGAAAAAATTAGTAAGTACGTTTTTGTTTCACTATTAGCTAGCTAAAGCTTTAATTATGATTTCTGAAACTAAAAAAACATTACTACTGTCAATTGTGCTTCATGTTCCCAGTATTCCCAGTATTCAAATGCCCAAACACGAAACGGAAACTGCATACTACTGTGCTCGACTGTTTTTAAACTTTTTTTTTGAGCAATTAGTTTCATTTGTACTTGTAAATCACAGTTTACTGCAGTTGATTGCATTGGCTCTATACACCACTACCGGGTTCAGTTTGAAACTTTTTTCGTTAAAAATAAAATGACGCCACGCCGTTAATGGGCACGCATTGTCATGTAAACAAACTTAAAGTTCCTGGGAACGCAGGTTCATTTCACTAATTAATGCCACTGTACAGGCTCTCTAGTTTTTCATTGCAGATACACCTCCGCTCTACGCGGCCGAAGTTTCTGATTTTTTTTTCTCTCATTAATTACGCGCGCGTGGGAGAGTGCCCTCACGTCGCTGCGTCGCAATTAAGCCCTGTATCGAATTCCGTGTGACGATCTTTCCGCCACATCCCGTTAAAAGCCTACGCGCGGTGACAGACCGTACAGCCCGTACTGCCATCTATCGATGACATTTCGATGAAAAAAAAAGTCGAACCTCCAATATGGCTGCGAGCGAAAGCGATATTGCCTCGGAACAGGAAGTTGCTGATCGACAATCGCGAATTACTTATTGAAACCGTCCAGGAGTATTGAGCGTACATCCGATGAATTCGATGATCCGCCTCGAATTTGCATTTGGTCCAGGAAACTGGGAGCCCAGGTTGGTAAATAACAGAGGGCCATAGGTGCTATCCTGATTCAAATGAATTTGGAGGTGAACGTCCAACAGAATGGTCAGTGTAATACCCGTTCGTATTGGATGCACGAAAATTGCGCTAGAGCCCTTCTTGTCGTTCTTTTGAAGTGAATCGGATGTACGAGTCAATGCGTATTCTTCCTGTGAATTGCGATTATTTCACGGAGAAAAAGCACACCTATATAAAAAAAGAAAAAGCTCGCATATACAACCAAGACGCATATAAAAGGCGCATCCTATAATACACCAGTTCTTATGTGTCTTTCAACACGAAGTTGACATGGGTGATGACCCAGGCCTGTCGTAAGATCCTGTGTTGCAAGAGACATTGAAATGGAATGGCAGTGAGACACGTGGCGCTGAATCGCGTTCAATTTGAACTCGTGGATGAAAAAATTGTTATCGTTAAATTGCTTACAGTCTCGTAGAAATAGTTCTCAATTGCATCATATTAGGATTTGAGAAAGACCGTCCTTGCGTTAGTCGCTCGGAAAATCTTCGGTAGTAATTTTAAACGTTTAACTCGAAAGGGAGTTTGCATGGGCGGAAGGAACGGGGGAGGCAAGGGTCAAAGGGGAAGAGTTAACTCTTGTTCCGTCGACTTCCGCTCCACGGTCGCGTCAACGGCAGCGGCAGCGCCGCAGCGCCGCCGAGGCGGGTGCGAAGGAAGCCTGCAGGGGTAGGGGCGGGGAGCCGGGGCGGCAACAAAGCGCGCTTATAACAAACATGAACAGCTTTCAATAGACGGCGAACAATGTGGGCGGCGCCGCGGGAGCGGAGCAGGGCGGAGCAGGAGGGGGGCGGGGTCGGCGAGGTCGGGTGGGGCGGGGCGGGGAGGGGAGAGGGCGGGGACGCCGGTGTACATAAATCGCACGCGGTAAAGGCACACGCGAGGCCTCGGCGCGCGGAGAACAATGCGGCTGAAACGCAGACACCTATCAGCCCCCGGGGCACCGCCCTCGCGGCGCCCTCCGCGGACTCTAACGGCGCCCTCTGACCCCCTCCGCCCCTCTCTCCACGTGCCCCGCCCGCGTCTCGGAGGAACAGTGGATGGATTGCCCTGAGGAGGGCTTCCCGTGTCTCGAGCGAGGGGCGTTGCGACGCTGTGTGGTGAACATGAGACGCCGACACCTTATTGACGAGACGGGAGGGGTTACATTTTATACTCAGGAAAGTGATTGGTGCCATTGGTGAAAGTATGAAGTCATTGTAAATATTTATAAGCCAGCCAAGGAAAAACTAAGGAATGGAAATGTATCGGAATATTTTGCACCCTTAAGTTATGGTCGTTCATTGTATTATACATTATTTGTTAAATATGATGTGAATTACTGGGAACTACTTGCTTCAATCCGTGATAGATGGTGTCACTGACTCGAAACACGTGTAGGCTGTGTTTTCTTATTAAAACTATTGTGATAAAATGTATGGCTGATACCTCCTCAATCCTGTATTATTATGATGGATTACCACCATATATCTGCTTCCACCATAATTTAGTATAAGTTGAACATTTTCAGGCTTGCTTTTTGCCCAAAAATGGAATAACGAAGAAATTCAAAAAAATGGAATAACGAAGAAATTCAAAAAAATGGAATAACGAAGAAATTCAAAAAATGGAATAACGAAGAAATTCAAAAAAATGGAATAACGAAGAAATTCAAAACAATGGAATAACGAAGAAATTCAAAAAAATGGAATAGCGAAGAAATTCAAAAAAACTGGAATAACGAAGAAATTCAAAAAATGGAATAACGAAGACATTCAAAAAATGGAATAACGAAGAAATTCAAAAATGGAATAACGAAGAAATTCAAAAAAATGGAATAACGAAGAAATTCAAAAAAAATGGAATAACGAAGAAATTCAAAAAAATGGAATAACGAAGAAATTCAAAAAAATGGAATAACGAAGAAATTCAAAAAAATGGAATAACGAAGAAATTCAAAAAAATGGAATAACGAAGAAATTCAAAAAAATGGAATAACGAAGAAATTCAAAAAAATGGAATGACGAAGAAATTCAAAAAATGGAATGACGAAGAAATTCAAAAAATGGAATGACGAAGAAATTCAAAAAATGGAATGACGAAGAAATTCAAAAAATGGAATGACGAAGAAATTCAAAAAATGGAATGACGAAGAAATTCAAAAAATGGAATGACGAAGAAATTCAAAAAATGGAATGACGAAGAAATTCAAAAAATGGAATGACGAAGAAATTCAAAAATGGAATGACGAAGAAATTCAAAAAATGGAATGACGAAGAAATTCAAAAAAATGGAATAACGAAGAAATTCAAAAAATGGAATAACGAAGAAATTCAAAAATGTTGCAGCCCAAAACTGCGTTTCTTCGACAAACGTCAACAAATGGTATTGTGCCATGATACCGAAAAATGGATAATTCTTGCTCTATTTGTTGTAAATAACTTTAATATGTTATGTAGTCGGAATCCACGGTCCAACGTTCATAATACCGAAAATTGGTTTGTTGCAAAATGACTCTCCGCCCTCTGTGAACAATGTAAGCAGCTAAACTATGGGTAGGATTTTCACCAAAATTGATAAGCCCAGATGAATCTGGTTGAAGTTGCGGCCTCTTGAGTTTAAAAAAGATCTTTTAATTTTTGGGAGCATGAAACTCCATTTTGATTTTTTCTAAAAAATTATTCCAAATTGTTTTTTTTAATTTTTTCCATGAATTGAGCAAAGTAGCTTACCAAATGTTTCAGATCCCATTTCCATTGAATTATCTGAATTGTCAGAAATGACAAAAAGTTTATATTTTTTAAGCGTTTTCGTACAACTTTGAAGACTCTTTTGTAATAAAATCGATTCTTCAAAATTTTAAATAAGATCATGTACAATTTATTGAAAAATAAGAGACGTTTTCGTGTAATTTTGGGAGAAATAAAACAATTTTAAAAACAAGATTTTCTCAAAAAACTGCTGCAATTTGTTTCTTTGAATTACTTTCTCGGCTAGTGTTAAAAACGTTTGGGTTTCGTTGAACTCTGAATTTTTAGCAAATTACAAAGGTTACAATTATAGCTAGAAGTACGTACAATTGTAGGCACCAAGTTATTTTTAAATTTTTTGTGTTGCACTCTCTTTCATAAGAGAACTTGCATATCAAAAATTATACGTGTCGTGCATTTGAAAGTTTGTCAGTGTGCCATTGGTTCCGCACGATAATAACGCTTTGTGTATCTGTGGCGTTAACGAGTGATGTGTTGCTAATAATCTCTTGCATTCTAAAAATCGAGTTTGTGTCGTTGGAATCGTAGTTAAATCCATATAACGAACGATCGGGAGTTTTCATTTGCGACATCATGTTGCGAAATATTCAGATTCACACATTCAGAAGACCATGAAACGATGAGATTTGGGCGAATCTCGCCCCCCCCCAGATTCCAACTAATTTATCTCGGTTTCCAATAAATTGAAGTTTTCTCTCCTTCATTCGTCTGTAGTTAAAATAATTTATTTTAGTTTAAAACATTGCTTGGGTGACATATTTTCGCCTAACCATGATGCGACGGAAGTACAACGTTAAGACAGTTGCGACAGAGGCAAAATATTAGCAATCGAC
Source organism: Acheta domesticus (assembly GCA_031308135.1). Taxonomy (NCBI): domain Eukaryota; kingdom Metazoa; phylum Arthropoda; class Insecta; order Orthoptera; family Gryllidae; genus Acheta; species Acheta domesticus. Next base: position 153,405,347 of record JAHLJT010004567.1, read on the forward strand.
GTCAGTATTTTTTATTTAGATGGAACATTAACATATCAATAATACAAAATGCACAACAGCATCAGACATTTCATAAATTTTCATTATAGAAAATGAAACTTAAGAGGAATAGTTCGGTCGAGGTCAGCGTTAATTTTTTTCGTAAGTATCGAGAACTTCACGAATTTCAGGAGAGAGGACGATCTAGAAAGATAGTAAAAGCATGAACAGAAATCACGTGACAGGCAACTGGCCACTTCCACTCGCGCTCCGTTCGCTCAAGACTGCCACTCTGCCCGCGTCCTTGTCAAAGAGCTTCAGGTCCGGTTGCAATTTGCGTCATCAGAGAGGGCGCTGAGGACCCTTGAATCCGAAGCGGCACATTGAATAGTAGGTGATGGCGACAAGGAAACCAGTCGATGTTCAAATTTAATTGCTTTTCTGTACTGAAAAGAAGTGTCATGTATTCTATGAATATGTATTGTACAGAAGTAATATAGTTTACATGCTTTAGAAATTCCATTTTGAGAAATGGAATTTCCCGTGATTCAAGGATGGAATTCAAGTTCTAACAAGCAGTTCCTGAGAAGGGGGTATGTCAAGAGAAGCATGCGGTGGATGTGTATTTCTTTTGAAACTAAATTATGCAGTACTTCCTAAACTCTGTTGTGGCTACCGAGAAAAAAAAGAAAAAAAAGAAAAAATAAAAAAAAGAAAAGAAAGGAAAAAAATAAAAGAAAAAAAACCTGCAAATTTACACGTAGATGGACAAGATGCTGATCCACTCGAGAATTTATCTTCACGAATTCCCGGAAAGCGAGCGAGCGGGCCGGCCGAGCAATCCTCCATGGCCCTACTAGCGGATCCAGGGGGAACATGGAGCCATGCCCCCCCCCCCAAAAGGCCTAGAGTTTTCGTTTGTTACCTTCTTTTATTTGTCAAAATTGATTAAAATTTTTATTTATAAAAGAATTATGTAATTACTTGAAAAATAATATTATTCAGTATCATATACATACACTGCAGTACATTATGAAACGATGATGCAATGATGAGTATTAATGCACGAGTGTGATATTACGATACGAGCGAGGAACGAACGAGTATCGTAAACTTCACAAGAGTGTACCCTGCTAGGGAGTACTACGTTTGTCAAATAGAATCAAAGTGAAATTAAGATCCACTTTATTTTAAATAATATGCCACGAAAAAATACCAATAATAAAAGATGTTAAAACTATTGAGCATAATATAATATCAAATACAATTTTATTGTACACAATCAGAACGAAACATTTGCTAAAACGATTCTCAATGATTAATTGTCAATACTTGGTTTGTAAACTTCCCTGTGATTGGTCAAAAATCTGTATCATTATGAAAACTGTATCGAAATGACTACCATTATGCAACTGGTTGCAGCCATCAAATCACAGCATTATACAATGGGAGTGGGAAAATGTTAATTATTTAACAAAAATCTATGATGGCCCCTTCGAAAATGACCGGCTGGATCCCCCTCTGCGGCCGAGGAGGGTAGCTGGATGGCGAGAGGGTATTTGCGCCGGCGGGTGGAAATGTGGCCGGGCAGGGGGGGGGCGCCGGCGCACCGAGAGCCGGGCAGCTTCTCGGGTAATAAATCTGGCTGCGCGCGCGCTGAGCCGGGCTGAGCGAAGGAGACTCGGGGAGCTTCGGCGCCAGCCTCGCGACCCGCCTCTAACGCCCGTCGCCGTTTTCATCCCCCGCGTCACGCCCAAGACGCTCCGGGGAGGCGGAATGAGAGGGAGGGGATCGCAAGCAAATCGCATGGCACCTTGGGGAGAGCCCTCTGCAAACACGGAGGGGCGGCAGGCTCCGTAGCTCACCGTCCGACGATCGGGCAGCGGGGAAGGGGGCGAGGTTGGGGGTCAAGGGTGGAAGAGAGGGGGCACGTTAATGGGGTCGGCTGGGAGTGGTTTCGCTGCAGGAGAGGAATGGAAGAATGGGTGAAAGTGTTTGGAGTTCGATGTTTCGGGAAATCGGGAGGTTGGGGAGTTAAGAAATCAAGGTGCTAGAGGGGGAGGAGGTCTGGAAATTCGGTAGGGTGTCGGGAAACTGGGAAGGTCCGAGAGTTTTTAGGGTGGGGTAACGAGTAGCTGAGAGGGTTGGGGAGTTTGGTTTGGGTGTCAGGGAGCTGGGAATGTCAGGGAGTTTCGGGAGGTATCGGGGAGCTGGGAGATACGGGAATTTAGGGGGCTGGTATCGGTGAGCGTCATCTTGAGGGAAGGTTTCAGAGAACTTGTGGAAGTATCGATGATTTTATGCGAGGTATCTGGGAGTTTTGGAAAGGTATCTAGGAACTGGTAATATCAGGGTGTTAGTGGAGGGTATTGGGGGTGGAGGGTCAGGAAGTTGGAGTGGGGAAATCGGGTAGCTGGGTACCCCGCTAGTCGACGGTAGGTCAGCGCCGCATCTCGCCATCCAACGGAGGAAGATCACCGCCACCTCTCAATGAAAACACATGCACTAACCTTATGGGACTAATGACCTCAGTAGTTGACGCCCACGGAATCGCATTCAATCAATCAGTCAATCGGAGAGCTGGGAAGTGACGGGAGCTAGGATCAGTGAGTTTAGGGAGGGGGAGGGGGGAGGAGTTTGGGGGTGGGGCAATCGGGGTGCAGTGAGGCATCGCGGGGGAAGGGCGCAAAGCCGGTGGGCGATGTGGCGCTAATGGGCAGAGTCAATAAGGCGGCGCTGGGGGCTCGTTAACCACCGCTACCGCCGCGCGCTGCTGCAGTCGCTCGCTCGCTCGCCGCTCGCCCGCGCGCCCGAGCACACGCGTCGCTGCACAGGGCGCTGGCCATTGGGCGTCTGCACGCGGGTGATACGACGCGGACGCAATCCTGGTACCTCATTCTATTTTGCTTCGGATCGGCAAACTCGATTTTTTTAACTTTCATTTGTGAACGATCTTACCGCTGTTCACTCGAAAAATTATTTCTAATATTAAAGAGTTGAAGACAACTACCATTGCTAAACAGTTCGTTACTGGGCGTACAGGGATTTATAAACATTACAAATGTTTAAGTCATCACTGAAGTATAGTAATATTGATTTGGGTTGTGGATGAAACGTCTGAAAGATTGAAGCACGTTAGTTGATTTTTTGAATTACTTAATTTGTATTTAGGTTTTAAATGTTACTTCGCACTTCGTACGCCGTGCGCCGTGCACATTCTAAAATCGTAACGTCAGTTTAAATTTTATAATATTGCATTGTGTTTACAATTATGAATGAACATGACCTAATATTTTATTACCAGCAGGAATAATAATTTGATGAAACCAATGTTTACTCATTAATACAGTTTTTAATGTTTTATATATTTATCGACGTGGTTTGACATTGTATTTAACGGCCTTTTGTTTATCAAAGCCTAATAATAATGCAGTAATTACTTCAATTATTCACATTGTTTTCAATATAATTTTAATTTATGAACAAACCTTATTTTATGAATCCAGGAAAATCAACTTCCATATTTTCGAGGTTTGGAGGATTAATTCAATGGAACACGGATGCCACGTAGTTTTTTAATTATATGCAAATTTTATATCTCTCATCATCGAGTTAATGTTTATCAGGAAGTGTGGAGAATTTCATTAGTTTTCAGAAATCTCAGATTTTATTGTATAAACAATATACAAAAGCGTAAAAGGTCACCGTGGAATTCTCTCATGTTTAAAACTTTCATATGAGAGGATGGAATATTTGAACAACTTTACTGTGAATAAAACTTTTACATTCATTTTACGAAACACAATTCGTACTTCAACTACGTAATATTCCGTGTAAATTCCAGCTAGATATAGAAATGTATGTTTTTCGTGTTTTACTTTTTATAGTATTACAGTGACTATTTTCTTAACGAAAGCCGTTATGCACAGCCAGATAAACAAGTCGTATTGCTGTTCATGCTTTGCACTGGAGAGTGATTTCGCCGATTCTATCCTCTGCTGAAAGGCAGCGGAGCACAACCAGTGTGCACCTGACTACCACTGGATTTATCTTCTGGACTGTTGGTCATTGCAAAACATCCTGCCTTTGTTCTCAAAGAACTTTCAAAAGATACGGGATAAATTGGAACAGGGCGTGTTGTTTATGTACTTACGTAATTCCTTTCGTAGACATCCAATAGTGTTATCTACATTAATACCACGCGACGTATAAAATTTGTTATAAATTAAGAGGTGAAATTCCAAGTAAATGTTTTTTTCCCTCGTAATGAGATGAAAGTTGTTCATATCATGTTTAGAAAATCTGAAAATGCAAATTATTTTGAATAGCTCCTTTTGAAAACATATATTCCCACCCGTAACACGAATTGCGTTTCACACACCGTGTCTTCATTTTGCCAACAGGGCAACTTTTTCTGTAGAATCTCGCATATAGTGCACTAGTGTCCGAAAGAGACAGCGCCCGGGTCGAGCGACTAATGAGGTTGCGACGCAGTGCGACCCTGTGCTTGCCCGAAGGCCAACGGTGCAGCGTTGTGCACGCGACTGGCGCTGGACGGGACCGCTCTCCCACGCGCCGCCGCTATGGCCAGGCGCGACGCAGCGATCATTCCAAACACTTCGACCACCACCACAAACACCCCGTTGCAATCACCGAGATTAATCTCAATCGGCACGGTTACCGCGATGGGCACGGTTGCTGGTCGTCGATGGGCACGGTTGCTGGTCGTCGATGGGCACGGTTACTGTTCGTCGATGGGCACGGTTACTGGTTCGTCGATGGGCACGGTTACTGTTCGTCGATGGGCACGGTTACTGTTCGTCGATGGGCACGGTTACTGTTCGTCGATGGGCACGGTTACTGGTCGTCGATGGGTACGGTTACCACCATCAGTCACCTGCATGAGCACCATCACCACAAAGTGCGTCAATGAGTTCGCGGAGCGTCAGAGGGATCTCATTGGCTCCGCGTTCCGCGAGATTGCTTTGGCCACGCCGTCGGTGAGCCCCATCGTGCCCCTCCTCTTCCCTGCGCTCCCATCCGCTGTGCGCGTCCCTCTGCTAATTGAATCGGTGGAGCATTTTTAATCCTTGCGCGCCCGGAGAATTTGCGACGGCATTCCTGTTGCTGTGACCCGCGAGGTTCGATTGGCAGTTCATGACCGGTGCTGGAAGAGGAGAAGCTTTGGGATTCTGAGCTTAAAATAAAGAGGTGGAAGACGTGGGAATGCATTTTCCTACTAGGGCGAGCAGAGTTAATACTCTGCATTTACGCGTTGCAAGAAAAGTGAATTATATTTTGAATGTAAATGTATGACCGAGAATAATAAAATTTTAATTAAAATTAATTTATTCTCCTCTTCTTTCGTCTTCGTGCCAAAAATATTTTACTTGTAGCAATTAATATTGTGCTTGCAAAACCAAATACTTGAATTCAATTTTTTGTGCGAATAGTTTTTTGTAAATTGTATGCAAAGTGAAACTGAACATTTTTCTTCGATAAATCGTTGCTGCAAATGTTTGTTTTATTTTAATATAAAGAATATGTAACTAAGAGTGAATGTTCTAATATTACGTAATCGTAGACGCGTAAGCTATTACAAATGTTCTGGGTTATCCTTTCATAACTTTCAAAAGCTAAACAACAGGTAGTGGACATTTCACTGAATATTGATATGGAGTTAGGGCTATAAGGATTGGTAAGGATTGGTATCCAGAGGAGAAAATCGAAGTTTTATTTAAACAAACCTCGATAAAGGACAATCTGTTCATTTAGGTGCCTTCAAATTTATAGTTTCTATGTTTTCTCAGTAGTTCGTGATGTAAAAGAAAAAAATGGCATTTCATTAAAATCCGCCCCTATCTGTGACATTCAACCACTGTCTATCCCAAACCAACAAGTGACCTCTGCAGACGTTTATTTTCCGCGCCGCTCCCAGTCGAGGGCTGCTCTTTCGCTCTCTAACTGCTTGCGCTTCGCTCGCGTCGCGTCGCGTCGCGTCGCAACGGTCCAGCGCCCTCGCGTGCTTTGGTCGGCCGGCCGCCGCCGGCCCCCGCATCGCAATCCGGCGCGAATGGCAGAGGTTGGCGAGGAATCCACGGCGGCGGCGGCTGCGGGGGCGGCGGCTATCGACGCGTGGGATTGCGGCGCGCGCAGGGCGGCCGGCCGGGGAAAATGGCGGGGGATGGGGAGGGTGACGAAATGCGGACGGGTGTGGCGCGCGCAAAAATTAGTAGCGAAGCGTTCCGTTAATATTCGGCCTTCGCTCGCTCACGCCGCATTATTCCTCTCGTCTACGCGTTTCGTTCGCTTGTAAAGCTCTGTGTTCCTCTTGATTTGCTCGGCGCATGCAAGTTCCACCTCGACACTCTTTCCGTCTTTTTGCGGAGTAACAGTCTTCGCCATTGGTTGCAGTCTCCTCCAGCATCTGACGCTTTCTCTTCTTTTAAGTACAATCTATTTTACCACCAGTTGCTGCGTCAAAGAATATTACTCACAAAAAAAATATTTAATAATGAATAAACTGATTATTAAGTGCTATTCACGCAACGTTTAATTATCAGCAACATTATATTACGAAGCTCATGCGATATGAAGAAACCAGACGTATACACGAAAAAATTGCAGGAGAAATAGCTCTTTTTGTACTTTTTTCTTGTTTATTTTAGTTCTGCTTTACTCTTCGACGAAATATTAAATCCGTATATTTCGTATAAAGTAAGTCAACATATTGAAGGTAGATGTGTTTCCAGCTTCGTTCTATCTTCTGTGACTGGCACCTTCCTTTGCCAATTCCTCTTCCTTCGCGTCTCCGTTCATATCTCTCCTCCGCCCTCCTGTCGCCCCAAGTCACTCACTGTCGCCCGGAGAGCTATGGACATCGATTCCCTGTCTGAATCCCCTGGGTTTGATGAACACACGTCTAGCGCGGCGCTGACACATGGCTCTGAGTCGGGGGAGGGGAGGACTGACGTCTGTCTAGCAGGCTCGCTTCTTTGCACACTGGTTCCTGCTGATGAGTCCAAATCGGAGATAAGCTAATGGCGTAGGTTATTTCCTTTGCATGTGGGCTTGCCATTTACCGTATTGGCTCAGCATAAAGAGTTAATGACATTGAAGTGAGGTCGTAATGTCTACTGTTCTTATAAAAGCACTGGATGGATATAGTTGAGTGTCTTTCACCTAATAACACAGAATACAAATTCATTACTTAAAATTTTACTTGAGCTTTCTCTCGTGAGATGAAACAGATCTGTTGAGCAGCTCACGTCTGTGACTTCATTCATCAAAATATTTACGTAGGTGCTTCCCAGCTCAGATCCTTGCTAATTGGACGTGTATCTTACGGATCTAATCTAACCAACTTGTGCACCGATTTACACTTGGTGTCCCGTGCTGCATTTTCATCTAGGAGATCCCTTGTGAGCGGAGAGGATTTTCTCTCGTGAACGTCGCAAACTGCGCTCGAAATGAATTCGCTACATAGCGATTTTGCGCGCGATCTCTCGGTCGTCGAATGGTCGACCGACTACGATAACTCTGTGGCATCGTCAGTTGCTTCTGCAGCACTGATCAAAGGGTCTTAGGGACGGTTTACCAACGGTGTCGGATGTTTGACCCTAGTTGCATAGCTGGGTTTAATTCGATTGTCCTATTGGTGGGAATTCTGAAGGTCGGCCGGTCGGATCGGTACTTTACCGTGGTTTCCCAGATAAATACCAGGCGAATGCCATAGCAGTGCCGTATCAAACGGGGTCCGAAGTACGCGCGCGATTTTCCTTATCTTTGACTCCCTTGTACACCAACACACACACACTCATGCACGCGCACACACATACACCACACTCTCTCTCATGCGCGCGCACACATACACACACACACTCATGCGCGCGTGCGCACACACACACACATACGCATGCGCGCGCACACACATGCACGCACGCACGCGCGCCCCGCGCGAGCGATAAACACATATTTCCGGAGGCCAGTCGGGAGATTCGAGTTTCTCAGCTGAGGGGACGCAGGTCCCCAACTTCCGGGATATCACCAGCCCTACACTTAAGGGAATGCGCTGTCTAGAATGACCTACGGCCGTCCTCATGTCCCCCCTGTCCGCTGAGCGTCCTCACCGGAGTGCGCTGGGCGCTGATTCCACGCGGGTGAGAGCAATGCCGCTCTCACATCAGCCGAATTCTCCAAAAGCAGCTCTGCACACAATCGCAGCAGTCGTCGCCGCGCCGACAATCGCCGCCCCGCCGCCCTCGCATTGCGGCTGTCACCACTGTCACTCGGCGCCGCCAGAATTGCACTCGCTGCCACTGCGTCCGGACTGCTCGCGATCGCTGCCACGGGCTATGGACGCCGTTGCTCCCGTGCCCCTCTACACCGAAATGGCGGACGCCCACTACACTTTTTTTTTCAAGTCCCTCATCGATGCTTTTCTTTTTCCCATTATTCACTGGACGGCTCGCCAAAATCTCTGTCTAGCTTCACGGGTTCTATACATTCATTTCTACCCCTAGCTCTTGCTCTCCCTCGTTTATCTAACTACCTCTCTACCATCCATTCATCCATGCATCAATCCATGCATCCATCCACCTTTCTACCTCCCCCATCGATTACACGTATCCACCTATTTACTCGCAACTATCTAACCTTCCTCCTTTCCTTCCTTTCTTGGCTAGACCCTCGAACATAACTCATTCATGAAGATATTAACGTCGTCTTACAGCAATTCGCTTTAAAATCTGACATTTCAAATATCCATAAAAAATTCGCCTTTCTTCACGATTCCCCTTATCAACTAAACGTCCTCTCATCTCCAACTCCCTAGTGCCCCAGGCATGTGCGTAAATCAGCGCAGTCAATACTTTCACAGGCAACAATTCCGTCGTCAAACCGCATTTCTGCCTGTTCTCTGCTCGGCGCAGCTCTAATATACCACGGCACGTCGCTCCTCGCCGCCACCTGCCCGCTACTGCATTCTCTTAACCTCGTCCCCCCTCCCTCCATCAACATGACGTCAGCCCTCGCGGGAATACAGCGGCGTCGGGCGCCCCAATTGCGACAGGGCGAGGGCGCGGGAATTGATGTAAACAAGCGCCCGCCGCGCGCGCGCTTGCGGCTTTCCGCTCCGGCGATACCCGCGCGCGTTTATTCCCCTCGCTGCGCGCCCGCGTTCGCGCTCGCGCCGCACACTGTGCCGAAAACGCGTCAAAGGACGGCGCGTCGGAAAGCTGGAACAATGGTGAGAGCAATAAAAGTCGTGTATTTATTGATGTAAAATATCTGTAGAAGACCACCATAAAATGTAGAATTAATGCGGTTATTGTTGTTAAAGCCTTTATTGTCATCATTGTTATCATATTAATATTAATATTACTGTCTTAAAATAATTTAAAGTTACATTGTATTCAATTCTGAATTATAATATGTAAATTTTAGTGTTCTGCCACCAGGTTGCATAAACCTATCTGCGGAAATAAATTTCTATCTATCTAAACATATGTTGCCGATTCGGTGGCCGAAATATCTAAGGCACTGGTGCCGTAGCGATCTCGGGACCTGAGGATCGCGGGTTCGAGTCCCGCCTCGGGCATGGTTGTATTTGGGTTCGTCCTTTCACCCCCTGTCATCACCATACCACATAATTTCATCTTCACAGTTACCATTACGTTAAATCCAATAGTGATCGCTAATGACCTTGATGTTGATGAGACCTTAAATAACAACAAAAAAACTTACGATTTGGGAAAATGCTGAAATTTTGGTGCATCTTTGTCGCATGCCAGTTCCCAAAAATTTTAAATGGCATGCGTCGCCGCCGAAAAGCGGAGAGGATATTCTTAAAATGCATGATTTTTAGAGAAGAGGAGAAGCTAATTTGTTTTTCTGGGGTGAACAGTTAGGCCAAAGTATTACAGAATATCTTGATTAATCTAACTTGTCATTCCTTGCTCGTGTAATCAAAGTATGATTTCGTAGTCTCACCCGCCCCATCTATGTAATGGGAGAAGAAAAAGAATGAAGAAATGATCAGTGAAAACACTACGCTGATTAGTAAACACGCATTCAATAAGAGTCTAGTAGAATGGTAATACTGAAAAATTTATCTAAAAAATAATCATAGTTTTTCTGCATGAGACTTCATTAGTACTACGTAAAATGTTACTACTATATAAAAAAGTGGCCAAGAGAAGTGAAACCTTTGTCGTGAACTTCTTAGCGTACTAAAAGCCAAATCTTATTTCAATTGCCATTAAAATATATGTTTCAGTGAAAGTACTTGTAGTAAATATAAACTATTGCGTGAAGTTACAATGAACGATACATCTTTCAAAGTTTTGTTCGCGTACGTTGCATATTTAAAACAAAATTGTCAGTTAAGTTTCAGGATGTTGTTTGTTGGAAGTGAAAATAAAATGGCGTTCTCGGCGCGCTTTTGGCCTGATTTCGGCCACAGTGGTGTTGCTAGCAAACAGAGCTGCTCCGCGCAGTCCCCGCCGGATTGCAAATTGCGCGCTTTGTGTTTCTCCTGGACACCCCTGGTGGATCTCACGACCCGCGTTGCGTTGCGTACAACCGCGATGATTGCTTTCAAATGCAACGTATTGGTTGGATTCCCATTGCGTACGGACATTGTAATGCTCGCAGTTCGTTTGTTTTTATGGAACATATCGCAATACTCGGAGCAGACGCTTGAGCGCAGGATAAAAATTGAATATATTCTGAATTGGACTCCTTAGTGAGTTAACAAAATTTGAAGGTATTAAACAGCTGTCGTGGAGATTTTTGATAAGCCTTGTGGATGAAGGCAAAGATGTATATTGAATTGTATATTTTATTATCTTACTCCTCTCACTGATAATTCTCAGTAACATTCGCTTTAAAGTTTCCACGTATTTAATGTTTCATTTTTTTAAAAAAATTCTGTCATTAATTCTACAAAGTAACTTCCTGATAATGCTAGACCTTACACACAATCCCTCACAATTAGGTGTATAAAAAAATTAGAAACCTCATTTACCTTTTGATATGATGAAATTTCTAAGAATCCTTGACTTTCATTTGTTCGTCCGCGACACGACTTCAGGAATTTCACGAAATGTAACAAAAAGTAAAAAGGGAAATTAATAATCCGAGCCAGAAGTTAGAAAGCCTCCCGCGATCCAGCGAGGATGAAATTCCCGAAACCAACTAGCAAGGAAGGCGAGGCTGCAAGTTGATGATGATGTTCCAATAGGTGTCGATATTAGTTTGCACACAGACGTTGAATCTACGTATGGCGCGGTTTCCTTTGGCAGAGGAAGGCAGCGTCGGTAAATGGAGGTAATCGGAGCGCGGAAGTGGAAGTGGGAGGGTGAAGGGGGAGGGGGAGGGAGAACGGGATGGCGGCGGCGGAGGCGGCGGTCGATGCAGGTAGAGGAACAAAAGGCGTCGCCAATACCATCGCCTCCTCGGCGGCGCCGGCGACGGCCGCCTGTGTTTGGGGAGGCCTTAATTAGCAGGGCTTCATCTCGTTATCGCCCCCGCGCCGCGACTCAAACAGAAGCACTCCGCGCCTGTCGATATTTGTGGACGGACGCTGCGGGGGGTGCGGGGTGGAGTCTGCCCTGTGGGTGTCCGCCGCACGGCTCCGGCTGTTGAAGCGCCTGTCGCCGCCCCCGCACGCTCGCTGACTGCGGAGCTTTGGCAGCGCGGCGCTAGGAAGACGGCCCTCTCCATCGGCACGTTCGGCGCGAGGGTTATGTAGCGTCCGGCGTTGGGAGAAGGGTGGGATGCAGCGGTTGACGTTTGATCGCTCGGACATAATCACTATCCCAGCTACGGGGAAGGTGGTTTCGAAATAGACGGAAGACAAGGCGGATTAGGCGAATGAGGAAGCGTTGATTCTAATACAGGAACACTTGCTCAATGAGGAATCTCAAGGGACCGGAATTTTTTCCGTATTAGACAAGATAACTCACTCATTTATGCAATGTAATACTGTAGAATATATGTTTGGTAGGACGGCGATTTAGTATATTCACATTAGACATATTTCCGCATTATAAACGTTCCGCATTGAGCAAGATTTACTGTGAAAGATTCGTCCTACAGTTCTGCTTCAGGTGTTTAATACGAAACGTTAATGGTTAACGAAATGGTAGTTGATGCAATGAACTCGCTCATAAATGCCTGTGTACTTACCTTTTGCGGTACACAGGCATCTATGAACTAGTTGAATCAATGAATTTGAAAATAACACAAATAATATTCAGTGCTTAAGAGTTTTTGTGTCATCTGTTTTTTTGCCGTTACATCGTGCCTCCATTCTTACTACAAGAGATATTATTGAAGTGTTACTATAAATTAGCCCATTAACGTAAACTATTTTTCTCTACAGCCTTCAGTAAGCAACGCTTGAACGCTCGTGAGAGAAAATAAAGTAGAAGCCCATTCACAAGCATGACGGTCGGTTTGTGTGTGCCGACAAATGAATATAGTGAATTGAAATTCGCACCGGTGAGCTCTGAAGAACCTCGACTATTCATTGATGCATATCTAGTCAACAGCAAGTTCAGGAGTTGATTCATTGTCTTTATATCGTATATTGAATGGCTAAGAATCGCTGAGTCATAAAACAAACCGCTGGTTCTTAATATTCTTTCATGCTGCAAGTAGTTAATATTCTTCAGAACAAGTTTTTCTTCACAATAGACTCTCGCCTTTTACTGATATCAGCAAGGCTTCTCGGAAGTACACGCAACTTCCTATTCGTAACACGGAGACGAATTTTAATGATGCCTAAAAACAATTGTTCTTTGTCCATTTGTGTTAAAGCTTTTAGACTATGTGCAATTCTATTAGCATATTGTAGTACTAAAGTCGGGTTACTTGGTAATTTGAATTAATCTAACAATTTGTCACATATTACCAATAAACACTGACAAAATGTGAAGAGTTTTAATTAAATCCTTTGAAATCTTTCCTTTGCATTTTCAAGAAGCGTTGAAATTATTTAAAATAATATTTACCAAAACATTTCTAGTTAGAAAAAAAACTTCAATAAGAATTGTTGACTCGTATATTAACTATTCAAAAGTGGTAATTGGCAAATGTATCATCGCAAATTTTTAGGCAAATTACTTAAAACAAGAATAGGTTAATAAAGGTACCAGATGTTGGACGTTGTATGTACTCAAAATGTCTACAAAAGAAGGAAAATGGAGGAAGATCACACGAATTCCTGCCAAAAGCCAGATTACCTCAGTGATGAAAATGAGTACAGCATTCACTGGTGTGTCTATTGATCAGTAAATGTAACATTTCTCTTCCTTCTAAGCGTCCCTTGTTGCTGTTTTACGTCGGAAATCAACTTAAATTTTAACAAAATATATCATCTACATGTTGGTTTGTTTGTGGGACCGCTTCCGAATTTATTAATCTTCTCGTTAGCTCCAAGGCGGTAAAAATAATACTTAGGTGAAGTGACGTGAAGTGGGCGGGAAGAGGGGAGGGAAGTGAAGTGAAGGAGGCAGGAAGGGGGAAGTGAAGTGAAGTGAAGGGGCGGGAAGGGAGAAGTGAATTGGGCGGATGGTCGACGGTGGCGTTACCGAAACCTACCGTCAGATGAGGCGATGGCACCTTTCCACACGCAGCTCCTCTGCTGTGATAATAATTTAGTTGGTATTCGCGGATGTGCGTGGGCGGCGAGTGGCGAAAAAAGCAGGCACGCGCCTACGCCGCGGCCCTTTGACGCGACGCGGCTCGACGCGCCGGCTGGCGCCTGCTGCATAACGCATGAGTGGGAGGGGGGTTCACCTTGGTGCTGCGTGGTTGGGTCCCTGCGTGCCTTTCGGGACGGCTGTGAAATTGCGTCTTCAATGGACAGCGTTACCTATGGATTAATTGGGTTCAAAACATTAATTTACTGGAAATATATTCGAAGAAAAGAAATAAATACGAGAAAAGTACAGTGAAGCAAGTAGATGAATGAATTATCGCTCTATATGCAAAGGAACTAAGAGAGAAGAATTACGTAGGCTTTCGCGGCTCTTATTTTCGGATTCTTTGCTGTCGAGGGCGAGCCTCGTCTGCGTCGTGGCTGACGTAGCAGTACAGCTCTGAATATATATGAATAATATGATCTGTATAAACCCTGCCACCGAGCGAAAGCTCATTAGCAGGAAATAATAAATATTATTATATTATTATATTAAGACGGTCCCGGTATGTTGGACGAAACGTCAGCCACCACGACACAAACGCGGCTCGCTCCGGAGGGTTGTGTTTCCATAACCGCGAATAAATTGTTTTCTACAAAAATATTTAAAATTGTAAATTATTTCTATTATGGTTTACTGCCACGTAGAGAATTGTTGGAAGAAATTTAGTAACATATGTTGATTACCTTCAATCTATACGAAATGCATTGCTTTTTTTGTAATATTCAGAAAATGTGAATGGGGCTCTATTTCATTGTTGAAAATGTACATTTGTACAAATGTACATGTCAGGTGAAGTTACCATGATAAAACATGGTAACACTAACATGGCTGTGCCATCAGGATGAACAAATGCTTTGCATTATTGCCAAAACAGCTCTCAATCATTCTTTCGTATTAACTTTAATGCGTTTGTAGATTCACTTATGAATTGTAATCAACAAGTATGACATAAAATGCCTGGAGGGAGTATGAAAATTATTTCAAGAACATTTTCCTACGTTACGACGTTCCATTGACCAGATACACTTTAAGGTTAGGGTCCAACATGTAGCAAAGAAACTCGGATCTCTCCTTCTGACAGAGAAAATAGGGAAACGAATTCACAGACAAAGCAGATAATACACATACAATTAATTAAGGGTATCGTCAATATCGTGAAGATAACACAAGCTGGAAGAAATAATGAAACAGTGTAGTAACAAGCAGCGTAGATTATAGCGACATAACTCTGTAAAAGTGGTTGGGTCGTAGTAGACGTCACATTAGCTTTAATGAACGATGTGCCAGTTTGCTTTGGCATCACTGTAAGCCATGTTTCATAACCGGTTTTATGTACACATTGTTTTAATGCCCCCTTTTATGATTGATAGTCCGTAAACGAAAAAGGATTTAAAGCACTCAGACTGTAACGCTTGGATATTGGTGTAACTGGAGTGAAGCGGTTAGCAAATTTTTTTCCGAGTAGTAAAAAAAAAGAATCCTTCATTACGTGCAGGTACGTATTTCTGTCAGGGATAATATATTAATAAAATTATGGGAAATAGCATGGCCTTGCAAATAAAGGCGATAAATTTAATATAAATAATGATGAGGATAATGCAGTTATTAATGTATGCAGATCAGTTGCATTTAATCTCAGTTTTGCACGATAGATTTCATATTATTGCCGAAACCTTTATTTTTGAAATATCACCAAATTGACTTTTGAAATAGGATTTACCATAAACTCTTTCATTAGCTTCCATCATTTAGTGTATTCTTTCTCGCCAATTTAATATGACTGAGGTGCATTGGTTTAGATGTAGAGATCTCGAACGTAGCCAAGCACTCTGCATGTGTGTTTGCAAACGATCACAAACAGAGAATGTGGTAGAACAGGTATTCAGCACCTCCAGACTTGCAGAACGACGTTGTGAATGACGTCACCCCGCTCTGGAGATGAGACTCCCGGCCGCTCGCTGCGCCGCGATAGCGAAGTTGTGAATTTTGCCGCTGGGGGCGCTCACGGTTCAACCGCATGCCAGGGTGGACAAACCGATTTGCGAGAACGACGCCGTGACTATTTGTTTTCGAAGGATTCTGTTAGGCCACTGTTTTTTCCTGCTTTGTGTTTGGTGGTGAATTAAGAAAAAATGAATTAACAGGAAATAGCAAGTGAGAAGGATAGAGGAACCTTTGTACAAGTACTTTGTACAGGCCGCACTTTTAAAATTGAATTCTTTAATAAACAAAATGTCAGCTCTTACAACAGTTCTCTCTCTATTACTTTACTACACTGCCAATCGTCCCATACTTACTTATGCACATCCGGTCTGGGGAGAAACTGCCCTTGGGTACGTACAACGCTCCAAACATTCCAAAATAAAATTCCTTCGCACAGCCGTCAAAGCGTCACATACTCCTTGGAGTTGATTGTTTGATACGTATCAACGGTTTTTTCTTTACACTATTGAACATTATATCAGTCACCAATCAAATATTTTTTTTCTTTTCTAATCCTCCCCTGCAACTTCCACATGCAACCTAGGAAAAGCCAAAACCACGCCGAAGAATAAATCTAGATTCCCAAAAGATAAATTTAACCGCTCTAAAGAGAAACGCATGATTTCCCAAAATTAGTTTCTGTAACTTTTTTCTTCTGTAATTACGACCTATCCCCCTATTTTCTCATTTTCATCGCATACAAAAACTATTGATTACTGAGGTCTCCAGTAGAAGTACATTCGCTCTCCTCTTTGCGACCATTAGTACTACTCGGGCCAAGTTGCATTTCTATTCAATCTTGTAAAGCGCTTGCCTCGCTCTATGCGAATGTAAAATAATCAAAAAAAGAAGTGTATCAATGCAAACAAGAAGACAAAGGGCGATGCAATTTGTCACATATAGCAAATATCACGAACATCCACGTCGCCTTTTCATCGTGGAATTGTAAAGCTTGTGCGTAGCCTTTAAGCAATTCGTAATTAATCCGTATTCATACTGGAAAAACTGCCATGGTATTGACAGTAGTTTAAAGCTGAAAGAAATTATTTAATCCGTTTATTTGTAAGAATTTGAAAAGACTTAAATAACGACCGATTTTACGAAGTAACAAACTTCGCTTTCTTCCGTTCTCGAATAAATGTAGGTAGGGCGTGGAGAGTGTCGCATCGACTTGACTCGGCGGCGTATCGAGAAGAAACTGCCAACAATCAAGATACAAAATCCTTCCCTTTCTCCGCCCAATTTCCATTCGCCTCAAAGGCAGAAAATCGAAGCATATTGGCGGCGACCCGCTTCGGAAGCGGTTATAACAACCGTCAATTAACCTGTTGAATCGCGGAGCAGCGCGCGGTTTCGCCTTCTCTCCTCGGGCCGGTTTCCGGCGGCGCCCGCTTCCGCTTCCACTTCCGCCGCGGGCTCCCAAGGCGCATGCGCCGCCGTCCGAGCGCTATCGGAAATGATCAAATCCACATTTAATATCGAGCGACCGCGCGCCGCGCTTCGCCCGACCGCGCGTCCCGCCGCTCCGCTCGTCGCGATAAAAGCGTTTGACTGAACGCAGGTTCCCCCTCGGAATTGCGAACTCTTTTTTTTTTTTTTTTCCTCCGTCACGTCGGCGAGGACCATCGTCGACCGGGAGAGGGCGGGTAGGGGAAGGGGGGGACGGGAGAAGAAAGTACACATTACGTCCAAAAGAGCGCGCAGTTTCCCTCCGCTCAAGAGCTCTCGCGCGCGCGTTTTGCCTAAAATAAACACGCACATGCGTCCGCCTCTTCCCTGCGGCAGTAAACCTCGCGCTGAGCGGCTGTGGGGTGGCGAAGGCCCCGGGGGCGGGGATGGGAGCGGAGTGAGATGAGAAGTGGGCGTGGTGGGGGTGGGGTGGGGGTTGGGAATCAATTGGGCGTGCGGAGCCGAGTGGAGCGCACCAGTGAGTGCTCCGAGGGCGACGCCCGGCGTGGGCGGGCGAGCGGCGAAGGGCAGAGGAGACGGCGGCGATAAGGAGAGAGGTTGAGGAAATTTGATGGAGGTAGGAATGAGATGACTGTGGATTGAGAGAACTCAGGTCAGGTGAACACTACTTACTATTCGCCTTTTGAAAACATTTTTTTCGGAAATCGTAAGGCGACAATAAGTTATTTCTTATACTTATATTCATATATTATATTCATTGACCACGTAAAGTAAATCTGACAAAAACCAAATTTTATAGAGTGTAGAAATTAAGAATTGTTAAACACCAACGCAGATTATAAAAGTTGGTACTATTTAAAGAAAAGGGAAGCTCATAATTTACCCAATTAAATACATTATTAATGAGTCGGACAAGAATGCGTAATGACGCTCAATTAAAAAAGTTTGTGTGACACCTTAGGCACCTTGGTCTTCCATGTTTGTCAAGCAACGTATGTGATATCTGCATGTGAACTTGATAATCCAAATGCTTTGTGCAGCGAGGTGGAGGGCACAGAACTCACTTTCACCTACGTCTATAAACGCCAACCGAATTCAAATGGAGTCCGATACAAATCTATTTTGAAAACTCATATTCAAGAGAGATTGTTAGCCGATGAAGGGTACAGTAGTTTCCTGTGATTCAGTCGTATCTCGCAGGTTGTTTGTGCTGCGACAATTCTTGAAAATATTGGTTCAGAATTTGCGCCACGTCAATAACTTGTCTACCTACGGAGCATTTACCAGCTCCAGTGCAAAACTTCCTACAGTTGAGCTTCCGCGCGCATTCCCCACTCCCGCTTCTCGTGAAATGAATAAGTATTTGCAACGGAACGCGAAAAACCTTCGCGCGGCATGGGGTGCATTCCGTTAACCGCGGGAATGTCGTCACCCACTCATTCCCTCTCACTCTCAAACACCCTCTCCCTCCATCACTCTTTCCCTCTTCCCATCTTTCACTCTCTCAATCGTCTCTCAATTATTCCCTTTGTCATTCTCTCACTACCATTTTCTCTTTTTCTCATTCTCTCTCTTTCTCATTCTCATTCTCTTTTCTTTCTCATTCTCTCCCTTTCTTTCTCATTCTCTCTTTCTTTCTCATTCTCTCTCTCTTTCTTTCTCATTCTCTCTCTCTTTCTTTCTCATTCTCTCTCTCTTTCTTTCTCATTCTCTCTCTTTCTTTCTCATTCTCTCTCTTTCTTTCTCATTCTCTC